>CM018032.1:47015000-47327500 GCA_008638375.1 Nyssa sinensis
TCAGTCTCACTTGTTTTCTTTCGTGTGAGATATTCCTCCATGCATTTGTTTCTCTAGAACTTGCCTTGATTCTCTTCGAGGTCATATTGACACATGCATGCATGAACATGATTACGGCCCTTTTTGTTATAAGCTACATAAGCCAAATAGCCTACCTTGTAATTAATTTTTTCCTTTATTGAACTCCTTTGAGCTTTATTGGTTTTTTTTTTATTGTGAACCCACGTTTCAAGCTTTAAACCTGAAAAAATAATACCTTTACCCAAGCTGTAGAGCTAGTGGAGCATTGTTTATCATTATGATATGTATGGGTGTGTAAGAAATAAGTGTGGGGGTGTCTAAATTTGTGGTATGGCTATGACTGGTGAAATGGAACATATTTTCATTCTCAATTTGTGAGTTCCATTGTTGATGTAATTTTGCATGAAAAAATAAAAAAATAAAAGAAGAAAGGAAGTGATGGAGGAAATTGCTTTTAATGTTACAAACTATCCATGTTCATAAGTCCTCCTAAAATTCCAAGAAAGGGGTCTGTTTATACGTAAGATAACTTCAATCTTGATTTCGTCCTTGATGCAACCAGAATCTCGTAAAACACAAAACATGAAAGTTGTAAAGCTATTTCTTGGATTTCCATATCAACTTGAATCATCTCAATCGGATCTCGGATTAGAGAGTTATGCCCAGATTACGAAGCGACGTTGAAATTGTCTGAAAATCACCTAATTAGCGTTTTTTGCACTTAACGCCTCCATTTGTATCCTAAATCAAAATATAAGAATCATAAGTAAATTTAGGAACCGAATAAGTATAAAAAAGCTAAACATTAAGAGAGAAAAATATGACATTTAGCATTCTCATCAAATTCCTCCACACTTAACTTTTGCTCATCCTCGGGCAAAACTCAAATTTACTTTTTCTAAAACACCAAGGTTGCAACGCCATCAACAAAGAACAATCAAACTCTTGAAAAGGCATAACATATCATGAACAAACATTTGTAAATAACTTACAATTCCTTAGCAAGCATTTTCACTCGAAGATGGAGTAAACTAAATATGTAGACCCTCACGGAAATAAACACTCGACTCTCATGTGTTTGAAAGGTATGCGTTTTGCTCAAATTCATTCCAATGGAAATGATCTACCATAGGCTTACATATCTTCTCATTCTCCACCACTGGGATCACATGTATAACATGGATCATAAGGACTTTTCAAGGGTTGTAACGGGGTTTAGGATCAAGGTGGGAAATATTTAGGAATGTAGCTCAAAAGCCATCGAAACTAGCAGAGCAAAAATGAATCAACTCAAGCTAAAATATATAAGACATGTAAAACCAATCACTCCATTCAACAGCTTCTTCTCTGCACTATTGACATTTTTGGCTGCGCGAAATTCTAATGCGCGGGTCCATGCGATTTATTTTTGGAAAGTTCCTTGGTGCACAAAAATTTCAGTTGAAACACCATTTTCTTAGTTATATTAGGACTTTATTTTTTAATTAGAGTTTTTAAAAGCTGACGTCACACACGCACATCTCTCTCGCTCTCTCTCCCATCTTCTCTAATTTTCTTCTTCAAGTTTTCATGGCCATGCGTGGCTAAATTTTATAATTGGTCAAAGGAAACGGAAGCCTCGGAATCAATTAAACTTGTGAGATCTAATTTATTTTTATTGTATAATGTATACTTTGAGTATTGGATGTTCTTCTGTGCTTATTTTCATGATTGTCTCGTTTAATTGCTAGGAGGCCTACTAGTTTATTATTTGTTACAATCTATTGCTAGATTAGATATCAAATCCGTAATTGTTTGATCCCTCTAATTTGTGAAGCAACTAAGGTTTAATGATTTGCTGCGTCAGAAATTATTAGATCTTAGGAAGAATGTTTGACTAAATTAAATAGAACCGCTTGTGCTTGTGTTGTTTAGCTTCATCGATCTTTCTACTTCTTAAAGTTGCTACTAGATTAAATCCTTAGCGCTTGTCTTGGGTTGTTTAATAGTTAGGGTTAATTAGATCACTTGTTTTCTAATTAACTACGATTAAGGAGAGATAGGAAAATAGTTCTAACGGTGAATATTCAAAGTGTGAATTGATATATATTGCATCAATGATCAGTTATAAAATTCTGATGGTGGATGTTGACTTAGACCAATGTTTGTCCTTTTGATTGATTTGATAATTTAATTTAAATTGTTCCTTAGCTGTTTTTTTTTTTTTAAATTGTTTTCGTTATACTCAAAACCCCTTATCTTTGTTCACGAAGCATAAAACTAGGCTAGACACTCTCCGTGAGAATGATCTCTACTCGCACTACTACATTATTTTTAGGAGTTTAGGTTTTGTTTTTGGTTGCCTGCGACAGCACACCATTTACTTGAATATTTTCATTGTCTGCTTCAACTTTAATTAGTCTTCACAACCACAAGACCAACCACAATACTCAAACCACCACAATAATATGCAACTCTTTGTGCAATGGAAATAACGCCTAACCCTTTCTATATGCACCAAGGTTCAAAACTTTGCAAAGAATTTGCACATGTATAAAAACTAAAGCTTAACATCTCTCAATATCATTCTGTGATTCAAGAGGCTAAGGTTATGTATTTGTATCACCAAGTACCCCATTTATACTAAAAAAACTTGTGTATAAAACCCTAATCCTAGTGAAAGTAGATTTATGCACGCAAATATAAAGTTGCAACCGAATCGGCACAAGAATATGGACACATGTTCGAATGGTAAAGACTTCTTCATTCGAATAGAAGTTGGGCTCGATTCGAATAAAAGAGCTCCTGAAATTCATAATTGTTTTTGTGATATAAATAAACATGAATTTCCAATAACCTTTTATTAAATATTAAAATAAGTTTAGAAATACTCAAATATGTAATCTGCACAAGTAGACTTAACTGATAGTCAAAACTAACTTATACTTTAAGTCATTTTAATCATTGTAAAGATCATATTTGAACTTAAAATTAATTTTAAGATATATTTCTAGATGTAATGCATGATATGCTTAGTAACATATTTTGAATTGCATATTTCTTTAGATATTAATATATTTGTGAGGCTTCTTGAGTTTTCTCTTTATGACTAACAATAATATATCTGACTCAATCATGAGTCAACAATTACATGTCTAAATAAATACGTCCTTTTAGAAATGAATTGCCAATATAAATTGTTTAATTTTCCTAACACAACTAAAGGAATTCTATTACAAACATTGAAATCAAATGGAGTGAAATCTAATTTCAGAAATAAGAAACCTCTTATCAACTGTGCTAACTTTATTTGTGCTTACTATAACTGTTGTCTTTACATTTTTTGTCTTTAGATTTCATTTTTATTTTTTCCCCTTCTCATCGTCAATATATCTAGATAGGTCCTGACTATACTATAATTTTGGGTACCAATTGGTGTGAGTATGTGACTAAGTGAGGACTAATACAAATATATTAGCTTATTTTTTCACTCTTAATCCTGGTCATGATACCATTACTGAAGATTAAGTGATTCCCTACCAGTATTCTAGATCCACAATCCCAGGTTCATCCACAAGCATTGTTACCAATTACTGTAGTTAAACAAGGGCAAGAGAAAGAAAACACAGGCATCCTACTCTATTCCAACTTTTCTAGAGCCTAATGAAGTCTCGATTTACCCATAGACAATGGTACTATTAAATTACCAACTCATCTAAAAGCTTAAGCTGTTAGAGAGGGTGTAACTTTAATATTATATACTTTAACATGCCCCCTCATGTGTGGTCAGTCTGAGCCTACAAGTGTCAATTCATATTTTCAAGGGTGACGGTGAGGTTTGAACTGATAACCTTTTGATTGCTCTAATTCCATGTTAAATCACCAACTCATCTAAAAGCTTAATAATAAAGTTACACCATATCTAACATCTTAAGCTTTTAAATGAGTTGATAATTTAACAAGTACAGTTAATGTGGATAAATTAGGGTGAGGGCAAAGCAAATGTCAATGATTCTTTCAATATCTAATTCTTCATCTTTTTTTCTTCGTTGTACTCCACCCTTATTCCTGAGCATGGTTTCCATAATTGTGGATTAAGTGGCTCATGCCATCCTTAAACCTTAGCTTCTCATGGACATTAGTACCTTTTTCCATAGTTAAACGGGGGATGAGGAAAAAATGGAATTCCTCTCTTCTCATCATCATATATTATCCCCAACTTAGCCCTTGTAATGCCGAAATTTTCTCAAAACCCAATCCCCCACGAAAGTGTAGCCCATTTTTTAAAATCAAGCTGAGAATCATCTTTCCAAAAAAACTCAATCCCAATTTCATACATAGAATTCTGGACCCAATCCAATATAGAATTGTGTACGAAATTGTGTAATCCTTTCAAAATTTTCAATTTCATACATAGAATTGTGGACCTGGATTACCTAGTTTCATACACGAAATTGTGTACTCTTTTTAAAATTTTTAATTTCATACATGAAATTATGGACCTAATCCAATACCCAGTTTCACATACGTACAAAATTGTTTACTCCTAAAATTCTTAATTTCATACATGAAATTATGAACCCAATCCAATACCCAGTTTCATACACAAAATTGTGTACTCTTATCAAAATTCTCAATTTCATACATAAAACTGTAGCCCAATCCAATACCCAATTCATACATGAAAATGAGTACTCCTACCACAATTCCTAATTACATAGGCAGAATTATGGACCTAATCTAATATCGAGTTCCATATGCAAAATTGTGTACGCCTTCTAAAGTTTTTAATTTCATACATGGAATTCTGGACGCAATCTAATCTAATACACGAAACTATATTTTCTTTTCTAAATCCTTCATTTAATACACGGAATTGTGGACTCTTTTTGAAAATCCGAATCATCTAAAGGAATGAATAAATCTTCACATAACTTATGATTATTTCTTACCAAGTAAAGATCAAGACAGATGCCACCTTGCATATCTTTTAATTACATTTCCAAATCAGGCCATTTCTCAAAGCAAGCCTTCCCCTCCTCTATGGCAACTCTATTTCATGCCTTAAATCAATTGAAGTTTGACAAAATAATGGGGACATTCTTTTCAATACATTGCAAAATTTTCAAACATATTCTTTTTCATTTCATAAAATACATCCAAATTGTTAGCCTTAAGGGTTTTCAACCAACAGCATCTCAATAATTCTGATAATCACAAAGCATTATCTAATGAACTAATGGTTTATCCAAATGATAATGCAAATAGGTTATCTAGGTCAAAGAAGATTGTTGACCAAGAAAATAACGAAAGTTCATCAAGTTAAAATATTCCACTCAAAAGCATGTTCCGAAACAAAGATCAAAATAGAGGAATGCTCTCATGATGACTCAAGCAAAGTGGACTCACTCAAGCCCATTGATTCAAGTGAAGACTTTTATTTTTCCTTATTTTGGGTTTTAGGTTTTGAGTAACGTTAGAATTAGATTAATCATTACTCGTAAGCTCTCATTATTTAAAATGATTATCTAAAGACTAACCTCAAATGATTTTTTCAAAACAAAACAATTAACTTAAAGTTTTGAAAGATCAAAAAGTTTTGATAAAAGTACACCTAGAAAGAAATAAATTAGAAGAAACCCACTATCTAAACGAGTCGACCAGTTCTTAAAACCAATCGACTAGTTCTTAAAAGCTTATTTATCACACTGATAAAACCAGTTGAATGATCCTAAGAACTAGTCAATTAACTAAATTTTTATAAAAATGTCTTAGCACACTATCTAAATTAGTCGAGCTCCTAGGAGATTCAATCGACTGTCCCTAAAAGGAAAAATAAGTGTACGAACAAAACCAGTCGACTGATTCGTACAACTAGTTGACTGAATGACCAAATGATGAATTGCCTAAGCACGCTGTCCAAATCAATCGATCTAAAAGTTATATCAATCGACCACTTCTCAAAGGTAAAACCATGTACAAATAGAACCTGTTGACTAATACTCAAAATCAATCAACTAACTGTTCTTAACCAAATGAACCTCAAATCCTCTAGACAAATTAGTTGACCTAATCAATCGACCAATCCTTATTGCAGTTGATTGGTTAATGATTCAATCGACTGATTTTGTTGATCTAGCAATCGCAAATTCAAATTTTGAATAGACAAAAAGAGAGGGAAACGACTCTTTTTGAAAAGCAACGGTTACATACTTTAAAAGGCTATAAATAGAGGTTCCCTAGGGCTTTCTAAGCCGTCTCTTACAAGCTTACATTATCACATCCTTGCTATTGACTTTAGATCTACCATTTCCAAATCTAGATCTGAAAGTTCTAATCATCTTAAATACTCAGAGCTCACACCTGATCAATCTTTAGAAAGTGGGCATCTTATTGCACCAAAACTACTCTAAAAGAGAGTGCTATTAGGTAAACATCTTTGTATCATCTCATTGTAGTGAGAGTTATGGGTAGGTGCTACCCGGTGAGGCAAAAGGGGGTATTTTACTAGGATAAGAGAGTTGTGGTCTTCCCTTTATAAAGGTTTAGTCTCCACCTGCAAGGAGATCACTATAGTAGAAAAACTCACGTGGAGAGGGATACTTGAGTCGATGACGTAAGAAGTTTTTCAAATCTCATAACTACTGTATTTGCTTTCTCTCTTTCTCTCTACTCCTATTTATATATTATGCATTTACAACATTCATTATTGAAAAGACAAAAAGAAATCAATATTTGCGAAATACCCTATTCACCCCCTCCATTCCCCCCCTGGGCGTTTCTAGGATAAATATCTGGGCAACACAAATCAATAAGGTTTTCAAATTCAATTCAATTTCAAAAAGCCGGTATGATATTAAATTGTAGGTTGGTAACCTTTTTTTTTTTTGGAATGTCTAGGGTTGACTAACACCCTTCCTTAGTAGAATCGAGCATTCAAACCCAAATCTTTGGCATTGTAGACCATTTTGTAGTCATAACATTTAAAATGGGTGTTTTCTACTCAGTTTTCAAAATTCAAAATCTTTTTCTCAAAATGCCCAATTTTCTTAAAAACCATTTTAGATAACCTATTACATCTCTAAACCAATGTTAGGTGGTAAATTTTCAAAAATATATAAAGGATGTATACTCTTTTCAAAATTCAAATCCGTCGTAGTCATAAGCCAATGCCCTTACCAAAATATTTTTCACACATTCTTGTTTTCCTCTCCTTTTCAGGGGGAGGAGGGCATTCGCCAGATTGCAACACCTTACTCTCAAATACCTAGATCCTCAAATACACTGAGTTATTATTATTCAATCATTAGATGAGTGAACTTCGTTCTACATCTACTCTAGAATAGAGTGTTATTTATTGTAAATATTTAACCTTATTATTTGCGAGAATTGTTGAGGGTTAGGTTACCCTTGTAAGAGACAAAATGAATTTGTATGAAAAAGGCATGTGTGCTCTAACTATGAAATCGTTTGATCTCTACCTCCAAAGGAACTCACTAGTGGAACATTCAAGAAAGAAGCTTGAGTTGAGGATATAACCAAAACTCGTAAAAATCTTGGTGCCTCTTTCCCTACTCTCCTATACTCTACTTTATTTCATTGATTGTTCAAATTGCACTTATATTCCTTTTTAATTACAAAATTTTTCAAATACTCCATCCACTCCCTTCTTGAGTAAATATCTACACAACAATACTCTCTCAGTTTCATTTTAAGGTTTTTTTTTTAGAATTTTTTTTGAAAAAAAAAATCAACTTTATAAAGGAACATGTTTAATGCTTTTACATTTGAGAGGACAGAATAATTTTATAGAACTAACTTCCTTTTACATTATTTACAAAATTAACCTCTGATTTTTCAAACTAAAATTTTATTTAGAAACATTAAATAAAAAAAAGGAATAATGGAATCTAAGAAATTTAAAAATGTCCAGTGGGTAATAGTGTTTAAAGAGTTTATTTAAGACGTTAGTTTGGTTATAAATATAGAGATATTTCTCCATAAACAACAACATTCAACCCAATATAAATCCAAACAACCACAAGCCTTCTTTATCTTGCCACCATAGCTTTTATTCTAGAAGTAGCATAATTTAGTTTCTTTATTTTTTATATAATCGTTTAATTTTTATTAATTTACAGTTGTAATTTCGTTAGTATAATGTTTTAGTATGCAACCTGCCAATTTCAATTTCTCACAGCCCGTTTGGAAGGAATGAGTTAGAAAAAGATGGGAAGAAAGGAGATCTTATTTCATTTTTCGTTTAGAATTAAGAAGGAGAGGAGAAGGGAGAGTTTTAACACTTATTTAACTCATTTTACAATCGGTTCGAAACTGGACGGAGACAAAGGGAGATGAAATAATTTTTTAATAAATTTTTATAATATCAATAATATCCTTAATATTGTAAAAGTAAAAATAAAAAGAAAATACTTGGTTTACTGGTTGGGTACACCGGTTTGATTTACCGGATGATGTGTTAATAATTTTTTTTTATAATTAATGAATGTGTTTAGTCTTTTTATTTAAATTTTAAAGAAGAGATATAATGAATGATGTCATCCGTAAACCAATTCAGCGTACTTAACATTAAAATAAAATAGACAGCTTCATTCTAGAATATAGAAGTAAAATAAAATAAACAGTTCTTTAATTAATTTATAATAACTTATATACTGTAGCCTCTTTAATTTTCATGTCCAAATAATGTTGGTACTTACTCTGCATATCCATTAACTTTAATTAGTTGTATTTTTTCGATAAATTCAAAAATAATATCTCCATTATATCTGAAGATTTATCTCAGTCACTGGATTGAATTATTAAGTTCTTTTTCACTGAAGCAACAGCAACAATAATATGCCAAACCCTGATGAGTGGGCACTAGCTAGCAGCAACAACATTTCATTTGTCATATTCAAGTGAAACTGACTGCAATATACACATTAATTAAAACTGTGCTTGAACAAACTTTTTATTTATATTGAAAGAGTAACGTTAGACGTTTTAAATTTGAGAGAGGAAGTGTTGACCTGCATGTCTTAGTCATCAAATCAATGATCGATGAAAAATGACAAATTTAAAATAGCTTAAAGTCGGGCGCTTTTGAGGTCGACAAGTGTGAACTTAAGCCTTGATTTTCTTATTTTCGGGTTCCGATTTTCGGTCGTTTCCCATTTAGCTAATGAAAGAGAAAAAAAAAAGGAGATAGAGCTTAAAACCTTATGATAAAAAAAAGTGTACTAATTCGATAGATGAAATCATAAAAACAACTTTTTTTATATTCCAATAAAAACTAAGAAAATGAAAAATATAAAACTAAATTCAAACACATTTCACAAAAGAATACCTAACTTTTAAAAATGTGACAGTCTTTCATCCACTCCAATTCAGAGATTGCTGTGTATATATAATAAGAGAGAAAGTGTTGTTAAGAGGAAGCACGTGAACATTATTATAGTGTTAATGAGAGAGTACCTCTTGTAGAAATTTATTTTTGCCATAATGGAAAGGTATATATTGTCATATTATAAACATTATTTTATATATAATCCAAAAGTATTCATTATTTTTTCATAAAAAGGAAAAAAAATATTTTATTTATATATATATAAAGTATTTGTTAAATAAATGATAAAAAGAAAAACTCATATCCCATAATCACTTTTGAATCCTATTTACCAAACATTCAACTGCTTCAGCCATCAATATTTTCACCCATCCCATAATTATCTCTGTCAACATTTTTCTATAATCCAAAGTCTCCCAAATAAACACAATTTTCTGAAACAAAATAATACAAGATTTATTGGACAAACCGACCAATGATTTATTAAATTAATGTGGTCATTAAACAAAAGGAAAATGTAGAGAGAGAGAGTGTGTGTGTGTGTGTGAGAGAGAGAGAGAGAGAGAGAGAGAAGAAAGTGATTGTGTGTCTCTGTGCGTGTGTGTGTCCTCGTTTCAGGCTTAGGGGGAGCAATATAGTAGTACTAGATTAAATGGACGAACCGACCTATGATTTATTAAATTGATGTGATATCAATAAACAAAAGGAAAATGTATATGTAGAGAGAGAGAGAGTGAGTGAGTGTGTGTGCGCGTCCTTTTCAGGCTTAGGGGAGCAAATATTGTACATGAATCATCAGTATAAATAAGAGGAGAGTAGAGTATTGATAAACACTCCACCAGCAACCCTTAAAATGTTCAAAGTTTAAAGAATGAATTTTCTTATCTACTAATTATTCTTTAATCGATACAATCAATACAAGTTCTAGCATCATATAGTGAGTCTAAGAAAGTTACTTTGAAGTTAAAACAGTCAAATAACATTAAGCCATATATGGGCAGGGAGACATAAAAACAATGCTTTAGTCATTCCAATAGAAGGACACCATTGAGATGCACATTTTTGTTGTGGGATACAATTTTTCTCCCCACTTAACAACATGTTCCACATTTTTTAAGTTTTAGTTGGGGGGTTTTTATTTTGGTTTTTTATTTTTTTCCTATCATATATATGTAGATAGCATGGGTTGTGGGTCTTCCTTCAGTCACTAGTGATGAACATTCATTTATTTTAGATAGTATACTTTGTTTTTGAAATTACATTATCTTCTCTTATCATTCTTGTTAGGTGAAGACGTTAACTATAAATTAAAAATTACCAATTGCCCATATAATTGTTTCTACATACTTATTACAGGCCTCAAAATCAGGAGTGTAATAAATTTCATTGAAAAAAAAGTAATAGTAGTATAATTGTCAAAAATTTTATAAAAAAATAATATAATTTAATTATTCTTTAAAATAATAAGAGGAAAGAACTTGAGTGAAATTAGGGATTGCCATTTAAGATTCTTCATACAGTGAAATGATGCTATAATTTTGAGTTATATTAAATTTTTTTAGTACACATGCTAATTTTTTTAACCTAAACCGTATCTATGTAGAAAGATGACTTTATCATTTGGGATATGACATCGATCCCAAGGAGTTGTATTAAATAGTGCTTATAAAATGGGAGTAAGTGTATAGCATTTGCCATTATTAGGTTATATATTTTCTAATAAATATTTTATTTTTTGCTGATATTATATATATATATATATATATAATGGTTTTCAACACATTACACATGTAATGTATGAATCAGGTTTCGGACCAAAAGTTTAATAGGGTGCTCAATCCCATCAGCCCACCCATTATAACCCCCCTTAATTTTTGGTCATAAAACATAATATTTTCTTTGGTAAGAAATATTGTATAATCTGTATATCCCATTTCTTTTGAACAATGGGCAATTCTCTCTGCCCTCGTTTGGATGACCAAATAAAAGGGTCAGATCAGATAGGATATGTTCGGATCATATAAGAAATAAAATTTAATAAAATATTGAATATCTTATTTCAGTATTTGGAACATGCTCGGATAAAAACTCCAGATATATTGTTTCACTTCAATTCTATACGTAAATCGATATAATTATTAAAAAAATCTTATAAAATTAAAATCTTTGTGATATTAAATTTGTATTCTTAATAATTTATTTTTTTTGAGACTTCAGAAAAATCAAATTTCTAAAATATATTTTTTGAAAATATATGCTTAAAAATCCAAAAACAATAGTTAAGAACAATAAAGAGATATGGATAAATAAGAGAGGGTTCAACAAATTTAATAATTTATTATGTATAAATATTAATTAAACTGATTACTAATAAATATAAGAAAAATAATAGTTGGTATATTTGAAATCTATTTAAGAGTTTTAAAAGTGTCGTCAATAAGGATGATAATATGTTACGAAAAATTATATAGATAAAGTCAATTGCGGTTGTTTGGAAGTAATCTCCTCCCTCTTAAATATATATATATATATATATATATATATTGTCATAAGAGAATGATTGAATATTCTTATTTTACTTCTTATTCAATTGAGCATGGGATAAAAATAATACTACCACCTTGGTGTGATTATTTTTATCCCACACTGGTAGGATATAATTATAAGTAATCTCATCTCAAGTAAATGTCTAAACATAGGATAGGATATCACTCATCCTATGCCATTCTCTTATCCCGTCAAACAAACATGGTCTCCCTCTTTTCTCCTACTAAACCAAACATGGTCTCTTAACTTAAAAATTTAAACCAAATGACAATGATTGGAAACCGGTCAGGATTTTATTTAGGATGTTAAATCTTTTTGAGAAAAATACTTAAAATAATTTTTTCAATCTAAAAAATATATGATACATTTTTTCTATCTAAAAGATCCAAAAAAGAAAATTTTAATACAAAAAAGTTCAATTGAATAATGTGAAACGGAAACGTGGAAGGAGAATCGAATATGTCGAATTCTTTAAAAAATAAGTAACATGGGGACTCCTTACTCAACAAGAGAAAATAATTCTCCAAAATTCGTAATTGAATTAATATTGATAAAAAAACTTAACCATAAAGACAAATTGCATCATTTATAGTGCTAAAATACTCTTATTTTGACTACGAAACCAAAACTCTTATTTTTATATTAATCTTACTACAATAAGACTAGTAATTTGAATAAGAAAATACTAATTCCTATATTTTCTATACTAATTCTAATAAAACAAGGAAATTAAATAATTAGAATTAAATTAAAATTGGTAACTAAATAATCCTAATACAACTCTAAAACAAGTATTCTTAATTTTATGGTACCAAATCTGTCCTACATCAGTCTCCCTCACTTGAAAAGAATTCGTCCTCGAGTTAACCAAATGAACGCGATCATGAACACATCCGAAACCCTGTTGAATCTTTTCAAGAACAATTAAAGACTCAAAAATTTCTTTTACCGGATGTTTCATGAATTTTGTAACTTTAGGCCATTTTTTTGATGATAATAATATTCTTGTAATAAAACCAAAATTATTTTCTTGATCTATTACAAGTTCAATCTTCTTGAAAGTATCATTATCATTCTTCGTGAATTCAAGTTTAGTTGCATCCTTAACATTGACAACTACCATAGAAATTTCTACTTTTTCTTACTTAAAAGAATTTGTAGAATCAATTGGTTCCACTAAATTCAAACTTTGATCAATTGATTTTGAACTGTTTTCTTCTTCTTTATTTTCCTGTAACTCCTTGTGATGTTTTCAAGATATGGAATAATTGGATCTTTACTTTTTATGATAAGAGAGTCTTTTGTAAGGATGGGCATATCTTCCAATGGTGTAACATCTACAACATTATCATTCAAACTAGGATTAACAACTTTAGATTTTACTCGTGCTTCTTTCTTAATACTTTCCCAAGCTGGCCTGTATTTATCTTCTAAGATTTGCAAATAATTTCTTAGAAAAAATCTATCCATCAATAATTTTATCATTCTTGTCCATGAACGAATGCACTTTTTTCTTTGTAATTGTCTATGTATCTGAAAATCATGCCACTATCTTTTTGCGAAGCCTAGAAGCTTATCTTTAGCCACAAAATATTCTTTTTCTTTTGAAAGTCTCAAATCAATAAGACAGTTATCCAAATCATATACCCAATCGTGAAAGTCTTCAAAATAAAAGTTAGTATCAAAATCTAGAAGTCTTTCGTAACTGTGAATAGCTCTATCTTTATGCTACTCTCGGGCAAATCCTACAGCATGATTCCTGTTGATTGGAGGGTCCCTAAGGGTATTAAAATTGAGTCGCATGAGCTTCTGTTGTATAGTACCAACCTGATCATTGATCTGTGCTAACTGTTGCCCATGTTCATCAATCGTCACCCATAAAACCTCCGTTCCACAACGAACATCAACCAGATTTTTTATTTTGTCTCTATTAATTGCCATCCAATCAGGCTAATCCCTACTCTGATACCAAATAATGCAGAACGAAAACGTGGAAGAAGAATCGAATACGTCAAATTTCTTATAAAACAAGTAACATGGAAACTCATCATCCAACAAGAGAAAATAATTCTCCAAAATTCGTAATTGAATTAATATTGAAAAAAAAACTTAACCATAAAGACATATTACTGCATATTTATAGTGCTAAAATACTCTTATTTTAACTAAGAAACCAAAACTCCTATTTTTATCTTAATCTTACTACAATAAAGACTAGTAATTTGAATAGAAAAATACTAATTCCTATAATTTCTATACTAATCCTAATAAAACAAGGAAACTAAATAAATTAGGATTAAATTAAAATTGAAAACTAAACATTCCTAATACAACTCTAAAACAAGTATTCTTAATTTTAGAATACCAAATTTGTCCTACATCAGTTAACTTTCATCTTAATACCATTAAAAAAATATTATTAATTAGACCAAAATAACCTTCAAGATACATTTTAAAAATGACTAAATAATAGATACAACAAATTCTTCAAAAAAAAAGTATAATATTTTTTTTATTATTTAGAATGCCTAAAAAATAAATTTTAACTTTATAAAATGCTATGATTTTTTGGGATTGACAAATTTATTTTATATATTTTTTAGTATTTGTTTTCAAAAATATATCTTAAATGTTATTTTAGTATAATCAATAATATTTTTTAATGATGTTAAGATAAAAGTTAACAATTAGAATTTTTTATATTAAAAGTTTCTTTTTTGGACTTTTTGAATGCAAAAACTTTATTGTCGATTTTTTGAATTGAAAATTTTATTTAAGGACTTTTTAGTATTTTTCTCCTTTTTTGTTAAATGTTTAATTATAAATTTAAAAATTAATGAAGTATAAAAATTTAATATTAATTGATGATATTTTAATAGGTAAATAAATGTAGGCTTAAGTAGTAGATCTTTGACCGAGTCACCCATAAATTAATTGATATAAAGGAATTTATAAAATAGACAAAAAATACTCAAATAAAAAAAGAGACCCATAAAAAACTTTAGACTATACAGAAAACTATAATAAAAAAAAAAAAGTCAATAAAAGTCGCATCAAGGGTATAAGGGTAAAGTATGAAAAATTATAAAATTAGGGACTGGAAATATAAATTAAGGGGTATATTTAAAACAAATTGAAAAGTATGAAAAAAGTCATCAAAATTAAAGAATATTAACTAAACATAGATTTTTTAACACCAATTTAAACTACGAAACATTTCAATAAAAAGTTGGGTCAAAGTTTCAAAATATTAAGGCAAATTTTAGTTGAAAAATGGCATTTTTATATTAAGTCGGGAGGAAATTCAATTGAGTCTTCAATGGCTGAAAATTTTGAGAATTTATTGTGGTCCCAATCTTTGATAAAAAAAAAAATATTATACAAAAATGAAATTAATTAAATTTCTTTTCATGTTGATCACCATTTTTTTTATATCTATTGTATGTTCGAAGTTATATAAATTAGTATAATTATTGAATGGTTCACGTATAGAATTTTTATTTTTTTTTATTTTTTTATCTTTATTTCTTAAATCATTAATTAAACTATTCTATTTTACATATGTTAGTTACAGTATGATACTGCACTTTTTGGCTGACGTGTATTCCGAGTTCGGCTCCCTGAAGAACACTCAAAGAAGAAGATCAGAGGACCACCAGATTGACTCCGACGGTAGCCGCTCTGATGCTTAAGTTAATAAACTTAATTGAAAATACTGTAATTGTAAGACAAAGAATAAGCATGAATTTAAAAGCATACCTTAGGGTTTTATTTATAGGCCTAGCGATTCCTAAGTTGATTAGGATTTGGAGCCATGAAAATAAGGATTTGATCATCGGAGAATGGCAGTTACCATGTTGAATACGACATCAAAGAGATAACTGTGTGTGGCAGTTTCCTTGTTGAAGACTTGTTTCCTTATTCTCTACTCGGAAGGTGTTAAGACGGTGATGAGCTCTGAAACATAGAGAGTGCTCTAAAGGTATGTGCTCGGACCTGTGAGTTTTGTTGGCTTGCTCGGCAAGGCCGAGCTCTACCTGGTCTGTAGGCATACGTGTCACATGAGGATTGCTCTGTCACTTTGTGGTATATCAGCTACTCCCCCCCCCCCCCAAGCCTTAGTTTGAGCTCATGGCGTATCTAAGTTATAAGCCTCCAAAAAGTCACGCGTTCTTGTCGTCTCGTTTTCCAAGGCGACTGTTGGCGCATCATTTATTACGGAGTTGACTTTTGGGCTTCCAAGGTCATCATTGCTTGTAACCGTCGCGATGGTTCGCCTTAGTGGGTCCTAGTTTCTGAACGTATATATAAAGAAGGAAAGGAGCTTTGTACGCCTTTTTTACTGTTTCTTTTGTAATCGGAAGAAAGGAAGAAAGAATCTGCCATTGTTGAACCAGAAAGCCAAACTGTGAGGATTACTTGTCGTTTGAAGCTTTTCTCTCTCTTCAGGTTTGATTTTGGCTCCTACGTTCATATTTTCACTGTTCTTCTTCTTCTTCTCCTTTTCTGGTTATCTTTGAAATGTCTACCTCCATTGCATCTTCTGGTGTTGGCAGTAGTTCAGGAAGTCTTTTGGAGACTTCCGCATCATCCCAAACCCTTATTGGAGATAGTAGTTCTTCGGGGGATAGGTCGAAAGGAACCCATTCTAGCCCCGAGGTTAGGATAGTAGATGTGTTTTTAGAGCTTAAGAATAAAAAAGGGGAGATCTCTGGTAGACTCTCCCAAAGAGAAGAGGGATAGAGCACTGTGACTTCTTCCCTGTTAGATAGTATAAGGGAGGAATTCTATTTTCCTCAAAATATCACCCTTAGGGCCCCTGACTCCATAGATCGTCCTTCAGATATTAGGGAAGGCGAGATTTGTGTTTATATTACTTGGTTTGAGATGGGGTTGCGTCTTTCTTTTCCTAAGTTGCTTAGGGAGTTTTTCTGTTGGTTCAATCTTTGCCTTGCCGACTTGAACTTGAATAGTTGGAGGCACCTGTTAGGGTTTATAGCTTTAGGTCGTCTTAACAACGTTGAGGTCTCTCTAGACTTGATCTGTAGTAAAATGACTCTTAAGTATATGAGGTCGGAGAGCCTCTATTACATGTCTTTTAATAGGGGGTTCAGACCTCTTTCTTTCGTACCGACTTCCAATAAGACTTGGAAGAAACGATATTTCTTTGTTAGTGGAGGTTGCGAGATGGTAGACCTTGAGGATCAGATCTCTACATTCCCCCGGAGCACGGGGTTTATGGGTAAGACCCCTTCTTTTGTAATTTTTGCTTCTATCCTTGTCTCATCTTCTGTATTGTTTAATTGACTGTTGCTGTAGTATCTCTTGTGCAGGTAAAAGCGTCAAGAAGAGGCTGTTCTTCACACCTGTCCTCAAAGATCAGTACAGCATACTTCTTCAGACCAGTAATCGAGACTTTAGGGCCATCCTTAGTCCGAGCAGTCCAATGGCCCCAAAGAATAAGAGCAGATTTGAAGATGTGAAGAAGACAATTTTTAACAGTTGGGCCCTAGTAAAGAAGAAAAGAGTGGCAAATCCCTCTCCCATTGTGGGTTGTCCTCAAACCAAGAAGAGGAAGACCCCTACCATCCCCTCCAGCTCTGTTCCACCCACGAATGGGGTGGTGATCTCTAAGCCTTCCTCCTCTGCGCCACTAAAGAAAGGCGTGGTGATTGCCGACCCCTCCTCCTTGGCACCGCCCAAAAAGTGCATTGTGATTTCTGAACCTACCCCCTCTTTGGCTTCAAAAGCCTCTAAAAAGGGGAAAACGAGGGTGGCAGTCGACTTAGATTTGATGCATGATGGGTACAAGGCTGTTCAAGATTCCATTGAAGACTTTTGGGAGGGTACCCCTTAAAAGCATAGGGCTCAGAGCACTCGGCAAACCATTAGCGGCGCAATAAGCTCGCAGCTAAAAGTAAATGTCGTGCTATCTTCCTTTTCTTTTTGTTTTGCTTTACTGCTTGTTCTCATCTGTTTTTTGTTACTTTGCAAACCTTGCATAGCCTGGCCGCTTTGATGGACTCTGCTCTAGATCCTTGAGGCTGTAGAGAAGCTTCAAGATGACCTAAACGAAACCAAGCTTCAGCTCGGCACTGCTCAATCTAATGCCACTGCTACTGAGGAAGAACTCAAGGAAGTAAGGAATTCTCTCTCCATTATAGAATCTGAGAAGGGTTCACTTAAGTTTGAGAGGGACTCCCTACAGTCAGAGAGGGCATCTCTCCTTTAAGAGCTAGAGGGGCTATGGAAAGAGAATGTTACTCTCCAAGTCTCCCTTGTCCTAAAGGTCGAGAAAGCCAGGGCTGAGACCGAGGTCAAGATGAGGACTGAGGTGGAGGAGATGGGTCGAGAATTTGTGCAGTTCGGTTATGATAACTTTAAGTCCAAGCTTCTTGCCAAATTTCCAGACATTGATCTATCGGGCATTGAAGAGGATGATGATGATGATGATGATGCTCCTGACAGCCCTCCAGCTTAGGAGATAATTTTTGTAGTTCTACCTTTTCTTTTTTTTTTTCCTTTTTGATGTAACCGAACACACTTATTAATGATAATAATCTTTTCCTCAAAGCTTTTTGCCTTTCTGCTCTTTTAAATGACAGTACTTGTGAATTTTGAGGTTGATTAAGCATTGTTCCAAGTCCCATTGTTCTGTAATGTACAAAATGGGCTTCAGCCCTTCAAACTTGCAATTGACGTAAGTAAATTTGTTCAAAAACTAACTGTAACTCCTTGATCATTCGAGAATAGTGGGTTGTCTTGCGAGCTGTATAACTTGCAATAATTCGAACTAAATTGTAATAATTGTGTAAGTTTCTCGAAAGTAGGAAAACCGAAGTGAGCAACTGAGCTGAGTTTGAAATTGGAGGTATTTGAATTTGAACTTGTGCTGAATAACCTGAATAGCAGGTTTTGTGAAGTTTTCTGTCCAGGGCTCAACTGCCGAGCCAAAAGACTTGTAATAATAACTAGACTGATGGTATTTGAGAGAGACTTTAATAATCAGCACCTTTATTCCCTCTAGAACTTTATTGACAAGAACTTAAGTAACCAGAATCATAACAGTTGGTTAGAGAGGGCATCTGACTGAAAGAATGTTTACAGCCATGTAGCCAAGCAACTGAGTTAAGCCTTTTCCCTTTAGCTTGGGAAATAACCAAGTAGTTTTAGTGAGGCGGACCAGACATGAAGGTTGGCTATATTGAATAGAGCAGACTGAGGTCTGTACACTGAGATGGACCAAACACGAGATCTGTTTATTCAGATGGACCAGACTTGAGGTTTGTACATTGAGATGGACCAAACACGAGGTCTAGTTTATTCAGATGGACCAGACTTGAGGTCTATACATTGAGATGGACCAAACTTGAGGTCTGTACATTGAGATGGACCAGACATAAGGTCTGTACATTAGAATGGACCAGACATGAGGTCTGTTTATTCAGATGGACCAGACTTGAGGTCTGTACATTGAGATGGACTAGACTTAAAGTCTGTACATTAAGATGGACCAGACTTGAGGTGTGTACATTTAGATGGACCAGACGTAAGGTCTGTACATTAAGATGGACCAGACTTGAGGTCTGTACATTGAGATGGTCCAGACATAAGGTCTGTACATTTAGATTGGCCAGACATAAAGTCTGTACATTAAGATGGACCAGACATAAGGTCTGTACATTAAGATGGACCAGACATAAGTTTTGTACATTAGGATGGACCAGACATAAAGTCTGTACATTAAGATGGACCAGACATAATGTATGTACATTAAAATGGACCAAACATAAAGTATGTACATTAAAATGGACCAAACATAAGGTATGTACATTAAAATGGAAGTACTTCATGGAATATCTAAAAGAAAATATCTTTATTGATAATACTTTCGTAAATGTTCTATATTCCAAGGCCTAGGAATAGGTTTCCCATCCATGTTCTCTAACCAATAAGTGGTAGGTCTGAAAGTCCTTGTTACTCTGTAAGGGCCTTCCTAGTTGGGTGATAACTTTCCCATAGTGGGATCCTTGGTGTTCTGAAATACTCTCCTTAGGACAAATCTCCAATTTGAAAACTGACAAGTTTTAGCCTTAGTTTGGAGTGGTCGGCCATCCTATGTTGATATGCTTCCATCCTGATCCCGGCTTGATCCCTTTTTTCCTCGAGTAAGTCCAAGTTTTCTTCAAGCTGCTGATCATTGGCTTCTTGGTTAAAATTTTCAGTCATGAAGGTGGGCATACCAATCTCAACAAGGATTACTGCTTCAGTGCCGTAGGCAAGTGAAAAGGGAGTTTTAGAGGTTGGCGTTCTTCTAGTCGTTCTGTAGGCCTAGAGGACTCCAGGGAGTTCTTCAACCCATCTTCCCTTGGCTCCTTGCAACCTTTTCTTAAGGGCATCAAGGATTGTTCGATTAGTGACTTTTGCTTGCCCATTAGCTTGGGGATGACCAGGAGAGGAGAAATGTTGGTTGATGTGCAGGTCTTGGTAGAATTTTTTAAAAATTTTACCAGCAAATTGCGTACCGTTGCCTGAGACAATCACGCGTGGTATGCCAAACCTGCAGACTATATTCTCCCAAGTGAAATTCTTGACTTCCTTCTCAGTAATGTGTGTTAGAGGCTCTGCTTCCGCCCATTTGGAGAAGTAATCAATGGCTACCAGTAGATATTTCTTGTTCGGTATGGCTTTAGGTAATGAGCCTATGATGTCCATCCTCACTGAGCAAAAGGCCATGGGCTTGTGATAGGGATGAGCTCATGGCAGGGCTGGTATTGGTAAGGAGCAAACCTTTGGCACTTGTCACACTTCCGGACTTATTGTTTAGCCTGCCTCAACATTCCAGGCCAATAATAGCCTTGTGTTAGAGCTCGATGCGCTATGGTTCTGCCCCCATTATGATTTCCACATATTCCTTCATGAAATTCTGCCAGGACATACTGAGACTCCTCTAGAGATAGGCATCTCAGCAAGGGTTAAGAGTAAGACCTTCGATAAAGCCTCCCATTCATAACGAGATACCGAGCTGCTCTGATTCAGATCCTTCTTGCCCTGCTTTTGTCCTCTGGGAGAAGCCCTTCCTCTAGGTACTAGAGGATGGGAGTCATCCAGTTCTAAGGTTGTTCTGTGATCTGGGCGACTTGGATCTATTCAATGCTCAGTCTTGGCTGGTGGGAGATTCTTAGCGTAGTATCTCTTTCTGATTTCAGGTGAGATGCAATGTTTGCCAAAGCATCGGCTCTGCAGTTCTTTCCTCTTTCTATCTTTTGGATTGAGAATGCTTGGAAGGAGCATTTCAACATGTTGACTAATTCTAAATACCGAAGCATCCTGTCATCCTTGATGGAAAATTCTCCCTAAAGCTGGTTAACCACCAATTGGGGAATCAGAAAAGACTTCAAGGTTCTGAGCCTCACATTCCTGTGCTAACTTCATCCCCAAGACAAGGGCTTCGTATTCTGCTTCATTGTTGGAGGCTCTGAACCCTAGGCTAATGGCCTTTTCTGTCATGAGCCCATAAGGGGATTATAATACCAAACCAACTCCAGAACCACGGTTGATGGATGATCCGTCAGTGTAAAGCTGCCATGTACCCAAACTTTTCCAAAGCTGTGCTCTGTCCTGCAGTGCTGGGGTAAACTCAGCAACAAAATCGACCAAGGCTTGCCCTTTAATTGAGATCCGTGGAACATAGGATATGTCGAACTCTCTTAGTTCCACTGACCATTTGACTAATCTCCCTGTGACCTCAGGTTTCCTTAGAACTGACTTCAAGGGGTAAGTAGTAGGAATTTCAATGGGATGTGCTTGGAAATAAGGTCGGAGCTTCCGAGCAGACACTATAAGCGCAAGAACCAATTTTTCAATCTCAGGGTAACTTTTCTCCGTGTCTAATAGTGCCCTGCTGACATAAAATATGGGCCTTTGGATGCCCTTGTCCTACCTGACCAGTACGGAACTAACGACATTCTCGGAGACAGCAAGGTAAAGAAGTAGCTTTTCCCCTGAACTGGCTTTGATAAGAGCTCAGGTGAAGCTAGGTACTCCTTCAGTTCTTGAAAGGCTTTTTCACACTCTTCCATCCACTGTAGAGCTTTGTTACCCTTCAGAGCTTTGAAGAACGGTAAGCAGTGATCGGTGGATTTGGAGATAAATCTGCTTAGAGCCATAATTCTGCCATTCAGAGCCTGAATGTCTTTCTTGGTCCTTGGTGACTCTAGTCCAACCAAAGCCCCAATCTGAGTGGGGTCTGCTTCTATACCCCTTTGAGAGACAATGTATCCCAAGAACTTTCCCTTCGTTACACCAAAGGTGCAGTTCGAGGGATTGAGCTTCATCTTGTACTGCCTCAAGATATCAAATGTTTGAGCCAGGTGCTGGAGGTGGCTATTCTTCCGTAGGCTTTTGACCAGCATATTATCAATATAAACTTCCATGGTACTGCTGATCAAAAGGCTGAACATCTTATAACTAGACGCTGGTATGTGGCCCCAACATTTTTTAATCCGAACAGCATCACTCTATAGCAATAGAGACCTCGTTCGGTTATGAATGTCGTCTTTTCTTGGTCTAGAGGATGCATATGGATCTGATTATATCTTGAGTAGGCGTCCATGAAGCTCATGAGTTCGTGCCCTACAGTAACATCAACTAGCTGATCTATCCTCGGTAAAGGAAAACTATCTTTGGGAGAAGCTTTGTTGAGGTCTGTATAGTCAACACAGACTCTCCACTTGCCATTTTTCTTTTTAACTAGAACGGTATTGGCTAGCCAATCAGGGTAAAATACCTCTCGTATCATCTTGGCCTCAAGTAGCCTTTGAACCTCCTCGTTAATGACCTGATGTCGTTCTGGATCTACCATCAGCTTGTGAGTGATGAAGTCTGGATCTATACCCTCCATGTCCTTTGTCTCCCAAGTGAACACCGAGAGGTTTTTCTTCAGAAATTCAACAATCTCATCCTGCTCGGCAAGTGTTAGGTCTGGACCTATCTGCAAGTAGCCTCCTTGGGATTCCGAGCTGACTAGTACTCTGATGGGTTCTCCTATGGGCTTGGCCCTGCTGTCTTTTCCCCTAGGGCTTTGTGGCTCATCAATGCTAAAAGGACAGTCTTCTACCTCGTGATGGTAGGAGAGGACTGGATCCCCATATTCACGGGCGTCAATAATTGCTACTTGGGGGCCTTGACCTTGAGTGCGAGAGCATGACATTCTCTAGAAGTTGGTTAGCATCCTCTGATAGAGTAGACAGCTTGATTGTGGACGTATTTTAGGCATTGGTGGTGGGTTGAGGTGACTGCTTCTATCTGGTGTAGCTAAGGTCTCCCAATTATGACATTATAAGGGGATTTGGCATTTAGAACCATGTATTCAGTTACTGTGGTTTTTTGTCTGTCTCCCTCTCTTGCTGTAGTGGCAAGGTCGATCCTTCTTAATGGAGTATTGAGATTTTCATCAAATCCTGCCATGATTACGAGAGTGGGCTTGATGTCACTAGGGTTGAGTTTCATCTATTTTAAAGGTTCATAGAACAATACATTCGTCGAACTCCCAGTATCCACGAGCACTCTTCAAATCTCAAAGTTGACAATTTTGAGGGAGATGACAAGGGCATCACTGTGAGAACAGTGTACTCTTGCAAGATCTTGATCCGAGAACTGGATTTCTGGTACTGGCCTCAATCTTTTCTCAACATTAGAGATCTGTATGACGCTAAGAGTAGCTCTGGCCTCCCAAGCATATCATTTTCGATCTATTGGACGTTCTAGTTGCCGAGGAATCTGTATGAAGGACGAAGATTACTTGGTTGTTCTGTTGTTTAGGCTTATTTCATCCTTCCCTTTGCTCTTGTCTTTGATTAGGCCTCTAATCTGGCCTCCTCTGCTGAGGCCTATCATTGCGAGGGTTCTGCCCCCCATCTTGCCTGACAAATTTCTGTAGTCGTCCTCTCTTTATAAGCTGCTCGATTTCATGTTTAAGAGCCTTACATGTGTTAGTTGTATGTCTGCGGTCTTTGTGGAAATCACAATACTTGCTCTGGTCCCTTTAGCTGGGGTCACCTTTTAGGGGCTCTAGCCATCTCAAATTTTCTCGAGATCTGACTTGCCGAAGTATGTTGTTTGGAGAGGTGTTCAGAGGAGTAAAACTGGTGAACTCTGTTAGTCTTGAATTATATGAAGTTTTGGGCACCATTCTTTTTTTTGGGCTTTTGACTCTCTTCCTAGCCGTGCTAGGGTCCCTCCTTTGGTCATCCTTCTTTCGGTTGTCTTTCTTCTGGTCGTCTTTCTAGGCTTGCTCTTTAACCTTTTGGGAGGTGTCTTTTGCTTCTTCTAGGTTAATGTATTTCCTTACTCGATCCATGAAGGCTGCGTTGGCAAGGGGATTTTTTGTCAAATAATCCCTGAAGCCTCATTGTGTAAGACCAGCGGCTAGAACAGCTACTAGGAAACTAGGGTTGCAATCTATAACCTCAGTGAGTTCGGCATTGAAGTGGGCGATGTACTCTCTGAGAAACTCCTCCTTAGTCTGTCTCACATTTAACAAGAATTCAGGACCCTTCCTTAGTCTCTTACTTGTCATGAATCTATCTAGGAATTGTCTACCGAGCTCATAGAAACTGGTGACTGAGTTCGGTGGGAGGTGATGAAACCACTTCAGAGCAGTACCCTTGAGGCTGGTCACAAGCGTTCAGCACATAAAGGTGTCTGAAGTGCCATGTAGGGCCATAGTGTGTTGGTAATGGAAAAGGTGGTCCCCTAGGTCCCCTGTCCCATCATAAGGAGTGAACTTTGGGACAACAAATTTCTTTGGCCTTTCCTCGACTATGATAGCAGGAGTGAACGGTGTGGCAAACCTTCCGAGTAGCCTGGCTAACTCATCTTGTTCTAGAGGGATTTGAGCAGCCCTCATAACAATAGTTCGGTCCATAGACTCTACAACTTCCTCAGCTCTTAGTGGGCCCCTAGGCAAGATTGGTTGCTGTGAGTCAAGCCTTGCAGCTTCAAGGCCTATATGGCTAGGATGATCCCGTCCCATGGCTGGGAGATTACTTTGGTCCTCTTGGGTTGAAGGTGCAGGAGCCACTTGAGGATGAGACTCTTGTGGTGTTGGGTTCACTTCCGAATCCCTAGAGGCTGGAGCCTTAGTGGTGCTCCGATAATGGACTTCTGAGATAAAGGTTGGTATCCCTCTGCCTGCAGTTGCCGACAGTTGGGGATCTCCATGAATGTGAGTAGTAGTAGGAGGTTATTGACCGGCCATGTTGACGGGTGGATTAGCTTCATGATTCTGAGTAAACATTGCCAGAGTTCTAGACATGGCTAGGAGCTGTTCTTGCATTAACCTGTTTTGCCGTTTGACTTGGTCGAGCTCTTACTGCACGGGATCACTTGTTCGTCCTCTTCCTCGACCGACAAGTGGTTGGGGTTAAGGGTTTTGAGGATCTTGAGTATTCTTCCTTGGTCGGAGATTGGGAGCCATAATCCTTTAGTGAAAAGGAGAATAAGTTTTGTGTCAGTAGAGCACTTGGTGATTGTCGTTTCTCACAGATGGCGCCTAACTAATATTGCACTTTTTGGCTGACGTGTATTCCGAGCTCGGCTCCCTGAAGAACACTCAAAGAAGAAGATCAGAGGACCACCAGATTGGCTCCGGCGGTAGCCACTCCGATGCTTAAGTTAATAAACTGAATTGACAAGACTGTAATTGTAAGACAAATAATGAGCATGAATTTAAAAGCGTACCTTAGGGTTTTATTTATAGGCCTAGCAATTCCTAAGTTGATTAGGATTTGGAGCCATGAAAATAGAGATTTGATCATCGGAGAATGGCAGTTACTATGTTGGATATTGCATCAAAGAGATAATTGTGTGTGGCAGTTTCTTTGTAGAAGACTGTTTCCTTATTCTCTGCTCGGCAGGTGTTAAGACGATGATGAGCTCTGAAACACGGAGACTGCTCTAAAGGTCTGTGCTCGGACCTGTGAGTTCTGTTGGCTTGCTCAACATGGCCGAGCTCTGCCTGGTCTGTAGGCATATGTGTCGCATGAGGATTGGTCTGTCACTTTGTGGTATATCACAGTACTTAAAACAGTGTTTATTTTAAATTAGAAAAAAAAAAAAAAAAACTACTTTGGTAAATAGAAAACTGTTTTGAAAAAATAAAAAAATTTGAAATCAAAATAATATAAAATTTTACAGAATCAGAAACTGAAAAATTCAGAAATTGTGAACATACAAAAAAAATATTTCTCCATAATATAAAAATATAGTAGATAGATTCAAAAGTTATAAAACTTACAGAATTTGCAAAAACATGAATAATACAGAGATCAAGGCTTAAAACCGGATGCCCATTTAAACTATACTGTGTCGTTTTGAGGGAATGAGTTTTAAAATCTAGGGCTAACATCATCATGACGTCAGCATGACCTGTCAAATCGATCGGTTCACTGCAGCTTGGACCGGTTTAGGGTTTTGGTTCAAAAACCCCCTGGTTCAAACCGAAAGTTTGGACATTTACATTTTCACCCCAGAACTTTTAAATAATTATGATCTGACCCTCTGAATAAAATATTAATATAATTAAATTAATTATTTAAATTAATTATTTAAATTAATTTAATTATTCAAATGTCGCAAAATAGTCCGAAGTCTAAATGAGGCAAATTATTAGTGTATTTTGACTATCTCGACCATTCTGAGACCAACGGTGAGGTCCATTTTACGAGACGGGGTTCCAAAAATTGAAAGACCCGTAATAACATTTAAAATTACCAAAATGCCCCTAAATTAAAACACAGTCAAACGAACTCCGAATGAAGTAAACGAATAGTGAAACTTTATTGTTTCGAGCATTCTGGACTCAACTGTGGAGTCCAATTTATGAAAAGAGGTCTCGGGATGTAAGGACCCGTAAAAAGTATAAAATGACCATTTTACCCTTTTAAGCTCGGATGTCCGAATTGAATTCCACGAAAGCCTAAACTTATTTTCTTCGACGTTCCGGGCTCAATAGTTGAGTTTAATTTGGCAAAATAGAAACTTATAAAATAAAGACATAAAATTTGATAAATAGCATAATTCAAGTAACAAATGGACTGAGTCACATGTTATGATTTTAGGGACACGGAAAGGCAAGGAGAAGGTGGTCTGACCTTCGGTATTCTTACTGTGGTTCTACTATACTATAAGTACACTTTCCTGAGTTGAGATTGACCCATCAGGTACGATATATTGTGCTAAGTAAGAAATAGAATTAAGTTTAGGAATAACTGCCATGTTGACTTGATGATTCGGATGTTTATTGATTGTTCACTTGCCTATATGTTTCATGCTATCTTTTTGAAGGTTGGGTGATGAATGTGGATCATGATTATGTGTATATTTTATGTGTTAGCATAATGTGTGAATTATATTTTCAAGAATTGTTGAGGTTATAAAATGTGTAACTTAAAGTCTGTGTTTAAGTGAACTATGTGTGGCATGTAACCTTGATGAAGGGATTTTGTGATTGGAATGTTATTATGTAATACATTGTCTAAAGCATGCTTCATGTGTGGATAAGATGCTTTATTGAGATTACATGATGGCATGATGGGATCAGAGCATATTGGCATAGTGTGATTCCTTGGGACATGGTGCGAGTTGAGCACGTGGTGCTGTGCATTATGAGGGTGCAGATCCTGTGGTGAAAAACCCAAAATCGGCCATTAGGTACTCGCATGCCTGACGGGTTTTGAACCGTGAAGCGAGACATACATGGTACTTGCATGCCATCGAGAAAGGTCCGTAAAGCGAGACATGGGTGGGCATAGAGTTGCATGGGTGCGTCACGCATACTATTCATATACTGCATTGATGATGTTGAATGCCATATAGATATAACTATACACTTGCACATGCTACGCCTTAGATTATGTTAATGAGTTGGATGGCATGTAGATCATTGCTAGTACATTGTATGGATGATATTGAATGACATGTCGATATAACTGTACACTTGCACATGCCACGTCCTTAATTTTGTTTCTTGCATTAGCATTATATTGTACCAGCAGTTGAGCTGACCCATTCGTGGGACAAACATTTCAGATGACACTCCAGCTGTGCGAGACTTAGAGATGTTTTGATTGAGGATTATATTTGGCCCGTGGGACGTATTTAATATTGTACAAGGGCATAAACCCTAGACTATTTCCTGTCATTGTATGTTGTGAACTAATGGACAAGACTTTATGTATTGTATCAGAATGTTGGATTAAATTAGCGTTGAATTGTACTTGATTGTCATTTATTTCCTTATTATTTTATTTTACTTTTGTCTCGTCAGTCGCACCACGGGTTCGCTGGAATTCGGGGCGTGACAGACAGTGTTTTGGACTGTTTCTAACAGTGACAAAAATGACAGCGTTTTGAAAAAATATTTAAATAATTTTTTCCAAAACAATATATACACAACCAAGGCCCAACCCCAATCCAACGACAATGTTGGATTTAATTATCCTAGTAACTAAATGACAGCATTTTGAAAAAATATTTAAATAACTTTTTCCAAAAAAATGTATACATAGCAGGTTGTTTGGTCTGGGGCGATGACTCGTGTGTGGTGAACCAAGCATGTGCTATGTTTTCTCCTTCTACAAAGCTTGAGTGCCTTATAGGGCCCCAAACTTTCTTTTAAGGTAATTGTATATATACTTTTTAAAAGTCTTGTACCCATCCTATGTCTGACATAAATTTTATCCTATGTCAGACATAAATTTTTTACAAGTTTCAAGTTTTTGTTACTATTTATAAGTGGTAATATTTATGGATAATTTTTCATTCATTACTTAATAGTTTTGAGCAACTCAATGCATGATCTTAATTTCTTTACGTAAGAAAACGCTATTTCTTATGAACCCGTGAAAATTATTATGTAAGATCCACTTTAATATTAATTAAAAAATAACTAATTATTATGCTAAAAAAATTCACTTTTTCTAACTATATAAACTCAAGTTATGATAATTTTTTTTTATAAATTTATTATCTGTCTCTCTTTTTCTTATTTTTAAATTTACAATAATGATGATAAAAAGAATCGAAATCATGTAAACCAAACAAAAAATATGCACTCATATTATTCAAATAGAAACCTAATCTTACTCCGCGTCTCGATCAACGTAATGCACACACGAACATGCCAACCTAAACTGCCGGCCAGACTAAACAAACCAAGTCAACTGTTGACGCGCGGAGTCAAGTCCAGGCTCTAAGTAAATGGTCCAAATTGAAGGCTTTCACATGATGGATTTTTTTTTGCAAAACTTTTTATATTATTTTACTTTCTTTTATAATTAATCATCTTATAATTATAAAAGATCAAAAATTTATTAATTATTAATTATTAATTATTAAATTTTTTTCATATTTTTATTAATTATTACTTATTTTTTACATGTAAATAATTTTTACTACAAAAATATGATTTTATATATAATTTTTAAGAAGTTCTAAATTTTTTATAAAAATACATAAAATACTTAACTTGTGACATAAAAAACTCTTTGTATCTATTTCAAATAAAGAAATTTTATTTTCTAATATTATAATTTTTCTTATTTATAATAATTTTGACTTCAATTATGTATAATTAGTTTCTATAATTACCAAGACATATCATAAAAATGATATATATATATATAAAATATATATATATAACTATTTTATTTCTCTAATGATTAATATTACAGAAAGTTTTTTTTAAAAGAAATTATTAATTTATAAGTAATAAAATTATTAATTATCTACTATAGAACCTAGTTAGTTTCATAAAAATTTATTAATTATTAAAAATTATTAACTTATTGAATATTAATTATAAGAGGGTCAAATGTATTTTAAATTTGTGGTGAGAAATAAAAAGAAAATTACATTTATAATCAACAAGCTCTATCTTTTTTGGTTTTTCTCCATTTAAGAGTTCATTAAGGACAAAATACGTGAATTGAATTTATAAAAAGGATCATAAGAAAGAGGATGGAAGAGGGAAACAAATAAAAAAAAAAAAAAAAGGTACTTAATCCTTTGAATAAAATTAATTATAATTTTTAATTATAAAGATCACAAGAATCAGTTCATTCACCTGACTCATTTTCCTTTCCTTTTTTTTTTTCATCTATTAGGAGTATCTTGAAGTAACACCAAATTAAGTTTTTGTATCTGTGATAGTGAGATCCATTATTTAAATTTTAATTGTCAACAATTGATGAGAAGACTCGAAATCGAAATCCTTAAATTTTATACTCAACATTTTAATTCGTATGATTGAGTTGCTCTTATTTGATTATTTAAAAAGAATGTATCAACTCAATTACACTATCTCTCAACTCGGAAGAGTGATATTATTACTCAGCTTATGTTAATTAAGCGGCCAAAGAGGTATGAGTAGTTATGTATTAAAATTAAGATAATACTTAGCTTCAAATTCAAAAATAAATTTTTTCTTATTATAGTATTGTCTCAACCATAATTTATGTTACATATATATAATTTATATGTGTTTTTTAATTATAATTACTTTTTATTTTTAGTTAAAATTATATAATCATATGATATTCATACATGACACGTTATGAGTGTGACACATATGTGAGTAGAGGAGATTCGTCTTATCTAGTTTGAAGTCAAATTGAGTGCTTAAAATTATTAGTGTTTTACAAAATTTTTATTTTTTTTAAATATATAAAGGATATAAATTTAAAAATCATGTAAGACGTTGTGGCGTATGGAATGATCAGCTAGTATTATCATTTAATAGGTCACGTTTCAAGTGTTTCTAACAGTAATGGGAAAAAAAATCCCGTGCCCAATCAAGTTTCTCAATGCCCTTACAACTCATTCGCGTGCCTAATTTAATCCCCCTCTCTCTATCCTCCACAGCTTGCACTTTCTCCATACCTCTCGCTCTCTCTCTCTCTCTCTCTATAGAAAAGACTCTGAATTCTGGACAGAAATTGAACAGTAGGACAGTAAAAACGAAGGGCTGCGGCTGCGCTCTATTTCCCTTCTGCCGAGGAATCACTTTCCACCGTCGGTTCGTTCCCATCAGGGAGGCAGCAGAAGGCGGTCAACGATGGCGACGATGATTCAGAGCCTAACTTATTACCTATCGGAGCACCCATCGATCGTCGGATTCCGGTGGAGCCACACCCACTCGTGGGGTTCCACCTGGTCCTTCCTCTTCACCTCCATAAGCGTATACGTCATCCTATCCATCTTCCTCCACCTCCTTGTCAGCCTCCTCTTCCGCCACAACCGCCGCCCCATTCCGCTCGGTCCTATCCCTGCCCTCCACAGCCTCGCCATGGCCCTCATCTCTGTCACCATCTTCACCGGCATCCTCTTCTCCGCGGCCGCCGAGATCCGAGACACCCGGTGGTTCTGGCGGCGCTCTAAGACCCCATTCCAATGGCTCCTCTGCTTCCCCCTCGGCACCCGCCCCTCCGGGCGGGTCTTCTTCTGGTCCTACATCTTCTACCTCTCCCGATTCCTCCACACATTCCGCACGTATTTCACCATCCTCAGACGACGGAAACTTTCGTTTTTTCACCTCTTCAACTACTCAATCCTGATATTCATGTCATTTCTGTGGCTTGAATTCTCTCAGTCGTTCCAAGTGCTGGCAATCTTGTTGACGACGTCGGTGTATTCGGTGGTGTACGGGTACAGATTCTGGACCGCAATTGGACTGCCGAGTGCTTGCTTTCCTTTCGTGGTGAATTGCCAGATTGTGCTGCTGGGTTGCAATTTGTTGTGCCATGTTGGGGTGCTCTTGCTGCACTTCATGAAAGGTGGGTGCAATGGAATTGGGGCATGGGTATTCAATTCTGTGCTGAACGGAGCAATTCTGTTGCTGTTCTTGAACTTCTATGTGAAGATGCATTTCAGGAGGAGAAAGGTGGGTGCAGCGGGTGAGACAGAGATGCAGAAAATTAAAGTCAAGGAGTTATGAACATCTGTTACTGTGGAGTAATTTGATTCCAGGGGTAAATTTAGGAATCCCCTTTTTTTTCATCTTAAGAAACAATTGTATATCTAATATATATATATATATATATATATATGGTTGAGTAGAGGTAATATAAATATCATGGCACATACAAGTTATGTTGACTTTTACAATTTTCCTTTTAATAATTTCCAGAAAGGCAATAGTTATAGAAAATTTTGATTAATATTTATGTTTTTACATTTTCATTTCTCATTAAAATTTATTAAATTAAGTATTAAACCCATTATTAAAATTTGAAAATCCCATTTTCTATTCATTTTCCTTCTTTTAAGGAATATATATATATATATATGTGTGTGTGTGTGTGTGTGTGAAATTCAATTTACGTGATTTTGTCATGCTTTTTAGGTTTAACTCTTCTGCTGTGAATTTTCCGAGAGTAAACGTGATGGTAAACAAAGCGGCTTAATCATTAAATAAAAAAAATAATCGCTTTATGTCCTATTTATAAAAAAAATGTCTTACTTATAAAAAAATGTCTTAAATTTTATATGTTTATAATATAATCCAAATAAAAGTCTTATGTTAATAAAAGTTTAATTTCATAAAAAGACTCTATAAAAGAGTTCAAAAAGAATTTAATTTTATTTATACAATTGTTCAATTATGTAAGAACTCTAAAATCTAACTTCATAAAGAAAGTCTCCCCAAAAAAATTCAAAAAGAATTCAATTTTATTTATATAATTGTTCAATTGTGTAAGAATTCTATTATTAGAGTTTATTTACAAACATATATATATATAGTACACATACATATACATAAATAAAGTATTAAAAAATAAAAGGTCATAGTTAAGATTGTTTATTTTAGGTCTTAAATTATATTGAGCCGATCCGATACTAAAATCTTGCTATGGATGATACCAAAATGACTTAGAATACCGCATTGATTCTGGCAATAGTGATATAGGCAATTCAATATGAGTTGCAGAACTTTTTTTTCACCACCTACTAGATCATCAAGTAGGGGTTTACATGAGTTGAATTAAAGTGAAATTGAAATGAACTTGATCTTAAACAGTTTTAAAAATTTTAAATCGGAATCGAACTACAAAGGTATTAGAATCAACCCGAAAAAAGTTGATTTTTTTTTTTTTAAAAAAAAAAAAGAAAACAAAACTCCAAATTAAGAGAAGTTCCCCTTTCTTATGGCTGTTGTAGGCTGAAAAGTTCATGTTTCCCAGGTGGAGTTAAGAAATTTTGATCCCATGGTGCCAAAAGGATTAAGTGCAGTAGGTGAAGGGTTAGTTCGGCGGGGTCGGGGTGAGATTAAATAACAGACACAGCCGACATTTTGTCAAATGAGATATTTGTGAGATATTTTAAATGAGAGAGAATTGTGAATGGAACATGCAATTTTGCACGACATCTCCTTTTCTAAATATATGCAAAGTGGTGCAGGTGAATAAATGTGACGGTGATGAAACTACAGTGGCAAAAAATTATGAAATTTTTTTTTAATCATTTTGAAATCATTAAGTCGGAGTTGTTTCCGATTCATTTGGATGCACTAATAAAAAATATAATTTGAATTAAGTTATAATTTTATTAAATAGTAATAAAAAATATTATTTGAATTTAAGTTATTTTGTGTTTGAATTTCTTTCTAAAAAAATATATTTTGAATTAAACATGAATTCCTTACATATATTTAATAAACTAAATTTAACACCTAACAAATTAAAAAATTCAGTTTTGAACTTAAAAAAATTCGTTGAATACGGTTAACAAGTGAAACTAATTATAACTTTAATCATTACTTGTAAACAGTGGATCTTTGATTATTCTTTTTTTCTTTTTTCCAATCTATTGTCAACCCTTTTTTTTTTTTAAGGAAAAACGGGAGGCTGACTGTAATTTAATAATGGATAATACTTGGCAACGGATTGAGAAATTTTTTTCTATTCGAATGCGTGTCTTAATCATAATCTGTCATATTTTTAATATATATATATATATATATAATTTTTAATTTATTTAATTTATATTTTTTATTAAAATTAAATAATCATATGATATGCATATAAATAAATGTGTGACACATTAAAATTAAGATAAGTATATGAGTTGGAGTAAATTACTCTTATCTAATTTAGAGCAGAGCATTCTTCTTTAATAACATTATTGCTTATTTTCAAAGAATAGAAATTGTAAAGAATGTGAGTGTCTAATCATTTGAGTCCGCTTAAAAGCCCAAATTGGCATAATTTTTTTACAAAACCCACAAGGATTCTTTTTTTTGTTTAACTTGACACATTATTTTCAACTTATTTTTTAAACTTGTATTATTTTTGAAATCACATCTTTAAGATATAATTTCAATATCAAAATTTTAATGAAATCGCATCTTTCAAAATACGATTTTAAACCTAAGAAAAATTTGAAATAACTTGTAAAAATCAACAAGTATTTGAAAGTCATCCTAAATCTTTCTTGATTTGAAATCGCATCTTCAAGATATGATTTTATTAAAAAATTATCATTAAAATCGTATCTTAAATATATGATTTAAAAAATAATACTGAGTTCGATAAAGAAATAAAAAGGTTCATGATTCTTATTAAACTAAACTCAAACGACGTGAATTTAATAAAAAAAAAACTTGCAAATTGGCACCCCATGATTGAACGGTCAGAATTAACTGCAGATCATCTACTTTACAAACCTAACCCCCTCCCCCCCCCCAAATAAAAGTAAAGAAAAAAATCAAAATAAAAAGACCATACGAAGATTATGAATTGACTTGATTTTGAGAGTTTTAAGCTATTTAAAATGGTAATACATTTTTTCAAATTAATGAGATTGTGACATTGATTTGATTTCATAAAAGTCGCAAATTAATAAAATGAAATAGCTTCACTACTACGTTAATTTTATGTTCACGTTATGAAGTAAGTAAAATAAAAGGTTAAATTCTCATTATTTTGTTTAAAACATTTTCTTGCATGATGCAAACACGTATATGAATTTAGTACTGACCCTACCATACATTTTACTTTGTAAGGGCCACCAATGACTAATAAATGATTTTGCACCTTCTGTTTGTTTATTTATTTATTTATTTTTAGATTGATTAAGTATATCATAAGTAAGTATACATATATTAAATTAAAGTCTATTTTTTAATCTCTTGTTATTAATTATTAATAATAAAAAAATAATAATATTAGGCTTATTTAAAAACTCTATCAAAAGTGTTAATCTTTATGAGTTGGTAGTGTTGTATTGGCTGAATATCACACTATGACACATTGGGTAAAATATGAAGACAAGACTAGCATTACTAATAAAAAAAAATTGAACTCAAGACGATAAGATGTCATATTCTATTACAACTTACAACATTATTATTATTATTATAATGCAAAGTATGAATGTCCAACTTTTGGTATAATTATTATTCAAAAACCAGTTGGTGGCCATATAGGCATCTTGACTACTCCAAGGAAGAATATCCCTAATCTCAGCCATTTGCTAGCTTCCATTCAAATTAGATTAAGACGTGTGACCGTTCAGTCATGGGCAGCATTAAACTTTTGGCACAACACAAACATATTTATTTGCACTCCAATCCACACAATGCAAGGTGAAGACGACTATTTAACTTGGATGTTTATGAATTAAAGCCGATCGTAGTCTCCATCCCAGCCCCACCAACACTACCATCATCTGCGACAACGTTTTAGTGACCTATTTATATTTTTTATACAGGTAGGCGTAGTTTATTTTTCAAATTGATGTATACTTTTATTCTTACTTTTTTGTTCATTTTTTTTTTTATATACAACGATGGCAAGAGACTGACAAGAATCGAACATAATTGTTACGAGCGATAGCTTGAGCACCTGATTATAGGCAAAACACTTAAGAGATGACTGTCTGAACTATAATAATTGAACTGAGAAGATGTCTGTTTAAACCAAAATAACTAGACTGTCTGAAACAAACACCTAGTGGTCGCTTGGGCACTCGGACAATAGACATTTATAATTGACCAAACTTCTTATTTTAATACATAACTAAAATTTTATTTTATCTTATTATTTGTTTTGTTTTGTTTTGGATTGAATATATCATTGAATAATAATTTGTTCATAGGCGAATATCTTATTTTAGTACATAATTAACTTAATATTTTGTTATTATATTTTTTGTTTTATCTGTAATTAAATGAGGTGAAATTAATAAAGAAATTGAAAAATTTTCAAATATATATTATTTGTACTTGGAGTTCTTATATATATATATATATATATATAACAATTTCTTATTTTATTTACATGTAGTATATAAAATCAAGTTTTCCTAAAAAATTATGTTAATATTGTTTGATCCTTCATCTGTTTATTTCATATTGTCAAGATAAAATAAATTATATTTATGACTTTTTAATAGTCATTAATTGTTTTGAATTTTGTCAAGTCTATTCAATATTACCTTTTGAATTATCATCAAATTTTATTATTTAAATGAGTTAATTTCTATTGAAGTGTTTTCTATAATATTGTACATTGTATTTGATTTATTTACATATGCTGCAATATTTTTAAAATTCAAACTATATCTTTGTTTGCTGGCACAAAAATAACATTAGTAAAAATATCATTATCCGATCACTTAAACAATAAACTAGATTCATCGCCTAGGATGGCTTCAATTCAAATTAGAATAAGTAGGTGCATCAGTTGGATAACACCTCTGTCCTCTTATTCAGTTTTCTGAAAATCTTTGAGAATTATTGTGCATTTACAGTCAACTTTGACACTATAATGGAAAAGTTAGTAATTTGAAAATGTATGGGTTGGCCCAGGGATGATCCAGCCCAACCTAGTTTAGTGTGAGCTAGGCTTTAGGTTCAATGACACATTACAATCTGCTTTTGGGCCATCTACTTCACTTCCTATGTTTGAAAATGACAAGGAACTTGGTTGAGTAGCACCAGCAAGTTTGGAAGTTGTGTGGCTTTCTAACAATTTTGATCTTAAAAAATGGGAGCCCTTCAGCCCAGCCCCAAGTTGAACTAACTGAATTTTAATTGGACCACATAATTTAAGTCGAGTTCGGGCAGGGCTATATTCAACTAAGACCACCTCACCTAAAGTTTTGTGACTTTTGTCCCTTTAATTTTGACCAGAAAAGGTCAAGAGTGTTAACTTGACTGCATGCTTTAAACAAAAGTAATGCCTGTCATACAAATTATTTATAATATTTTATAAAGTGTCACTAATAATCTAATCTCGTTTATTTATTTATTTATTTGGAAGAAAAAACTTGATATCAAAATTTGAAATAAAGAATATTCTTAATTAAAAAATCATGAAAATAATCTTTAGACGTAGATAAAAGGGAAAAAGTATAAATTGACTAGACACATGAAACAATTATTTACAAGAATTTGCAACTAATTTTGGACCTATGAGTTTGCAATTCAAATTAGAGTTTTGTTTTTTAAAAATAAAAAATTATTCATTAACTTGAAATAAATTATGTATTACGTTTTGTGTATAGACAACTTGCAGGTATGACTTATCGTCAACTTGCGGGTTCGACTTATCATTTCGAACTAAATAGCATTTATCTTTGGACTTTAGGATAAATTAGTTCATAGCCATTACGTATACAATCTTCAACAATAATTCTGACTGCCCTTTCTTTTTCTTTTGGGGGTGTGATCATGATAAAAGTTTACATACCCAACTACTATAACCTCACATAATTTCTTCTATGAGATACGATATCAATAGAATGTATATTCTTGTAAGTTGTTTATAGATTGAGTTATTTGTCTGAGGCTCATATTAAAAAGTCTCTTGGATTGAGTTTGGTTGGGTTTGAATTATTTGTTTAAGGTCCATATTAAAAAAACTCTTAGGTTGAATTATATATTGTAAGTTAATTGAGTTATTAGTTATTACTATGTATGCATACAATGATGATACGTCATAAAGTGACAGACCAATCTCTGTACGACACGTGTACGCACAGAACAGACAGAGCCGTCTATCCAGAGCAAGCTTATCCACATGGGCTCCAGAGCTCTTTAGCTTGGAACCCTGCGTAACCCTTAGGCTCACCTTCAGCTCAGAGGGTACCGTGCACATGCGCAAGTAAATCCGGAACTGATTTCCTGCCTCAAGTGTCCTACCAAGCTGAAGATAAGGAAACAATGTGCGATAAGGAAACTGTCATTCTTGGATAGCTTCCACTTCCTATGGAGCGCAGTGTTCTACATGGTAACTGCCATTATTTGATGACAATCAAATCCCTATTTTCACGGGGTTGAATCCTAATCAACTTAGGAGAATCCGAAGCCTATAAATTGGACCCTAAGGTATGCGATTTCAATGAAAGTTATTCAATTACTTTTACTTTCAGTCTTTCATTATAGTTTTTCTAACTTAAACATCGGAGTGGCTACCTGCTGGAGCCAACCCAGTGGCCCTCTGATCACTTTGTTTGAGTGTTCAACAGGCGATAGAGAGCGGAGCCCTTGCCAATCAGAAAGTGCAGCATCAGTTTGGCGCCGTCTGTGGGAACGAAAATCGTTTGTTACTAAAAGATCTTTTCTTTGCAAGCAAACTCATTGTCCTTCTCACCGAAGGACCATGGCTCCCAATCTTCGTCCAAGGAAGAACCCTCAAAACCTGGCAACTTGTCGGAAGAGGAAGGGGACAAACACCTGATCCCATGCAGAAGCAACTCGATCGAGTCTAGAGACAAATAGACCAGATGTAGGAGCAGCTCCTTGCCATCTCTAACATTCTGGCATTGCTTACCCAGGGCCCCTTGGGGCAACCCCACTCATCCTTCTGTAGGCATGGCCGACGCGGGGGTACCGCTTCCTAGTCGCTACCACAGGCCGAAAGACCCCATGCAGAGACTCCCCGCGAGCAACCAGTGCACCCCCAAGGCACCACTCACATGGGAAAAAACCCCCAGCCATCTGCCTCCATAGGCATGGGGATGCCAACCTTTAATCCGGCCGTTCACTGCCACAGTAGGACTAGGATTCTAACTCTGGCAGCTTCGGGGGTCAACCTAGCACCACAAGAGTTTCAACCTCAAGCACCACCGATTCCCCCACTTCACGAAGACCAGCATCCTCTCCCTACTACGGGGTGGAATCGTCTCATCCATATAGGCACTGAGGTTGCGAGGCAAGGCCTGCAACCACCAGTACAGCCCAGGGCCCCACAAAGGGTCGAGGAAGTAGCAGATTCCATGGACCATACTGCTGTTACCAGAGGTGCTCATCTCTCTCTAGAGTAGGATGAGCTAGCCAGGCTGCTCGGGAGATTTACCACACCGTTTACTCCTGCTATAATGTCAGGAAGAACGACCAAAAAAATATATTGTCCCTAACTTTATCCTTTACGATGGGATTGGCAACCCAAGGGACCATCTTTCTCATTATCAGCACACCATGGCATTACATGGTGCCACGGATACCTTCATGTGTCGTACCTTTGTGACCAGCCTCAATGGCACTACTCTGAAGTGGTTCCACCACCTTCCTTAGAATTCAGTTGCCAATTTTTACGAGCTCAGTAAGCAGTTTTCTTGACCGGTTCATGACCACCAGAAGGTTGAGGAAAGGACCAGAATTCTTGCTGAACATTAAGCAATCTAGAGGGGAGTCACTCCGAGATTACATTGCGCGCTTCAATGCTGAACTCACAGAGATCACGGATTGCAGTCCAAGCTTCCTGGTTGCCACCCTAACCTCTAGCTTAGTGTTGGGGGGTTTTCATGACTCTTTAACAAAGAGCCTATCTACTGACATGGCAACACTCATGGAGCGGGTCAGAAAGTATATAAATTTAGAGGAAGCAAGGACCTCCGCTCAGAAGATAAAAGAGCAGGCCCAGAAGGATGATCAAAAGAAAGACTCCAACGCAACTAAAAAGAGGGTCAAAAGTCCCGATAAAAGGACAGCATCCAAAGCACCTAGCAGCACTAGTACTGGGAGAACCAGTGCCTTACACTCCTCTAAATGCCTCCTTAACTTACATACTTCGGCAGGTCTAAGCACGTGAAAATCTAAAGTGGCCCAAGCCACTAAAGAACAATCCTGATACCCAAGACCAGAATAAGTACTGTGATTTCCACAAAGATCGTGGGCATACTACCGATGAATGCAGAGCCCTCAAACAGGGAGATTAAGTAGTTTATCAAGAGAGGACGACTTTGGGAGTTTGTTAGACAGAATGGGAGGCAGAACCCCCGTAATGACAAACAGCCACAAAGGAGGCAAAAACTAAGGCCTGAATAGAGGGATGGACGGAATGAGCCACAACAACAAAACAATCAGGTCATCTTTGTTCTCCACGCTCACAGCCCAATCACGGGGATGTCCAACCGAGCAAGAAAATGTTATGCTTGGGAGGCCAGAGCTACTCCTAGCATCCTCCAGATCTCGGCTGTCGAGAAAAAGGTGAAGCCAGTTCCTGAAATCTAGTTCCCCAACCAAGATCTAGCAGGGGTGCACTGTCCCCACAGCGACGCCCCAGTCATCTCACTCAAAATTTTCAATTTTGAGATCAGAAGGGTTTTAGTAGATACAAGGGACTCTGCCAACGTGTTATTCTATGAGCCTCTCAAGCACATGAAGCTCAACACCAATGACGTCAAACCCACTACCACGATGATGGCTGGGTTCGGTGGGAACCTCAGCTCCCCGTTGGGGAGAATTGACTTCCCACAACAATTGAAGAAGGGGACGGTTAGAGGACCGTAATCTCAAAATACCTAGTTCTGGATTCCAAGTCCCCCTATAAAATCATCATCGGAAGGCCCTGGCTTTATCAAATGGGAGTGGTCATCTCAACCCTCTACCAATGCCTGAAGTACGTGTACAACAATACAGTTTATTCCATCAGAGGGTGCCAGCCAACTGCTCAGGAGTGCCACATTCTGGCTTTAAGAGAAAAGGCTCCCAAATAGCAATCATAGCATGCTCATGAAGGTAGAAGCCCAGACCTTTCCAACCTTCATGAGAACGAGGAGTGCCCCTCCAGAATTGAAGAACCATTAAGCTCTAGAGGATGGGATAGCAGAGCTAAGCCAATGGAGATCCTATCAAGGTGCTCGTCAACCCTAAAGGAGGAGGACGATATTTGCAGACCGGCTCAGGCCTATCACTTTCCGAACAAGAAGAGATGGTGGATTTCTTGAAGAGCAACCTCTCGGTGTTTGCATGAAAAACTGAAGATATGAAGGGGATAGATCCCCGCCTTATCACCCATAAACTAATGACAGATCCTGACCACCCTCTTGTGAGACAGAAAAGAAGGACGTTTGCTCTAGAGTGACACTAGATTATTAACGAGGAAGTTTAGAGGTTGTTGGACACTGAAATGACAAGGGAAGTATTCTATCCAGAATGGCTCGCCAATATCGTTCTTGTCAGGAAGAAAAATGGTAAATGGAGGGTCTGCGTTGACTACACAGATCTCAATAAAGCTTGCCCTAAAGACAACTTTCCCCTTCCGATGATAGACCAGCTGGTCGACGCAACGGCAGGACACAAACTTATGAGCTTTATGGATGCTTACTCCGAATACAATTAGATCCAAATGTACCTTACAGACTAGGAAAAAACATCTTTCATATCCGAGCGAGGTCTCTACTGCTATAAGGTGATGCCATTCGGTCTGAAAAATGCTGGGGCAACATATCAATGTCTAATAAGCAAGATGTTTGGTCCTCTGATCAACAATACAATGGAAGTCTAGATAGACGATATGCTGGTCAAAAGCCTACAAAAGAGCAGCCACATCCAGCACCTAAGCCAAACATTTGATATCCTGAAACAGCGTAAGATGAAGCTGAACCCTCTAAAGTGCACCTTTAGTGTAACCAAGGGAAAGTTCTTAGGTTTTCTGGTTTTCCAGTACTCAGATCAAAGCCTTAATTGAGTTGGAGTCACCGAGGACTAGGAAAGATATTCAGGCTCTGAATGGGAGAGTCATGACTCTGAATCGATTCATCTCCAAATCTACCAACCGTTGCTTGTCATTCTTCAAAGCCTTGAAGGAAATAGAGCCATGCAATGGTCCAATGAATGTGAGAATTCCTTTTAAGAACTGAAGAAGTATCTGGCCTCCCTCGAACTCCTCTCAAAGCCAATCCAGGGGGAAAAGCTGCTCCTCTATCTCGCGGTATCGAAGAATGTCGTCAGTTCTGTACTGGTCAGGCAAGACAAGGGGGTCCAAAAGCTCGTATTCTATGTAAGCAAGGCACTACTAGACACAGAAAAAAAGTATCCAAAGATTGAGAAGCTAGCCTTTGCTCTAATAATCTCTGTCCGGAAGCTCCGACCCTACTTTCAAGCATGCCCTATTGAGATCCCAACCGCCTATCCTCTGAAGTCAGTACTACAGAAGCCTGAAGTTTTGGGGCGATTATTTAAGTGGTCTGTGGAGCTGGGAGAGTTTGATATATCCTACGTACCACGGACCTACATCAAAGGGCAAGTATTGGAAGATTTTGTTATTGAGTTCACTCCAACACTACATGACAAGGCACAGCTCGGAAAGAGCTCCATAGTATGGCAGCTCTACACCGACGGATCATCCACAAATCAGGGTTTCGGTATTGGCTTAGTGTTACGGTCCCTTAAGGGGCTTGTAGCAGAAAAGGTAGTAAGCTTGGGATTCAGAAGCCCTCATCTTGGGGATGAAGCTAGCTATAGAGTATGAGGCCCAAAATCTCAAAGTTTTTTCTGACTCCCAACTGGTGGTAAGCTAAGTTCTGGGAGAATTTTCCATCAAAGACGATAGAATGCTCCGGTATTCAGAGCTGGTGGGGTTACTGAAGCGCTCCTTCCATGAGTTCACCATTCAAAAAATTGAGAGAGGTCAGAATTCTAAAGCTGACGCCTTGGCGAACATGGCCTCCCATCTCAAGCCAAGAGGAGACTCAACTGTGAAGATCTCTCACCAGCCAAAGCCAAGCATTGAAGAGGTACAGACTTCCCAAGTTTTCGAACAGACCCAAAATTAGATGACTCCCATCTTTCGATATATAAAAGAGAGATTGCTCCCAGAAGATAAAAACCTGGCCCGAAAGATTCAGATCAAGGCAACTCGATACCTCATCTTTAATGGGAAGCTCTATCGAAGATCCTACTCTCAACCTTTATTAAGATGCCTAGCTCCAGAAGAATCTCAATATGTTTTGGCAGAAATGCATAAAGGAATCTGTGGCAACCACAATGGTGGCAAGACCATAGCCTACCGAGCTTTAACACAGGGCTACTATTAGCCCAGTATGTTGAAGCAAGCCAAGGAGTACATCCAGAAATGCGACAAATGCCAACGATTTGCTCTATATCAGCACCAACCCTACCACGAGCTCATTCCAATCGCCAACCCATGACCCTTTGCTCAGTGGAGGATGGACATTGTAGAGCTGCTGCCAAAAGCCACCCCGAACAGTACATATTAGTTTCCCATGCTTTAATTAGGACAATATATTCATAGTGAAGCCATCCTTTGATACTAAACATATGCAATGTGTTTAGGAATGGTTAAATGTCCCGTCCTGTTTTTGTCTCTAATGAAAAAGATATTAAGTAGTAGTCAAAATTTTTTATCTATTTTTCATGATATTATGCACGAATCAAATATACTATGGCGAATTCTTGAGAAAAAAATTGTCTTTTACAATGAAATCTGATAAATGAGATTTCGAGTAAGTATTTATATAATCTTCTTTTATATGAAGAAATGATTCATTGAAATAATGAGTCATCATTGATATCAACATATCCTATCGAGATCGCCAAATGTTTGGTAGTTCTTCTATTCAATCATATTCTTTTTTCTTGTTGCTGAATATCTCGTTCGTACACATCTTTTCTTAAATAAACAAGATGGGACGGAAATGAAAAAGACACTTCCACCTCCATTATATATTTAAATTACAAAAATATCTTTACATATATAAATTTAAATATGTGAATATGTATAATATGTGCATATATATTATGTATATGTTATTTGTACATGTATATATATATGTGTGTGTGTGTGTATGTGTGTATATATTTACATATATATATATACATATAAAAAAGTAAATATATATTTATATTTTTAATAATATTAGTAGATTAGTTTTAATTTATAAAAATTTAAACTTTTGACAGGGACAATTGTGGATAGGATTTGGGAGAATGAGATGAGAATGTGATTTAACAAATGGGACAGATGAAGAATGAGAGAAGCTTCTTTCAAACGGGATAACAATAGAAGAGACACTTTTTATCTTGAACACGACTCGTTATCATTCCTAAATAAAATCACAAAAACTAGTCCTCGCCGCAAAAAGTTGTCCTTCCATGATGATTGTGATCTCCATCAACAGCTCGAAACTCAAATTGCTTGCAGGCAAAGCCAGAATCTCTTTTCACTCGATTTTCTTCTATGTTTGGGTTTGGTGGATGGTGGTGGCTACATTAGAAATTGATTTGATTTACCCACAAAAGTTAAAAATGACAGATAAAAGAATGTTGTATAATGAACGACAACCAAACAAGTCCCAACACAAAATGCCAGGCCTAACTCGGGAAGGGAAGGATTTCAATACCAACTTTGAAACTGGAGCTGCCAAGTGGCATAATTAGTTTTATAATTAATTAATATATCTAAAAATACATAAAAAGTATTAAATTTACTAAACATTAAAAAAATTAGGTGAAAGTTTTATATTTATATTATTTATTATTAGATAACAAATTATGATGATAGTTATTAAGATTATGTTAATTTATGTATTTAATATTCATGTATTGATATATACAAGAGATAGACACAGTAATATCTTTGAATTTTTTTTCTCTCTCTTGTGAAAGAAGGCTTTGGTGTTAAAGAAAAAGACAAAAAGAACCCTAGCATTTTGTAATCAAAACATATTTAAAGATTAATTTTTATGTCTTTTAACCCATATGATAAAAATTCTCCACTCTTTACAAAATTATCCATTCTTCCCATTTTCTATAAACTGACTATTTGACCAGTTTTTTCTGATTTTTTTTTTAACAAATAAATAATAAATTAATCAAACAAAACTAATTTATACCCTAAACCGACTGGTGTAGCCTGATTTTGCTCACTATGAAAGAGGACCTGAACTTGTTCAAAAACAAACTTATATAGTTCGACTCTAAACCGGTAAATACTACCCCAATAGATAGGCCCAACCAAGTTCAGGCAATTATGAACCTTGTGTTGACAATGAATGAGCTCTCTAAATCAAATACTATATGTGAAAAGTGAAAACAGATTTCCAGGCATCCTGATTTTTGCTTAACATTATTGTTGATGTTAGGAGTGTATATGGGTCATGTTGGATCGGGTTATCATAGAACCGGAATCGATTCAAGTTTGAACGATTCTAAATGGGTCGGATTACAAAGGAACCCGAAAATGAGTCAAGTTACAAAAAAAAAAAAAACTTAGAATTGATCTGACTTTAAACGATTCCAAAAAATAAGAATCGGTCCTAGACCCAAACCATAACTTGATGTCCAAGAAAATTGTTAAGATTATAATGAAGCTCTAGCAACTTAAAAACGAATCACATTTCCTGTACTTTCTATAAATCATGTAATTTACTTTATTTTTTATCTATAGGAGACTTGTTCAGTGTTTATTACAATCGAATATACGGTTTTTTTTTTCACGTATGATAAAGAATAATTCTCTTACCTTAGTAATCTGACGTCTTGTTACTGCTTACTTTTATTATGAAAAATAATATATATAACAGATTTTTTTGATTAGTTTCTTACTCTTACTTTAAAAAACAAAAAAAAAAAAGCTATTACCATCCCGTAAGATGTAATAGGAAGAAAATTTGAGCGCCATCTTCACTTCATATGATAAAAATGAGAAAATTATTCATTGCTTTCAAATCATTGCGTCCTGTGGTAAGATGATATATCACATGTATAACTACAACAAATCCTTAGACATATGACATTTCATCTAACTCTTGAGACCTAAAGGAGCACCCAAAATAAAAATGATGACAACTTGTAACAATTTCATAGTCATTTTCTTTTGCTTCCTCTGCCATTATTTCAAGATCATTTCTATCTAGCACAATATTTTTAGATAAGTAATATTAAAATAATAATATTTTATGTCTCACTTTTGGTAGTGGGACCCACAGGTGGGTCCATGATGTTGGATCCCACATATGGGTCTATGATGTTGGCCCCGCCCGTTGTGAGATGCGGAAAATGTGACATTCATTCAAGAGAGCCAGATCAACATGTGGGGCTCAACCCATAAACATGGGGCATTTACATCCAAAGAAATAATCCTTTATATACACATTACCCATAAAAATCAATAACTTTCCAGTAATTAAGCCAATATAATGATTATATTGGCTGTTGCACAGGAACCATAAGGTTAAAAATATTTGAAATATTCACAAAAAGTATATTTCATTCATGAATGCAAATCTGAAGTGGTATGACGTTTAATTTAATTGGAATGTTGATGTATTGAATACTAGGCAATAACCTCTCCACATAGTTTACAGGCCGCCGTGAATTCATACTATGAGTACGAGGAAGGGGAAGAAGTAAAACAAACCAAAATTGTGTTCTTTTATCATGTCATGTTTCTTTGCCATACTATGTCAATGTAAAGCACCATCAAACTGTGTCCTTGCAGAATTGAAGGGCGGAGTAAAAGACAAGGCATGTTCTGGGGATGACGAGGGAGGATAACAAGCTCTTCGGAGCTCATTGTACCTCCCAACATCAAAATTGTGAATCTTCATAAGACGCTTCTGCTTTGCGTTAAATCGGCTCTGGAAGAAACCTTCAAAGGAGGGCTCTTTGGATGTCCTCAAGAAGAAAGCATAGCCAGCCATGAAGTACATAGATGTAACGTAGAAGCAAATGGGCTCCATAACATCCCATGTGAGTTCCCAAAATGTGAGCCTCATGAATGCGGCCGTCTGAACAACAAGATAACACAGCCCACACCAGAGCTCCCTCCGAACCAGAGATTCGGCCTTGTTGTCGATGGCAGCCTTCTGCTTCTCCATTTCTTCAAGTTTCTTCCTCCTTGGGTCATGCGGCTGTACAGGCATTAGGCCCTCCACAGCTTTCACCACCTGTACCAAAAATTATAAAAGCAATCTGGGTAAAACACAACTGACTTCACGTATTTTTACATGAAGATTGAAGTTTATGGTTCATCAATCAGTATTATTATTATTATTTTCTTTTTCATAACTTGTTATGTCATAATTACCCCCAAAAAAAAAGAAATTTGTTCTGTCATACCTTCACCATGGCTAATCATCAGCCATAGACCATTACAGCTCAGCTACAAGGCTTTGTTTTTGTTTTTTTTTTTTTAAAAAAGGCGATTTTCATCAACCCCACCTAGTTGAAGCATGAACCAAGGCCAAGGCCATACCAATAATGGAATAGGCCATCAGTGGGTGTCTGGAAAAATAATATAAACACAAAATTTTGTAAAAGTTTGATTAAACGGTGAAGCACTTTTTTTTTAGAACAACTTTTGTGCATATGCAAAAATAATAGGCAAGATCTGCCCCAAAAGCCAAGTAAACTCAAGCACCGCTGCTTGTGAGGCCATCCCACAAAGCAACAGGTGTTAGTTTAGATGACCATCATTTGTGTCCATCAAACCTACTTATAATATTATAACAAACTCTTTTAGAGGCAGAATCCATGTTAATAAATGACCCTTGTCCACTTATTAATTCAGGAACAGGATTTGGTCAGCCGGCCTTTTGGCCTTTTTTCCTTTTTTTATGTTTGATATTTTTTTAGTGGGGAGGAGGGAAGGGGCTGTTGCCTGTTGGGAGTCTTTTTGGTCTTTCTTACTCTGTCATTTTCATTCTCTCCCTCTGCTTTTTAATAATTTTTAACCTTCAAACTCTTTAGAAAATTAAAAGAGTTATTTGTCTCTCTTTTCTTTCCACTTCTTTTGGAAAATCCACCCTAAGAAGGTGGTTTTGGTCTGTTAAAGAGAGGAAGTCACTCTAAAGTCACCGTCTCAAACTTGGAACCCATTACACGTTTTAGAAGTGGCATAACAGGGTTTCAATTTCCTGTGGAGAAAACATGAAAAAGAAAAAACATAATAAAAACTTATCAGATTTCGGTAGTCTGAGAAGAAAACAAGAAATTTCGAAAATTTAAATGAAAACTGTTTCATCCTATAACTTGTAATTTTTTATTTATTTTTTGCCATCAAACAAAAGTGAAAGAGGAGCCAACCTGGTCAGGCCGGAGGAACACAACGTTTCCCAAGACAATAACGGTTCCCGACTCGTCGAGCATCTTCGCAAACTCTAGCCCCTGATCTGTACTGGAACAAGCCTCAACACAGATCTGAACAAACTCTCTGGACGATATAGAGCTCTTCGGTATCTGTCTCAGCCTCGACTTCACCAGTTCCAGCTGCGACACTCTCAGCAGCTTCCTCGCATCATCCACCGTCAATTTCTCCTCCGCCGAGTCAGATCTCGTCGCCGGCGGACTCAGTCCGTCCAACCGGATACGATCTGTGGCAATGTCCATACCTCGCAACTTCTCTAACAGTTTCTCTCCCGTCGGCAGCGACCTGAGCTTAGGCAAGCACGCCGCCGACTGATACAATGGTCGCTGTTGAAGGTATCGCCGGAATATCCCGTCATCTCCTCGATCAGGAGCGATTTTAGCGGGATCGGGAGGGATTAGAGATTGTACGGCGGATGGGGACGAAGATATGCGACAGTTTGTGAGGGTTGGATTTGAGATTTTAAATCTGTTGAAGAGTCGCAAAGCTAAGGTCCTTTTGAACGCCATTGACGAATAACTGAAGCTGTAGAGAAAAGAAAACCTAACAATCTAGAGAGAGAAAGAGGGGGGTTGTGTTGATTTGGAAGCCTTTTCGTCCGAATCGCTTTGCTTGAACGAAGGGAGACGTTTGTGGATGGATTTATATAGGTCCCATTGAAAAGGAAACGGAAAAGGAGAGAGAAAGATATAAATTACGCGATATATTGGAAGTGTAAACGATTCCCGATAGAAAAAAAAGTTAGTTACACGTAAATAGCAGACAATGACGAGAAACGCTTTCGCTCCGCTGCCCTACGTTTGAGCATAATAAGGGCTTCACGAGAATATCAATATTCTAAGGTCATATCTTCACGAGTGAAAAAATCATGATATTAGCTTAATCACAGCACACGTGTTTGGCTAAGCTTCGTGAACCACCACCGGTTGATTGTTTGAAAAAAATTATCTTGGTTGTTGTTGCTGCTGACCCTAGAGGATTGGGGTGGTCAACGGTTAGTAGAATAATAGAATTGGTGTGTATGGGTTGCAGTGCAAGGAAGTCGGGCACGAGGGGGGGGCTGGCTCCGGGCTGGTTGGGTGGAATTAAGATTGAGATGGATGCGGGTTTCTGTTTTACGCAAACGTGTCGCCACATATGTTCCGAGCATATCCCACGTTTATTGCTTGCGAAGCGGTTCGCGAAAACCCGCCAGGAGTTGTCGTGTAGATAGGGAAATTGCCGTGTACGTTGTTGATAGGGCCTTCACTAAGTCCACCTGCTGCCAATCTGGCACTACTCCCAGCAGCAACGGAATGGTTTATCCCATCAAACGGCTCTCTGCCAAAACTGCACAAATGAGAAATAGTCGTGATCGAAAAAATTCATAATTTGATTAATGTGTATATTACGTGTGTGTTGATATCAAGTTTAATTATATATGTATGTATAATACAAGTGTTAATCAAATCATAAATGATGATCATTCATACTTGCCCTAGCATTGCTCTTACACAAATATATTGTTACTAACAATATTTTATCTCCAATCACATTTAGTTCACTTCTCAATCATTCAGCAGATATAACCTGGTTTTGTCTCTTTGTCAAATGGTGAGTTAAAAAGTGAGATAAATATAATGGGACAAAAAAATTTATTGATAATTAGAAAATGTTTTAAGTCTATTTTTTATGTTAAAAAATTGGTCAAAATTAAAAATATAATAAAAGATATACTTTTGTTATTTTGAAAAAAAAAAATTAACTAGAAGAAAGGTATGTAGTTTGTTAGTAACAATAGAAGAGGACAATGTAATTCCAGAAACCTTAGGATAGGTCTTTGTAATTGTCAGAGATATCAGATGAGGTCGGCTTAATTTACCCTTTTTTAATGTCAAAACTTTCTTAATCTTTTGGAAAATTATAGTGTATTGAGTTCATTTTTTTTCCAATTGTTATTATTTGATGATTGTCTACCTCCTTTATTTTTTTCCTCAAGTTTATTGGTTTAACGTATTCTCACATTGATTTCGAAAACCAATAAAATTAGATTGCTTTTGAATATAAATTTATGGTGACCTAAATACCCCTCCATATATATATATTCAATATTTCTCTACACAAAGCTTCGTCACTATTTCCTGTGAATTGTGAATCTTTTTGAAGAAATTATTTTTAAATCTCAAAATTCAATAATTTACAAATTAAAAATTCATTTTAAATAAAGTTTATATATTTGGATAGTAAAAGTCAAGATTTATAAAATAATATTCATATTGCATATGAGAATTTGAAAAACAAAATCCTAAAGACAATGAAATTTTATTTCAACAAGATAGTGAAATTTCATTGCTTGTTAAAACACGTTGAAAAATTTCACTATTTTGTTATATATATATATATATATATATATATATATTAACGTACTCAACTTTAGATAATGAAATTTCACTAATATAATGAAATAAACATATACTCAACTATAGACAGTGAAAATTTAATACTTTTGTTTCAAACCAGATTCAATTTATTCCATTTTCATAGAAATAGTTAAGTTTTACTATTTTAATTAAACCACCTTCAACTTATTTCATGTATATACAAAACAATGAAATTTCATTGTTTGAAACTAGTTTATTTAAGCTTGGTTACATTTTAACAAAATAGTGAAATTTCACTAATTTTAACAAATTAGTTTTAGTTCAATTCTGCTTTTAGGAAAACACTGAAATTTCACTATCCAACCTTGTATCTCCTGACGTAGCAGAAGCTTGCGAAGAAATAGAACACCGCCTGTTTCTTAGAAAATCGTCTGAATCCACGAACAATGTAACACACTCGAATCCACGAGCACAGATAATAAGATCTCAAAAAGAGAATATTTTTATTGAATGAAAAGTTAACCTTACAATGAAAATAACAGCATTTATATAGGCAGCAAACCTTAATTCGACTAGGACTAGGAAAGCAATAATTAAAATAAAGAAAAATACGAAAAATTCCAAAAATAGAAAAATTCTAATTAAAAGCATAAATCAAAAACCCTAAACTTAAGCCGTAATCTACCAAAAGGACAACTCCGAACGACAATTGTAACTCCTCGAACTCAAACAACACATTATTATCATAAATAGCAAAAACGCGCTTTTGAAGGCTAAAACGAAAGAATTTGCCCGAAAAGCGGCATACGTCATGGCGAAGCGATAAGTATTGATCACATCGTTTCCAAGACACCCACCGAATTTCACACCATTCCGACCATTTTGGCATCGCACGCAATTTCATGCCAGGAGTTGGATTCTTCCACAACCTGTTCTACATCATCTCCATTCAAATCACAAAGTGTTAAAAAAGAAAGATAATCAAAAAGTGAATACAAGAAATTGCTCTAATATATTTTTACTGATGTTATGTTTCTCACCTATCTTATCTACCTTTCGTTGTCACCTTACATGACAGATAAAGAGTGGAGGAAGACTATTTTTTTTTTGGTGATATAATTGTAAATGATGTTGATGTGAATTCAGGTACAAGTAGAAGGTGGGAAAAACATATGACAAGCGTAGCATTGCTCATTTATTTTTGTCATTTCTTCCAAATTCTAAGTGAAGTGGGATCCATTAAATTTTAATTCTATTAACACAATCTTCAAATTTTCAATATCTTAAATTAAAGAAAAAAATCAATTGTTGAAAACATTTTGAAAAAACACAAATGTGAGTACATGACAACATTAAAAAAGAAAATTTAAATTGATTCCCTAATCTCACCCTTTCCTTATCCATGTCATGCTAACAGTTTATTAGTGTAGCATTGAATTGAATTCGGTTTTGTATATGTTTATGAACTACAAAAAAATCAAAAACTAATTTCTCTTTAATGATATCTTGTTATATTTGGAGTTTTGGTGGTTGTTATTTCAAAGACAAATTTGATCCATGTTATGTAAGTTTTTGTTTCTTCAAAGAAGCTTAAAACCTTGTGTCCCGCATTAAAAAACTAGGAGAAATTTAGTGAGTAAATAAGTACTTGCACTTTATGGGTTTGTTAAATAAGAGCAAGACATGAGCAAGCCCTTGCACACGAGAGGCAAGCCCAAATCCTAAGCCCAGTGGAAAATTAGATTTCCATCCAGAAAATCAATTAATTGGGCAGGTCACCTGCATTACCCCTTTGTAGGGGATGCAAATCCGGGTTTCCAATCCTTGCGCACTCACCTAATTGGCACCACTTTTTGCAACCGTGAATTAATATTTTTTTCTTTAATTTATTTATTTCTCTGAGTCCATAATTAGTCAAATTTTGTTAGTGGTTAATGCATCTACACGGGGTTGAGTGAGTCAATAAAATTCATCATAATTTTTTCTTAATTCCAAAGCTTTGAGTGAGTCCTCCTATTGCACTATTAACTACGATATTAGTGGGATGTAATCATACAAATCAAGGAATTTGATTTTGTTTCTACCACTATAAATACAGGGCTTCAAAACCATTTTAAACACAGAGTTCAGAATTCTAATACATTCTAAACAGCTTTTGTGAGTGATATTATTTTTCGGAGTATGCATTGTCCCAATTGTTCTCCAGTTAGTTCCAATTGTTGTTCTTCAAAGACTACTGTTACAGGAGGTTGTTCCTAAGTCATTCACTGTACGAGTGTACGTAAGTGAAGAAAAAAAATGTTGAATCCTCGAGGGTAGATCACCGAGACTTTCTGCATTGAGATACCATCTAAAAGGGGCGGAAACTACTCTTAAGGATAGTGTCTTGCACACGCCTCAGCTAAATTGATAAGTTCATTCTTTTCTATATTCTGTTTTGCCGCATCTATTACCCTATTTTTTCACCAATCTTAAAAGTAGTTACCTATAATGGGTCCTACAATGTTGACTGCTACTAAGGTTGTCCCAAATGTGACTAGAATTAAGTCATTTAATAGCTCAAACTTCAAACGTTGATAGAATAAGTTATTGTTAGTCATATATAGTGAATTTGTTTTGACCCAAACCCATCCAAGGTTTAAAGACTATGAGACCAAACTACTAGCATGCGAAAATGCAAACAAGATTTGCAAGAACATTATTCTGTATGCGTTGTCAAATGAGTTGTTTAATGTTTACTGTACCTTTAAATGTGTACAACAGATTTAGGATGCACTAGTCACTAAATATGTTATAGAAGATGATGGTATTAAGAAGTATGCCATCGGGGACTTTCTGAATTTTCAAATGACTGATGACAAAGTTGTTTCCTCCCAAATCCATCAGTACCATCTTGTAGTGTTTGAACTTACAAATTAAAAAATAGAACTTCATAAACCTTTTATCACTGGTGCCTTGATAGAAAAACTTCCCGAGTCTTAGAAACACTATAAGAATATGATGAAACATAAGAGAAAGAAGATGACCCTAGAAAAAATAATTGTTCACATTCGCATTGAAGAAAATAACAAAAGGATAGAACAGGCTAAGAAATCAAAAGTTATGACCTCAAAGGTAAACCTAGTGCAAGGAAGGTAAAACAAATTCCAAAGAAACAATAAGAGGCAAAATTATCAACCTAAGAACTATCTGAAACCCCAAAACCCAAACACCAAACCAAAAAAAAACTGCTATGTATGTGGTAAACCTAGCTATCATGCATCACAGTGCAGATACAAGAAGGGAAACGATAGACCTATCCCCTAGAGCCAACTTGGCTGAGACGGATGACATAATTGTGGCGGTCGTTTCTGAGGTCAATATAGTGGCAGATAAGAAGGATTGGGTGGTAGACTATGGGGTTACCAAGCACATCTGTGGCAACAGAAGTGCATTCACCTCCTACACACTAGTAGGGGAAGGAAAGGAATAGGTATTCATGGAAAATTCAAGACCCTCACATGTGATTGGCAAGGGAAAATTCATTCTGAAATTGACTTATGGGAAGATCATCTCACTCATTGATGTTCTCCATGTGCCAAATATTTGTTAGAACCTTGTATATGTATCTCTCCTTGGAAAAGTGGGTATGAAAGCCATATTTGAATCTGATAAAATTGTAATGACTAGGAATGGGGTCTTTATTGTCAAGCCCCAAATTTCCAAAACCCGAGGAGTGAGTGAAAATGAACTAAAATGAATTAATTAAAGATAATTAAATAGATTTAGTTAATTACCCATTTATTTCTCCATGTTTCCCCAAATCTAAAAATGAAAATTTGCTAACTAGACTCACCCAAGATGGGTTTTTAATGTCAATCTAATATCTCCCCAACCAATGGTCAAAATTAGTCTAAGTCATGTTCAAGCATGGTCTTTAAGATAACCCCAAAAATGTCTTTAATGTGGCTTGAAACAGTGGCTCAAATGGACCCCAAATGCCCTAAGGCATAGACCAAAAAAAGGTCAAAAATTCTACCTAAAGTGGTCTAAGGAAGTGGCCAAACATGGCCTTGAAATATAATTAAAATGTGTCCCAATAAGGTGCCCAACATGACTTGGTATAATGGCCAAAAGTGGCCTAAAAGGGGCTCTAAAAGATAGTGTCAAACATAGGAAAGAATGCTCTTAAAATTGCCTTAGAATGCAAGTCATGGCATGCCCAAGGTAGCAAGTGCACATGGGCAAAGCAGTAGGTACGCATGGGTAAGGCAGTGGGCACGCAAGGCGCACAGGCGTGGGCGTGCGCTTGCGCACGCAGGCGTGCATGTGGGCTAGCCTGGGCTGTGCCACTGTAACAACAGTGTATTTGTTGCAAGCTCTTTTCCCCATTTTCTGAATTTTTTTCTAAAGTACTGTAAGCTGATTTTTTTCAATTTTTAACCTACTTCCTCAAGGTTTTTAACCCTCACTTTTTGGCACTTTTCCCACTTATATATGGGCATTTTACACACCTAACAACTCTTTTTAATCCATAAAATTTTGACATGGTCTCTTTTGTTTTCTAAACATTTTTCACCTAATATTTTACAACAATTTATGTATACAAGTATACACACAATCTACCCTCACTCGATGACCACAAGTTTATGAAAATTTAACATACACCTATATTATCAAGTAAGTTCAAGGCTCAATGCCTACTTTCCTAATTCCTCATATACTAACATTCATACTTGCATATAATCCATATCATAGTCCTTTTTCTTACATTGTTCCTAACATATACATGTGATGCACATTAAACAAAAATACTCTATTTGTCATTTGGGTTTTAGCCTTTACATTACAAAATAGCCCAGGCCTATAGTACACCGTTTTTCAAATTAAATACAAGTTATTTAGGCTTATGCTCATACATACAAAATGTAGCCCTTAGGCCAAATATGCTTCAAAATCTATTTTTCCCTCTGTGCTCCAATGACTTCATCAAGTCTCAAGTACCGGGAGTCTCATCTGTAATATGTAATCCTATAAAGGGTAAGCACGATGACTTATATGACATAATACTAATATAAAGAACAAAAATAAGGTGCGGCATGTGCAAAATGAACATTTATGAGTTATATGTCTTCCAATTCATCAATGCAATGTAACGGCAATATACATGACATACACATGCAACTCTATGCCCAACACATGTCTCGCTTCACGGTCTTTCCCCATCAGCATACGAGTATTGTTGTATGTCTCATTTCATGATCCGTCCTTGTATGATCGCGAGTACCATGACCAATTTTGGGTTTTTCACCACAGGATCTACACCCTCATAATGCATAGCACCAATGTGCTCAACACACGCCATGTTTCCAAAGATTCACGTATGCTAAGATGCCTTGATTTTTCTATGCAATTTCAATGAGACATTTATCAAACACATGAGGTATGCCTTAAAGAATGCATCATACATAAAGCAAACTATAACTTTTAAACCACAAAACTTTGTCTACATGAACTTAGCATATAATCCAATCAATTACACATATAATCATGTTACATGTTCACAACTTAAACAAATTCTTAAAGATTATACAAATACACAAAATACCAATACATTGAGTAAATCACAACTTTCAAACTACAAGACTTTATCTAAATGAACATAAGCTAGAATGCAATGAATTATATATATAGTCATATTACATGCTCATCATTTCACCAAATTCCCAAAAAACACATAAGTACATAAGGCACCAACCTTAGGTTTTCAAAGTAACTATATGCTAGGTGGTTTTCTAACAACAAGTAAGCATGTAAGTCATACAATCAACATATAAAAATACTCATAAACTTAACTCTATTCTTTACTTAGCAGAATATCATACCTAAAAGGACTTTTCTCAACCCTAGGGAGTTGTGCTCGCTGTAAAACCGAACCAATTGGTAAGAATGTATCCCTTGACGTGGGGAACAATTTCCTAGAAGGGAGCCTTGTGAAATTCCAAGGCTAGAGATGAGTTTTGGAAGGTAGAAAGTTGAAAAACTTAGGTTTTTCTCACATTTTTCTCTCCAAGCATGACCTGCTATATATCCTCAGCCCAATTCTGAGAATTTTAAGTGTCAAGTTCTGTATTTATACTCAAGGGGCTAAGGGATGAAAAGACCCTTTTGCCCTTAATGAGTCGTGGGACCCCGTTACACTACAACTCATCCCGAAATGCCTCAATTCAAAATTTTGCTTTAACCAAAGTTCTTAAAATTATTTTAAATGATATGTTTCTAAAAAATTTATTTTTTCCTGTTGGCGGTTGCGGCCGGCCCCACCCGGGATGCCCTTTTCGGGTCTATTTTTCAAACTATCTCTAATTAGGCTCAAATTCTCACAGGAGGTGTATTTTAACATTCTAAGCATATTTTTCTTCTATGGAATACTCAAATTATACTTCTAAATATGATTTATGTCTAAATGATGCATGTATAGTGCTCTACCAACAAATAGCGTATGAATAGTACCCTACCGGTAAAAACGAAAAATTCATCCTGATTTTTCAGATCTTTACATTTATGGGGAAAGGGTACTACAATAAAGGCTTATTTATCATAAATGTACTTGAAATTATGAATGAGAATGCTAGTACTTTTTCTATTTACTTGATTAATTGTATTGATTTATGGCATGGCAAATTAGGACATGTAAACTTTTCATATATTAAAAAAATGAAAGAATTAAGAATTTTTAAAAATATTAAAATAACTGAAAATGAAAAATGTCAAACATGTATTGAATCTAAGAGCACTAAGAAACCATGTAAACAAGCATTAGAAAGAGAAATTGAATTACTCAATTTAATACATTTAGATTTAGGAGACATGAAACACAGAATGTCTAGAGGTGGAAAGAATTATTATGTACTCTTTATTGATGATCAATCAAGATACACAAATATATATATATATATAAATATTTACTTAGAAATAAAGATGAAACAAAAGGAAAATTTATAAAATATAAAATAGAAGTAGAAAATAAATTAAATAAGAAAATTAAAAGACTTAGGTCAAATAGAGGACGTGAATATGAATCATGTCCACTTAGTTTATTTTGTGAATAACATGGAACTATACATAAAGTAACTACACTATACTCACTAGAATCTAATGGAGTTTCTGAAAGAAAAAATCGAACTTTAAAAGAAATGATGAACGCTATACTAATTAGTTCAGGAGCACCTAATAATTTGTGGGGGAGAGGCCATCATTTCCACTTGTCACCTAATAATATTTAAGAAAACTAAAAAAAGTCCTTATGAACTTTGGGAAAACCATATACATAACCTTAAATACCTTAAATTGTGGGAGTGTCTTTCTAAGGTTCTAGTCCCAAAACCTAAGAAAAGAAAAACAGGATCCAAAACAACCGATTGCTTATTTATAAGGTATGTTGAAGATTTTTTATCCTTAAAAGTGACGTTTTAGAAACAAACATAATAATTGAATCTAAAATGCAAATTTATTTGAACACATTTCCTTTGAAATCAAGAATTGAAAGACCAAGAACAGAACCTAGAAATGAATCTAATTAAGAATTAAATGAACCCATAGAAATAGAATTGGGAAGAAGTAAATGTGAAAGAAAATAAACAAACTTACGAGATAAATTTTTTACCTTTCTTATGGATAATGATCCCATATCCTATAGTGAGGTTGTGAACTCTCCATATGCTTCTTTTTGGAAAAAAAAATAATTAATAGTGAGATAGAATCTATTATGGCCAACCATATTTGAGAATTAATAGACTTACCCCATAGCACTAAACCCACTAAATGTAAATGGATATTTGAAAGCAAATTAAAACATGATGGCTTAATTGATAAATTTAAAGTTAGATTAGTGGCTAAAGGATATACTCAAAAGAAAGACAAATTATTTTGATATTGTAGCTAAAATTTCATCTATTAGAATACTAATAGTACTTGCATCTATCCATAAACTAATAACACACCAAATGGATATTAAAACAGCATTCCTTAATGGTGAATTAAAAGAAAAAATATATATGAAATAACTTAAAGGATTTGTAGTTCCCAAAAATGAAAATAAAGTTTGTAAATTAGCAAGGTCTTTATATGATTTAAAACAAGCACCAAAACAATGGCATGAGAAATTTGATAATATAATGATCTCTAATGGATATACTATAAATGGGGCAAATAAATGTATTTATCATAAATTTAATAATAATTTAGGTCTAATAATTTTTCTTTGTATAGATGATATGTTAATCCTAGGCACTAACATAAAGGTAATTAATGACACTAAACATGTCTTATCATCTAATTTTGATATGAAAGGCTTAGGTGAAGCTAATGTAATTCTTTGAATAAAAATGATAAAACCCAAAGAGGGAACTATGATGTCACAATAACACTTTGTGGAAAAGACACTAAGAAAATTTGAACATTACGATTGCAAACCTGTTAGTACCCCATTTGATCCGAATACACAACTTAAAAAAAAATACTAACTGTAGTGTATTACAAGTTAATTATGCACAAATTATTGGAAGTCTAACTTACCTTATGAACTGCACTAGGCCAAACATTGCTTATGAAGTTAATAGACTTAGTAGATACACACATAATCCTAGTAAGGAATATTGGACTGCTGATGAGAGTACAAAATGTCATATTTTTCTCCCTTAATATTTAGTATTTTATCTTTATTTGGTGCCTAAATGTACTCATTATTCTTATATTTTGATTTCGGATGCAAATGGAGGCACTAAGTGCAAAACGAAGCTAATTGGGCGATTTTGGATAGTTTTAACATCGCTTAGTAATCTGGGCATAAGTCTCTCATATGAGCTTTGATTGAGATGATTCAAGATTCTATGGAACACCAAGAAACAGCTCTACAACTTTTATGTTTTGAGTTTTGAGAGATACAAGCTGTATAAAGGTCGAAATCGAACTTGAAGTTGCTGCACCTACACTTGCTGATTTTCTAAAGCAGTTTTTTTAGCCTACAATTTTAATGCGCAGATCTGACACTGTTTATTTTCGGAAGTTTCCAGATCTGATACACGAAAATTTTAGCTGAAAACACCACTTTCCTAGTTATATTAGGACTTTGTTTTATTTTTAATATTTCCTCTTAATTTGTCAGATTTGGATATTATTATTTGAGGATAGTATTTAGAATATCTTTAGGAGTTTTTGGTAGGCTTCTAACACTAGTTTTTAACGTGAAAATGAGAGGAAAAGATCAGTTTTGACGGCTCTCTCTCTCCCCCCTCTTATCTAACTTCTCCTTCGAGTTTTCATCATGACCCTGTGTGGCTAAACTTTTATAATTGGTCGAAGAAAACGAAAGTCCTCGGAATCAATAGAACTGTGGGATCTAATTTGTTTTAATGTTTCAATTTATGCTTTGAGTATCGGATGTTCTTATGTACTTATTTTCATGATTGTCTCGTTTAATTACTAGGAGGCCTACTAGTATATTATTCGTTGCAATCTACTGCTAGGTGAGATATCAAATTCATAATTGTTTGATCCCTCTAATTTGTGAAGCAACTAAGATTTAATGATTTGCTGTGTTAGAAATTATTAGATCTTAGGAAGAACGCTCGACTAAATTAAATACAACCGCTTATGCTTGTGTTGTTTAGCTTCATCGATCTTTCTAATTCTTAAGGCTGCAACTAGATTAAACCTTTAGCGCTTGTCTTGGGTTGTTTAGTAGTTAGGGTTAATTAGATCGCTTGTTTTCTAATTAACTGCGACTAAGGAGAGATAGGAAAATAGTTCCAACGGTAAATATTCAAAGTGTGAATTGATATATACTTGCATCGATGATCAGTTGTAAAATTTCAATGATGGATGTTGACTTAGACCAATGCTTGTTCTTTTGATTGATTTCGATACTTTAATTTGAATTGTTCCTTAGTTATTTTTCTTAAAATTGTTTTCGTTATACTCAACCCCCCCATCCTTGTTCACGTAGCATAAAACTAGGCTAGATACTCTCCGTGGGAACGATCCTTACTCACACTACTACATGTAATTTTAGGAGTTTAGATTTTATTTCTTGGTTGCCTGCGACAGCACACCAACTGCTATATGTAAAGTTCTTAAGTATCTAAGGGGTACCATAGATATTGGTTTGCATTACCGTGGATTTCTCATTGTACTTTAGGGATATTGCGATGCTAACTGGATTTCTGATTTAGATGAGGCAAAATCCACAAGTGATTATGTTTTTACACTTGGTGGAGCTACAGTCTTTTGGAAGGCTTCCAAGCAGACATGCACAGCTCAATCCACTATGGAGTCCGAGTTCATTGCCTTAGAGGCAGGTATAGAGGTTGAGTGGCTTAGAAGCCTCTTGGAAGATATCCCTTTATGGATTAGACCAGTTCCATTTGTGTCACTACATTGCGATTACTAGACTGCTATAGTTCGTGTAAGGAATAAGGCCTATAATGGCAAGAGCAGGCACATTCGCCTGAGACATAATATTATGAGGCAACTGCTGAATGATAGGGTCGTATCCCAAGATTTTGTACGGTTAGAGATGAACATGTCAGATCCTTTGACCAAACCACTAGGAAGAAAGTTAGTGGATGGTGCATCTAGGGCGATGGGATTGATGCCTATTACAAAGGCCAACAGTGGTGGGAACCCAACCTAAATGAGTAAAGATCCCACGAACTAGGTTCAAATGGGTAATAACAAGCCACTAGTTAACTTGATGAGACATTATCACTTATTTTATTGTTCATCCTTATAGTGTAGATAGTGTAAGAGACTTTAATATGTGAGGTTGAGAAATAACTCTTAATGAATACCATAGCTCTTTTATGGGTGGTGCATTTAATTACAGTACACACTTGATGGATTCACCTATGTGGGTGTGGAGGTAGGGCTACTTCGTATGAAAACTTAGGCAAATTTTCAAGAACACTCGTGAAAATCTAGGTGTAGTGCATGGCCAACATGTGTCAAACCGTGTCAAACAGTATTATTAGTTAAGTAGAGATCCCATGAACAAGGTTCATATGGGTAATAACAAGCCACTAGTTGACTTGATGAGACATTATCACTCATTTCATTGTCCATCCTTATAGTATAGATAGTGTAAGAGACTCTAATGTGTAAGGTTGAGAAATAGCTCTTAATGAATACCATAGCCCTTATATGGGTGGTGCATTTAATTACAATACAGACTTAATGGATTCACCTATGTGGGTGTGGAGGTGGGGCCACTCCCTATGAAAACTTAGGCAAGTTTTCTAGAACACTCGGGAAAATCCAGGTGTGGTGCATGGCCAAAACGTGTCAAACCATGTTGAACAGCCTTACTAGTTAAGTGTAATGTAGGTGATAAGTATGATGATTTACACAAAGAAATGAGGTTCATAGAAATTTTAAATTTCATCAAATTTTGTGAGTCAGGTCTTATTTACCTTATGTGTTGGTTCATAATACAAAAGACACCAACGCTGAGGCATTACACTAAAGTAGTTTTTCTTATTCTTTCTTATTCATTCTAAATTTGTCTTCAAAATATGTGGGGGATTGTTGTATTTGGAGTTTTGGTTGTTAGTATTTCAAAGACGAATTTGATCCATGTTGCGTAAGCTTGTATTTTTTCAAAGAAGTTAAAAACTTATGTCTCACATTGAAAAGTTAGGAGAACTTTAGTGAGTATATAAGTACTTGCACTTTATGGGTTTGTTAAATAAGAGCAAGACATAGAAAAGCCCTCACGGACGAGAGGCAAGCCCAAATCCCAAGCCTAGTGAAAAATTGGATTTCCATCCTGAAAAACCAATTAACTAGGCGTTTCACCTGCATTATGCCTATGCAAGAGGGCGTAAATGTGGGTTTCCAAGCCTTGTGCGCTTACCTGATTGGCACCACATTTTGTAACTTTGAATTAATATTTTTTCTCTTTAATTTATTTATTTCTTTGAGCCCAGAATTAGTCAACTTCTGCTAGTGGTTAATACGTCTATACGGGGTTGACTGAGTCAATAAAATTCGTTATATTTTTTCCTTGATTTCAAAGCTTTGAGCGAATCATCGTAGTGCACTGTTAACCATGATAATAGTGAGATCCAAGGGATTTGATTTTGTTTCTACCTTTATAAATGCAGGGCTTCAAAACCATTCTAAACATGGAGTTTAGAGTTCTGATACATTCTAAACACCTTCTACGATTGATATTATTTTCAGAATTAGTCAAATTCTGTTAGTGGTTAATGCATCTACGCAGGATTGAGTGAGTCTATAAAATTCGTCAATTTTTTTCCTTGATTCCAAAGCTTTGATCGAGTCCTCCTATCGCACTGTTAAACACGATATTAGTGGGATGTAATTGTGTAATTCAAGGAATTCGATTCTATTTCTACCTCTATAAATACGGAACTTGAAAACCATTCTAAACACAGAGTTCTGATACATTCTAAACAGCTTTTACGAGTTATATTATTTTCCATATTGTGCATTGTTCCAATTGTTCTTTACTTCGTTACAATTGTTCCAATTGTTGTTTTTCAAAGACCACTGTTACAAGAGGTTATTCCTGAGACCTTCGTTGTACGAGTGCACATAAGTGAAGACGAAGCTGTAAAATCCTAAAGGATAGATTTTTGAGATCTTTTACACCAAGATACCTTTTCAAAGGGACGGAAACTACTCTTAAGAACAATGTCTTGCACATGCCTCAACTAAATTAATAAGTTCGTTCTTCTCTATATTTTGTTTTTGCCACATCTATTACACTATTTTTCCAACATATCTTACCTCCCCATCCTCTCTTAGCAAATGTAAACATGTGATAGATAATAAGATCAAAGGAGTATTCGTATAGTTCACCAGTTTTGATGGTTTCTGTCCAATCTAAAAAGGCAAGAATTCACCTCACTTGATAAAAGGCCACTCTAAAACTGACCAGCCAAGATTCCAAAAAATAATCACTCAAAAGAAAGTTCACTAAAGTTAGGATTTATTTAAAAAGTATAGAATTAGTGATTTATTTTTTATATCGCTAGCAAGTGCTAGTAGTTTCACTGATGGATGAGGATACAATGCGCTTCCATGTAATTAATGCGCTTCTTATTTTATATTTTCATCATGTTATCCAATTTCTACTTTATTTTAAATTTTTTTAATCAAATGAACTTCACTTGAATTTTCCCATTGTGTTCCTTCTCTTTCCCCCCTGAAGTCATCAATCCTGAATGGACACAGTGACAGTAGATTTCACCAACTAGCTAGCAGCATTGCCAATTAATTTCATTATTTTGTTGAAAATATATATTTTTCTATTCTTAAAAATTTGTGTGTGTATGTATATATATATATATATATATATATATATATGTATGTATTGCAATCCATATACAAATTTTTGCAAAATTGTTTAAAATTTCTAAACTGGTTTCATCAATTTAAAAGATTACTCTTATGATCCAACCATTTAAAGAACATATTTGGCAAAATTATGTTTTAGGAAAAAAGATAAACGCATGCAAACATGAAAAATCAATTTCATTGAATCTGAAAATTACATTTCTAAACCAATAATTTAGGAAATAATTGTGAGGGAATATGAATGTTTGAGAATATATGTGTGTGTGTGTGTGTGTGTGTATTATCCAATATATGGAAGTGACCAAATTGAAAGGGCTTTGAAATTTCATGTAACCTAGAATCTTATGTTCTAAACAAAACAAAAAAATGCTTTGGAAATCAAGGTGATGATCATTATGGTGGAAGCAGCTTACTCTTAATTATGTTTGAAATTGCAAGAATAAGATGGTGTTGGGGATCAAGTCAACGCCTTTAGGATTTGAAGTCGATATGGACGCCTGAGAATCAACTTCCCATGAGATAATGTGAACCCAAATGTGCAGCTTTTTCATGCAATAATTTTAAAGGATTGGATGCCTCATGCACTTTTGGTTTTCTTAGATGTTTCAGTGACTGTCTAGTTGGCCCCAATGTGCTACACTAGGCACTTCTATTCTTTTAAGACCCGCCCCCATCGACCCGACCCGTTTTCCATATCCGTTTCGCCCCTATTACAGTATTTTTTATTTTTTAATATTTAATTATTATTTTTCTATAATTATATGTGTATATATATACATATACATATATATACATATTCATGGATGAGTTAGGCAGTTCAGAATATATAAGAAATATTTAAATAATTTTATACTATAATCGAGAAGGGATGTGTTAAGCCAAAAATCCTTTGCATTCCTATTAGTTAGTATTTATGTAATTTACAATAAAGGGTACCTAAGAAATTCATTCTTCTTAAGAGTTGATCATAATAAATTGTTAGATCACTTATGATTAATAGAAATTTTAAAATTAATTTACAAAATAATATTTAATTAGTTTTAGTATGCTTAAATTAGGAGCAAAACGATACAAATGTTGTAAAGTTGAATTTTAAATTTAATATTGGAACAACCAAAGTGAATCAAATTGCAGTATTGAAAGAAGCAGATGAGTAATAATTAGAGAGCATATATTCTGAGGAACCATTACCATCCCTAGTGACGATGTGGTGGGTGGACTATACCTAATATTCTCATGGTTTGTCCAATCACATTATTTGAATAAGAAAAATGATTTAATCCAAACTCAATAAATTGAAATAGCAAGGGTCATCAAAAGAAAAAAAAAAAAATTAGCGAGTCGATTTGATACATTAAAAAAAATTATAAAATTTATCTTCTTATAGTTAATATTTAATAAAATAATAATTTCTAATAATTAATAAAATTTTAAGAAATAATTAATAAAATTTTAAGAAACTAACTTGATTCCATGGTAGACAATTAATAATTTTATTACCTAGTAATTAATATTTTTTTTCGAAAAACTTTTTACAATATTAATTATTAAAGATGTAAAATAGTTATAGTACATAATTATATATATATGTGTCACATTTATAATATGTCTTGATAATTATATTTATTAATTTTAATAATTGAAATCAAAGTATTGTAAATTAGAAAAAGTTATAATATTAAGAAACACAACTTCTTTACTTGAAATGAATATTAAGAATTTTTTATACTATAAGTTGAATATTATATGTATTTATATATAAAAACTAAAATGACAATAAAAAAATGCATATAAGAAACTTTAGTAATTAATGAAAGTATGAAAAAGTTTAATAATTAATAATAAATTATCTATCTAATCGACTTGTCAATTTGAGATATTTTTTTTTTAATACAATGATGTAAAAAAAATAATATTAGAGTCAATTATTAATAATAAATTATCTATCTAATATTAATTGTCAGACCCAAAACAATAAAAGCCTATGCAAAGATTATTTCTTTAATTGAATAAATACTCGAATGAGTGAACCGAGTATATCAAAAACAAAAAAGACATGTCTTTATTAGAAAGAAAAACTCTCACAAAACAATCTCTTTCTTTTTTAGTGTCAGACTCCTACGCCTATACTCTCCCTTTCGGCTATCACTCTTCTATGGCCATCCAATGTGTATTCGGCCACATCAGCTGTATATATATTAAAGTAAATTGAAACCTAGATTACACAATTAGTCACACCTTATTATGGAAGTTTATCTCTACTAAAATTCAATTAAATTACTTCATATATGATTAAGACTATTCAAAATATTAAAATGTTACTAATACTCTATAAAATAAAATTAAAAAATTTCTTAAATGGTATGCACTACTTAAATAAGGTTTTGACTCTAATTTGATATAAAATTTCCGACTTAATAGAATCAATGCTTGGACAATGTTTCTTTACTGTCAAAGGAGTTCAAATTTAGCAGTGTACGTGTACATGTGGTAATTGATTTGTTCAAAACATACTCTAGCTTTCTTGAAAAAAAATTCATCTCAAATCATTTGGTTTTAAGTAATCTTTGTATTTGTGCGGAATGTAGGCCTGCAAATGCCTGCTTTTGTACTCTTAACTGTCAAAATTTATCTACAACCGACGCAATAGAGAATAGCTTCACAACGTTGACTTCTAACGCACGTCTGATTAGAAACACATTTATTAATCGCATATCCACAAGATATCCTTAATCAAATTCCAACTTCGACTAATATTTCTTCTATTTAAGGGGAAAAAAAAAAGATTTCTTATCAAATCAATCACCTTCAACAGCCCCAATACTTGCCTTATCTAAGCTAGCAATAATCAAAGGGACTTCTTTATTATTTCCCAATCAACCCCCTTTGGAATAGAAGTCTACCTCAATCTCCCTGCTATAACTCACCTGAGCCTAAAAGGCTGTCTTTCTTCACAAAATCATTTTTCCCCCCATTTCACATCAAAGTGCACACTTTTTTTTTTTTATTTATTTTTCTTTTGGGATTACAACAAAAGCCTAAAATATGGAAATAATGGGTGATACAACATCATATGGCTGTCCCAGCCTGTGAATCAATTTCACCTGAAGCTTCATGCATTTTATGATGAGTATGAATAACATATTACTAGCTCAGAAAAAAACAAATACACTACGTCAAAGAAGAAAAAAATCAACTGCAAAATTTCCACTCAAGTACATGCAACTTGGAGAATAAAAGCAAGAAATCCGGCAGAATACACTCGGGGTTCCTCACAGCTGCCACGTCACATTTCATTAAGCAATAGCAAACGAGAATCCCACCTAAATGGTGCCTACGCCATGCACGCACCATAATGCTTCTTGCCCCACTCTTCTAACTGGTATGTCAAGACACCACATCCCCAGCAAATAGAACGTTACAAATCATTTTCTCCATGGGATCAATGTCTTGGGAATAGCCATCAGCTTGCAGGATCTTCTTCTCCTTCCTATGCAATTCAGCTTCACGAACTCTGCCACTACATTCAAGACCAGCTAATAGCACACTGTAAGTTCCCAATGCAATGGGAATCCCCTTCCCTCTCATGGTCACGAATACTTTAAGTCCTTTATCAGCATTTCCAGAAGAGAAGTAAGCAGCAATCAAAGCAGTGTAAGCGGCTGTGTTCTTCTGGTCATCAGACAACAGATTAAATATCTTTGCAGCAGAACCAGGCTTTCTAGCACACCCAAGCCTATAAATTAAAAGTGCAGTTAGATGTGTTCCAAGAGAGATCCCAGCCCTAACCATGTTCTCAACAATATCCACAACTTTAGGAAATGAATTTGCTCTGAGGAAAACACCTACTAAGGCAAGATATGCAGTTCTCTCAATAGTTATGCCCAATTTTACGCTGTATTCAAAGGCCAATAAAGCACCATTTGGTCTGGAATGAGCACTGTTTACCTCAATGATGGTTGAGATAATCCCAGAGTCCAGTTGTGTATTCTTATCCATCATGCCAGCAAGTAAGCAGTCAACAGCAACAAAATGTTTCCTTATCAAGAAATTAGATACAAGACCTTTATCGATGGAGTGAATACCAGTAGTAGTAGCACTAAAATCATCTGTCTCCTTCCTTGTAGATGTATTCGATAGAAAAATGAGGGTTAACTTCCTTCAGGAGGACATCACTCTCAGACCAGCAATTTTTAAAGTTTCAAGTGCTTCCATATATACAGAGTAACGAAGAACAAGGAAATTTTCTTTCATAAACTGAAGAATCTGGGTCATTGCCCATGTTTCCCCTGCTTTGCAACATTTCTCAACCAAAATGTTGCATGTAGCTTTATCAGGTTGTACCCCAGCATCCTGCATTTTACGAAAAATCTCCAGAGCTTCCTCAGTATTTGCCTGAACCCATTCAGAATGAAATAATTATTCATTTGATACGACATCAACAGTTCAATGCAATAGTGTAAATAACAGAATTGATAATACAATGCAGTCAAAATTATAATAAACAGTAGAGTTTTGAAATTTTAATAATGCAATTTTGTAACATGTGGTGATTTGGCAGCAAGCAATGCTCCAAGGAAGCCACCCCATCCGCAACATGAGCTAGGCAGAAAGCTTGTGGGAGCAAAAGAGTTTACATGCATGAAGAAACTGGAACAATGTTTGGCACAGTGGGGCTCAAAAAAACTGTGGTACTTCAGCTTAACAAAAACAAATATAAATAAAATAATTAAATTTCCTCATAGACTACACATTCCTTGTCATGGACATTTATAATTGAAGAAATAAAATTCAGATGGCATTTATCCATAACTGACTGTTTCAGATAAAATCTTGTGCTCTAACAATCCATTTAAGTACACTGGCTACAGTCGATAAAGCCATTTGAGAGAGAAAAGGATTAAAGAATCGCAAAACTGAGTCCAAAAAGTAACTCCTCCAGGTAAGTGTTATCTCCTGTGCCAGTAAACAATAGCAGGCGAGTTGATGCTTCGTAAACACAAATAATTAGGCAAGGAATTTCAAAGCAGGTGACTGAGTAAATTTGTTAACAAACTCATTGATTACGATAATATACATGGGATTCGCTTGGTATAAATTATAGGAAAATGTTATGCAGAAAAAATTTTATCCAGATCTCCCACGAAAATCGATGCAGTAGCAGCATTTTTTAAAATTTTAAGGCCCATTGATTGTCCTTCATTTTGGAGTGATTGGAGCCCAATGAGCCGCATCAATTTATTCAGATTCTCTACATATTCTATTAGTATAGCATTACTCAAATAAAAATAAAAACATTTTTTATAAGCCCTAAAATGTAAAACTGTAACAATTCCACAAAATCTTAAGACGTACATCTTCAGTAATGGATAGAACAACATATAAATCTCCACATTCTACTTGCATGTTTGCTTGTAGAAAAGGTTTTCAATCTGTCCCTTTGGCTGAACATGCTTTTTATGTGTTTGGGTTTTCTTTTTCCTCACGGAGAAGGGGGGAGATTAAGTTTTAGATTCTGAAGTTGCTAAATTCATCTTTTTGAAGGTGTTGTTGACTTAATTACACTACAGTCTCCAATTGCAAACACAAATTTATTTCAAATGGGAGAATCCTCACTAACAGGCAATGATGTTAATCTAACCCAACTCAATTCTTGGCAACCAAGTAGAGCATCAATACATACTGTGCTTGAATAAATTCATGATGGTTCATATGGCAGTAGGGAACGGTGAACTTTTGGCACTGGAAAATGCAATATAATTACATTATTTGTTGATTAAAATTGCTTGTTAATGTTATTTTGCAGCACTCAACCATCCACCTTGATGTTTATTCCAAATCCGAGATACACCATCTCCACCCAAAGAAGTAACAAGCTTCCATTTTCAACTCTTCTGATACACCCAAGAATCAAATCACTCATTTTTGTTGATTCATTCATTGGCCTTCATTACACTGCCAAATCATAGTAAAGAAATTTCCCTTACCTTGTCCTTCTACTGGTTCCATCTCCAACATCATGATGAAGCATTAATTTCTTATCTTTTCTTATATTGCCACTCATCGAAGCTGATATCCTCAATTATGTTAACACTTTTTTTTTTTTTGATAGGTAAGTGGTCCTTGGGGTGGGACTTGAACCTAGGACCTTGTGGATATTATGTTACACTCATTTTTTTAACAAATTGTTTATTCACAGCCACAGTTCAGCACCATTAAGCAGAGAAGGCCACACTTCTCTTTTTTGGGTATTCAGCATAGATGACTATGCAGCTTTTTTTTTAGTTTCCTAAATGTAAATTATAACATTAGCAAAAAAATTTAAAATCAAATTTATCTCAGGTTAGCTTGAGATTGATGATATGATAATATTTCAACTCAAATCGCATATTGCAACAGAATAGCAACCCCCTTTTTTTTTCGATAAGTACAAAAGAATAGCAAACCCTACAAATTCCGGCTAAAAAGCGCAGAATTTTGATACTGATTATAAGGGATATCTGCAACTGTGATGCTATTACAAAATTGGGATCCTGAAAGTATGGTAAATCTGCAACTACAATCATATTCCTACCTGAATTCAATCTGAGGTTAAAAATAAAAATGGTAATCAAAAGGCCCAAGGTTGATTATGCTCATTGTTTCCAGTCTTCCACTAACTAGAGGATGGTTTCAGTACAGATCCTAAATTGGTTTAAAATTGACTTTGGAATTCCTCGATATCTTTGTATTAAAAATTAGCTATAGAGAGTGTAAGGAATTCATATATACAAGACAAGACATGAAGACCCATTAAACAGGAACAATTATACATTACACATACAGCATATAAGGTAACCAAGTTAGGAAACAAGAAATAGATGGAAGCATAGTTGTTAGTATCGTAGGATACACGATATGTCACGATATTTTGTATCGTTTTGCACCGTATCGTACAATATAGTTCCGATATGTTACGATATGATACGTTGTATCGAACGATACGTGCAAAAACCAAAAATGACAATTTGTTTTTCATTGTCTAAGGGAAAAACAATGTCATGTTGCCTTAGTATAAAAGCTATTCTGGTTTCTCACTTTTGTTTTTGATAAGTAATTGTATTTATAGAAGAATGCGCTCGAGGGGGGCAAACCAACTATTCTGGTTCCTCACTTACACTGAACGATCACGCTCTCCAACTCTATCATCGACCCATCAAACTCTAAGTCCCTATATTAGCAATGTTTGCATTCCATTTGCATTATGTAACTTGTACAAATTTCTTTGTGGGTTGCATTTTATTTGTACCTTGGATATATTGTTTGGTTATAATTTATACAATTTGCCTTGCCAAAAAAGAATTTTTATTCTAAAAAAATGAATTTTATTGTTTATGTTTGAAACTAGTAGTATTTAATATTTATAATTTTTTTATTTCTTGTATTGTATAGACTATGAAGTATAGATTATGGAATTTAAACTGAATTTTTTTTTTTATAAGAGAGTTGAAATGTTATTTATATCATTTTTAACAATGTGTATTTATACATTCATATGTATATATATTTATAAATATATTTTAAAGAAATTTTACAATACACATTTTTGAAAAATGATACGCCCTCCGATACACGTTTCGACAACCTTGTATGAAAGTCATAAACTCTGAGATGGGAGTAGCTTAAGAGGCTGAATGCTAGTGGCGACTTGTTTGCTTTCTATATCAATTAAATTGCATCCTTAAAGAAAACAGAAAATTCAAGCTCACAGGTCAAATGGCAAGGGTTCAAATAAATTGAAGAGTTGATTAAAGGACAAGGCTGAAGTAGTAGAAGGGTCCGAAAATAAGAAAGTATTTTTTCAGGTAGGTAACAAGAAAGTATACTAAAGCTTGAACAATATTAATGAGCAATATGTCATGCCAAGAAAAAATAGAATGACAGCATCTAGACAATGGCAATTAGAAGAATTTGTTGTACCTAATGAACATAGTGTGAAGCACATTCAACAACCAAAAAAATATAAAAATAAAAAGAAGAAAGGAAAGAAAGAAAGAAAAACAAAGATATAAAGGAACAACAGCCTATATATATAAACACACACATATACGTTGTAGGAGGCTAACTCTCACCAGAACCAGCAAGATGCTCCATTAATACTGTGTAAGTGTAACAATTTGGAGAATAACCAGATTGAAGCATCTCCTTGTAGACCTCAATTGCCGCCTTCACTCTGTTGTGATCAAACAAAAGTTTCATATAAGCAGTATAAGAAACAACTGTTGGACAACATCCCTTGGTTTTCATCTCTTTCCACACCTTAACTGCCCCATCAACATCCCCATCATTGGAAAGCCAATGCATAAGCGAAGTATAAGTAACGGCATCAATTTTGATCCCTTTGTCTTGCATCTGTCGAAAGACATAGTTCATGGATGAAATCCTCCGAGCTTCTCCAAAAATATCCAATCATGGTTGTGTAAGTAAACTGGTCATGCTTAAAACCTTTCAACATAGAGGCCCAATTGAAAAACAACCAGGCCTTCTCCATGGGTGGATGAGTTTTGAGAACTTGATTGATGGTGTAAGAATCCCATCTCATAGAGAGCTTCTCAAGCTGTACTTGAGCAGAATCCCAAGTCGAACACCTTAAAATGTTTGATATGTTTCTAATGGTATCCCTTGTATAAACTTTCAGATCTACATCTTCTTCCTTGACTGATTTGATAGATCTCCTCACTCGTTTGTTAATTTGTCTAATGGGTCTCTTCTGTCTGAATTGATAAAGGGAATGTACACCTTTAATGGAACTTTTGTTCCAATAGCCAAAAGTCCGATCATAATAGATGACCAAAAAGGCCTCGTAGTTTCTAAGAAATTGGCGGGCTCCATTAGAACTAAACATAAATAACCATCACAATTCTTCATAGGCAACTGTGTGAGTTAATGTCCACAGCCTCAGGTAAACATCTGCAACATCAGGCCACTAGATATCAGATATCTAGCAAAGCAAGATAAACTAACAGCAAAATAAACCCATGAAGAAGGAATTCAAAAAGGATCAAAATTAATAGAAGTAATGTTTTCTGCATGAAAGATGATATTCCAATCGCAATCTGTGTTTGTGATACAAGTAAATATTGTTTTAAAGATTACAACAGTTCACGTTAGTAATAGATAATGAACTAAAGTGGATTTCCTGTTTCTTCAAAAAAAAAAAACGAAATGTTTCAGAATAACAGATAATAGTACAAGGAATGTGGAAAGAACACAAACGAAAACTTGCTTGGTAATGGAAAACTCCATTCGGATAAACAAAACAAACAACTTATTAGATACATGGAAAAAAAGTTATTATATAAATTAATTGTCCCAGCAATACTCATAGCAGATTTGAAAAAGACAAGAATGAAACAGAGCATCATTTTTTTAAATCAGTAAAGGTATTTACATTAAAGGCACCCGAGAGAGGTGAAGCCGTATACAAAAAGGGAAAAGAGGCTTACAAAAAAATTAATTCTTGAGTTCCCCCAAAAAAATCTATAAAGGTATTTAAGTACATGGGATTTGCTACAATGATCCAAAAAAATAGCAATCCCAAAAAATGGTCCTTTGAACTTCCAAGGGGTGAAGTTCAATACCATCAAAAAGTCTTATATTCCTCTACTTCCATAAACACCAATAGAGACAAGGAAGTGCAATCCTCAAATCTTTCCCAACTCGAAAGTAACTCCAACCCAAAAAAACTTCTTTAACGGTTGCCGGCATCACCCATTTACAACTAAAAAGAGAAAAAACCAAGTCCCGTGCATCTTTCACCCTATCACAATGAATGAGCAAGTGATTGACCGTCTCTTCCACCGCTTTGCACAAGTAGTAACAACTAGTGAAGAGGCGGGCGGTGGGGGCCACTGACCCTCCAAAAGTTTGCCAAAAAAAAATTTTTTACTAGAAGTTTATTATAATTTAGAAATTGCCTCTTCTAAAATTTTAAAATCTCTATAATAGTCTTTTATATATATTTTTTGCCCCCCCGTGAGTAACCTCTAGATCCGCCATTGTGAAGAGGAAACCCCTTTTGCGGAGATTGTCATTTGTTACAATGGAATTCCAATCATTTTATAAGGACAGCTAACATCTCCAAAGAATTCACAGTCCAATCATTTCATAAAGAAATAGCAGGGAAGGAGGACTACTTTCCTTGGAAGTTAATTTGGAAATCTAGAGCCCCTAGATTTCCATGCGAAAAAGAAACATTGTTAGGGGTTCTAGATTTCCAAATTAACCTCCAAAGAAAGTAATCCTCCTCCTTCCCCACTAGCTCCTTATAAAATGATTGGACTGTGAATTTTTTGGAGCTATTAGCTGTCTATATCAGTTTGTCCCTTCTTCCCTTCCATGGATGATAGTTACTTAGCAATTCCATAACCCATAAAAAAATACTCAAAATGAGGAAAGAATAATACCCCTGAGAGCTTCTAAAACTCCGCATTGCATTAACTCTCTGAGCAGCATGAGTCAACATCTCCTCTTTAGGAATGTCAATGGGAACCCATTTTCCGGGTCCCACCCTTAATGAGAAGGGTTCAATTGGATTACGGGTAGGTATGAAAAGATAAGAGTAAAACCCATGGTCTGAGTTTGGAGAAAGGTCGGCTAAGAAGCATAGACACGAACACGGACACAGACACAGGACACAGATATGACACGACACGGACACAATGAAACTGAATTTTTCGAAAAAGTAGGACATAAACACGCTGAAAAAAATATTTTTTTTTATTTTTTATTATACATAATCATATAATCAAATTTTATCTTATTATCAATCAAATTAGGAATAAAAAAAATACCACAAATCATAAAAGATCAACTATCAAGTCGTGAATTCTAATTAATAATCACTTAAAACTTTCAACATTCCACCATTTCAACTTTACATACCAATATATGATGACTATTATCATTAAATGCAACATTTACACAATTTCAACATTTCACATACAAAATCATAAAATTAAAACTAAAGTACCAAACATTTTAATAGATTATAGATAACAAAGTCAAAATAAGCATGAAGCATCCAAAGTCAACAATTACTTAGTCAAATAAAACATGAAATAGATCATAACAGCATGCTAAGATAAGTGGCAAAAACATCTATGCTAAGATAAATTATTGATTGGAGAAAAGAATTATAAGTAAATTAAGTATTTCAAACCAATATAACCTGCTAAGATCATTGTGCAGTAACAGAAACTACTTTGTATAGACTCGGTTGAAATGAAGCCCATCTCTGGAAATGAAGCCCATCTCTGGACATGAAGGAGTTGAGCCCAGATGAGAAGCGGAACCTGGGCCAAGTTTCAACGTTAGACATGGAGACACATGCCGGACATAATATCTCAGTGAGGATTACACATACATATATATATATATAACCAAACCAGAGACCCAAAAATCAGACATGAGAGAGAAAAAAAAAAAAACAAACCAGAGAGCCAGAAAACCAGACCAAACTAGAGAGCCAAAAACCATACCAGAGCACCAAAAACTAGACCAGAGAGCAAAAAAACTGAAAGGAAAAAAAAAGGAAGAAGAAAAAATAGGGCATAGGAAAGGAAACAACCAAGAGATGGTGGGAGAAAGAGAAGAAAAACCAAAGAGAAAAGGAGAAAACAGAAGAAGAAGATCCGTCGTTCGTACCTGAGTTGCATCTCGCTGTAGCTACGATGGTCGGTCGGTCAGAGGTCGCATGTCGAGGTATGGCCAGTCGAAGGTCAAGGCGCACGTTAGGGCTCCAATTTCTGTGATCAATTTGAGTGTGGGGCTTTCTATCATAATAAAATGCTGAAATTACAAAAGGACCCCTCCTAGTTTTTTAAATAGCAAATAAAAACCTGTGTTTTTTTAAAAAAAATTACAAAATGACCCTACAACGTGTCCTAGCGTATCCCGACGTGTCCGGAATTAAATTAAATAAATAAATAACATAACACTCTTTTGAGCATGTCGAACACGTGTCCAAAGCATGTTCGAGCGTTTCCATGTCTCAGACGTGTCCGACATTGATATGTGAGCTAAATTAAAATGTTTGTGCTTCCTAGAAGGTCGGAAAAGGTGCACTAGACCCGCCCCACCTATCTTTTTATTTTCAAAGCCTCTCTCTCTCTCTCTCTCTCTCTCTCTCATATTCCAATGATCATTTTCATCTTCATATTCATTTTTTCGCCATCATATCACTTTAGGTTTGTTTTGATCATTGATCAAATTTCAAGTTACAATTCATATCTGTTTTTAGAAAATTTCAAATAATTACTATCTTCCTTTTTGGTCTACTAATGTTTTTTCCATTTTGCCTTCTCTCTTGATAGATATACATTTGCAGTATTTCTATTTGCTTCAATCAATCGATCAAGCTAATCGAAATCAATCGAATATCCTATGTTTGGCATTGTCGTGGATTAGTTGCTTCCAACTTTGCCCAGATACCCACTGTTCAAATGATTGACGGACGATGGGATGAGTGTGCTCTTGCCTCACCTCAGCAGCTCACTTCTCTTCCATCCATTATTTGATTCTGATTATTGCATTCGACTTCGATGAACCAATCTACTCCACGTCCAGCGACTCCTGCCGCTTCAAGCCTTTAACCTTCACGCCTCACAACTTCATTTTTCTTCCCGAGTTGAGCATTTTTCAACACATCAACGAACTGTGCTTCACCCTTCAGCCTTCAATTCACCTATTCCTTTTTTAGGTTAGGTTTTTTTTTTCCTTTCTGCTTAAGCATCTAGAAAGAAGGTAATATTCAAAAATCTAACATGCATTTCAGTTCTTCATTCATCCATGCTTTTGAGTTTTGATAATGGGTTTGTTAAAAATGTGTCTTTTTATTAAGCTCTGGAATTAAATTTGTGTTATGGTCTTCTTTGAATGAATGCGCAATGGATCGGTGAACCGAAGAGAGAGACGTTGCATGTTTCTTGGACTTCCCTATGATTACTCACAAGACAACAGAATGTTAGTGGAAGAGGGTTACTTCAAGGGAACCTAGGACCTCCAAAATATTGAACAAGAGTTGAAAAATGAAAAGATGATATTTTATTCACATAACTCCTCCTTGTATAGGAGTTTCCTTAACAACCCTCCACCAACAGTCTCCTACATAATCTCTACTATCCAAAGAAAGAGGATGACCAAGTAAATATCACAACTACACGTAAAATAAAATAACACAAGGCTCAGGTTTTTTCTCCCTGGACCTCTCTGGTTTATTTCTTGTTCTTATGATTTATCGTCTTACTGCAATTCTGAATTTTGACACAATATGTGTAGTGTATTGGCAGCCGATTGTTATGTATGTAGTTGTTTTGTTCTTCTGTTTTATCTTCTTTATTTTATGAATCTGTTTTATTTTGGTGAGACATTTCTCTCTATTTGTTTATGTTATTGTATTTTATTTTGAATTTGAACTACATGTTGCTGAAATGCGTGAATACATGTAAGATTTCAATAAAAAAGGTTATAATTTCAGTTCTTTCAATAGTTTGATGTGTTCCCTTCTATGCTTTATTTGATTCATGAAAATCCATAAGAGAAAAATGAAGATGGGAAAATTTTACATTGGGAAACAATGTGGAGAAAGAGAAGTCTTTGACATCATATGTTTATATTTCTTGATATTATACATACTTGAGATCATATATGCTTGAGAATATATGTATTACCTTTGTCCTTGTCTCTGAAAATCATTCTAGATATCTTTTAAGTTTAATAAGGTTACAATAAATTTTTGAATTTTGTATTTTGATATTTTTTTTAGTAATTTTATATATTATTAATATAAATAATAAATATATTTATAACATCACTGGTCAAATGCGATTGACTTGATGCTTGAACCGGTGATCCGTGACCCCCTTTTTTTTCTGGCTCGTCGTACGGCTTGCGTTCAAAACATTGCTTGAAATTGGAAGTGTTTTGCTCATTCTAATATCATTGATGAGGATAAATTACTTATAAAAATGATTAACGTTTTAAAGATAAATCATGAATTAAAAAAATGTACCTCAACTCAAGACTCGACCACTCATTCATATAAGAGCAAAACACTTCCAATTTCAAGATTCCGTGCAATTCATAAACTATAATAGTTGAAGTGTTGATTGAATCTAAAAGTTAAAACATTAAGGTCTATGAAGCACTAACACTTTATTTTATCTAATGTTCCGTGTCGGACGTGTATCGGACACAGACATGCGAAAAAAAAGTCTTATATTTTTTTTGTTAATTTCGGACACGTTGGGACATGTTTTAGACATGTCCTAGACTTGTTGTAGACACATCTTTGGATTTTTAAAAAAAAAATTTGGGATTTTGTTTTGAATTCCCCTCCCCCTTTTTCTCATCTTCTTCTCTACTATTTTTATTTTTATACACACACAAATATACATAGTAATTAATAGATTTTTTATGAAATTTGAATTATGAATGTTAATTATTAAATGAAATTCTTAAATTTTTATTTAATGAATTTTTTGTTTTGATATATTAATAATATTTACGTGATTTGTGTATTTTTATGCTAATTTTGATTGAAATAATATTAAAATTTTATTATATAGTCATATAAAAAAATATTCAACCTGTCATCAATGTATCCGTGTTCTACTTTTTTGAAGAATTTCATATTTGTGTTGTGTCGTGTCGTGTCATATCCATATCCGTGTTTCTTAGATTAAGGTTAAAAAATGTGTGACTATGAGTCAAAACAGATATGTTTTTCCTAAACTAGAGCTAATCAACCAAAAAAAAATATATATTAAAAGACAAACCAAGCAAATTCAAATTGTTATGTACCTGACTAATACGCCAAAAACCCTAAAACTGATGGAACGCGTGAAATCAAGTCTTTTAACTATTTAGAATCGTAACAAACCACCACACTTCCGAGTCGACGTGCACGGTGCCCCACTTTATCGACATTGATCCGTTGATAGTTCTTTTCCTTTTGGCGGCTCCATCCAACAATCAGTATTCAATAACTTGGCACTATGCTGAAACATAATACCAAGGGTTTTTAATTCAGCCTCTAGCTTGCCCCCTCTATGACTTGAACCCGTGACGTGGTGCCTGTTTTGATACCAAGTTGTTACGGTCTTCTTGGAATGAATGCGTAATCGGTTGGTGAACCGAAAAGAAAGACGTGGCATGTTTCTTGGACTTCCCTATGATTGCTCACAAGACAATAGAATGGTTACTTCAAGGGAACCCTGGACCTCCAAAATACTGAACAGGAGTTGGCCAATGAAAAGATGATGCTTTATTCACATAACTCCTCCTTATATAGGAGTTTCTTTAACAATCCATTACTAATAGTTTCCTACATAATTTTCAACTATCCAAAAGAAGAGGATGACCAAGTAAAACACCACAACTACACGTAAAATAAAATAACAACTAACAAACTACCAAAATTCTATGCTAAGAAGGCTAACAACTTTTACACATGAAGCTTGTGCACCCAAAAGAATCAGTTAACGCAACACCAAGCAAGGCTAGGCTCGTATCAGCTCTAGCATGCTCACCCAAGCAACATCCCCAAAACGGCTTTTCAAACACACCAAGGTCGCTAGAAGTTTCTCGTAATGCCGTTTGGTCTTGCTAAAGCGCCCTCCACCTGTCAATCTCTGATGAATGAGGTGTTTAGACTCTTCTTGCGTAAATTTGTATTGGTACTTTTTTATGACATTCTGGTTTACAGCCAGTCATGGAAAGATCATCATCTGAGTCATTTGAATTCAGTCTTGTCCCCTTTACAAGCCCACAAGTTATACGTGAAGAAGCTAAAATGCCAATTTGGCTAAGAAAAGGGTCACTTATTTGGGATATGTCATCAGTCAAGAGGGTGTTGTAGCAGACCAAGATAAAATCCATGCAATGCTAGAATGGCCAAAACCCAAGACCTTGAAGGCCCTACGGGGATTTTTGGGGTTCACTAGGTATTACCGGAAATTTATCAAGGATTGTGGGAAAATTGCGAAGCCACTCACAACTCTACTCAAGAAAGATTCCTTCGGTTGGCACAACATCACCGAAGATGCCTTCTCCAAATCGAAGATGCCCATGACTCATGGTCCTGTATTAGCAATACTGGACTTTCACTCAATCCTTCATTGTGGAGTGTGATGTGTAGTTCTTATGCAAAATCACAGGCCAATTGCAATTTTAAGCCACGCTCTTAGTGAAAGGAATCTCACTCTCTCTAGATATTACAAGGAGATGCTGGCAATTCTTCTAGCCCTAAAAATAGCATCCATATTTATTGGGGTGCACATTCGTCATCCAAACAGACCAACGAAGTCTCAAATATCTTTGGGATCAAAGGATTACAAGTGGATCTCCAAACTCATGGGGTATGATTTCATCATTGAATACAAACATGGTACCCAAAATGTTGTTGCTGAGGCTCTATCTTGGAAGGACAATATTGTTGAAGCCAATGCAATATCTCAACTAGTTTCTCGATGGGTTGAACCCACAAAAGAAGAAATTGTGGCCAACTTGGAACTATCGCGATTAGTGCAGTGTTGCAAGAATGATGAAGCTTTTGGGTCATGGAAATATCGAGAGGGTATACTGTTTTTCAAAGACAGAATTTACCTTCTACATGAGTCCGCCCTTATTCTACACATCATTAAGCGATTCCATAGAATAGTTCATGAAGGATTTCTAAAAACTTTCCACAGAATTTGTGCTGTATTTTATTGGAAAGGGATGGAGCGGTAGATTAAAGAATTCTTTAGCAATTGTGATACTTGCCAAAGAAACAAGACCCAAATCTCTTTCTAGCTAGCCTCTTACAGCCATTCCGTATCCCAAACAGTATATGGACTCACATGTCCATGGATTTCATTTAAGGACTTCCAATTTCCCAAGGGAAATAAACCATCTTCATGGCGGTTGATCGCTTATAAAAATTCGCTCACTTCATTCCTCTAGCACATCCTTACACAGCTGTAAAGGTTACTCAAGTATTCTTTGAGCAGATATTTCGCTTGCATGGTATGCCTAAAACCATTGTTTGTGACCGTGATCCTACTTTCACTAGTTCGTTTTGGACACACTCATTCCGTCTCCATGGGACAAAATTTAATTTCAACTCAGCCTATCACTCGCAGATCGATGGGCAAAAAGAAGTAGTCAATCGCATCATCAAAATGTACCTTGGGTTGAATATTCTTACAATACCAGTTTCCAAAGTTCCATTAATACTACTCCATTCGAAATAGTGTATGGACGGCCACCTCCCACTCTTCCTTCTTATGTGCCTAAAACAACTATGGTCGATGCCGTTGACAAGCCCCTTGGTGAACAAGACGCCTTCTTGAAGTTAATTACACAAAGTTTATCAGAAGCACAAGTCCGAATGAAAAGGGTTTACGATCAAGAAGAAGAATTTGCAGAAGAAGACTGGGTTATCTTTGGCTACAACCATACTGACAGAGGAGTGTTCAATTCTGCAAAAATCAAAAGCTAACACCTAAATTCTATGGCCCTTATCAGGTTATTGGGAAAATTAGTAAGGTGGCTTATAAACTAGCCTTGCCGCAAGGAACATGAACACATCCAGTGTTCCACCTATCACTTTTGAAAAGGCATCTTCATCTTGAAGTCGTAGTTCATTCTACTTTACGGGAGGCTGAAAATGTTACTGATCAAGTAATGCCACAAGCTATTTTGGAACAAAAACAAATAAAAGGGAAGCGATTTCTCTTGATGCATTGGAAGGGTTTTTCATCAACCGAGGCAAATTGGGAGAACATGGAAGAATATCTCAAATTGAAATTCTTTCCAATGAGAAATTCATAACAGCGTCTTTGATAAACAAATTCGAAGCATAGTTTAAGGCAACAGTAAGAGGTGTAGAATACCGAAATTAGGGTCTCTGAGAATATCAAAAATTGAAGAGCATAGCTTTTTCGCCAATCAAACAAAAAATGAATATATTTCAAATCAGATAGAGAGGTAAAGGTCGTATCAGGAATAAACTAAGAAAAAGGAGAAAAAAAAAAACTAACGTGCAACTGAGATTTCCGTCGGAGCCTCGCAAAATCAGGTCACCGCCACCGTCGTTGTCGAAAACCACCGCCACAGGTGCAGTTCATGAAGTCTCAGTTGCCGCTGCAGAAGATGAACGAAACGATGGTCGATCCCAGATGAATGAAATGAGAGAACGAGTGAGAGAAGCCGAGTAAAAGAGAGAGAAGATACCTGTCGGTTGCCGGTGAATCGCCGGAGACAAAGCAAATCACCGTCGTCAATGGGAGCTCGATTGCCGACCGGGAGAGGTGAGTGGCTGAAGGCTGAGTGTGGGATGTGAGACTTTGAGCCCTAATTAAGCACACTTATAGTCAACCGGAGAGAACCGTTCGAACGGCCGGTTCTCTGTTTTTAGGCCGGTATTGGAATTAATATGATTTATCAATTTAAACCGGACCGTTTCCTGCCCTTTCGATGGTTGAACCAGCCCATCCGATATTTTTTCAAACATTGGTTTCAAAATTCAAGGCAATTCATATATTATATATTTATCACAGTCGAAGTGCTGAACATTTGAACCAAAAAGTTAAAACATTGAAGTTAAAAAATGTGTGACATAAAGAATTAAAACATATATATTTTTCTTAAATTAAATTTGTTGAAAAAACAGATTATTTGAGTAGAGTTTTTTGTCATCGTTAAATCAATATTAAAGTAAGCCTCACACATTATTTTATGCGGGTCTATATAAAAATATGTTCTCTTTCAAGAAGAGATTAAATACATATATTGGGTTGCTCAAAATTATTAAACAAGAATGAGAAATTGACTTCAAATATTATTTCTTGAAAATAATAACAAAACTTGAAAATTGTGAAAAGCTTGTGTCTCATATATATTGGGAACAAAGCTTTTAAAGAATATTTAGACAATTACTTTGGGTTGGGGGCCTTGGCCCGCCATATATATATATATATATATATATATATATATATATATATATATCCTTTTGGAAAAAATTTATTTAAATAAATTTATTTATTTAAATTATATTTTCAAAATATTACGTTTTTTGAATTTTGACTAAATAGTCACTATAAACATGTGCATTCCTTTAAATTCGAAAAATAGTTGCGTCCATTCAGATTGATGCGCTTGTTCACCAATGAATGCATCTATTCAAATTGAAGCATTATATATGTTCGTGTGAATAGATACACCATTTAAGTTCGTGTCTATTTGAAAAGATACAAGAGCTCTATAAATTAGTCTGCCCTTATTGCATATAAACAATTCATTATTCTAGAGACTCATTCACATATTCAGTGTGCACCTATAGATTCAAAAAGAGAGTACAAACACCGCATTGGTTTGTTGTGCACACAAATTGAAGTGCTACATTAGTATGCGTGACCATTGTATTATGGGAGACAATCATTGTATATCTCAAAGCACCTGTATGATAGCGAATATTGTCTTAAGGATATAGCATCAAACGCTAGTCTTGGTCAAACATTTTTTGTATTAATCAATATTGTATCTCGATTCTATAACTTTACTATAAGACGGAATTTATTTTGCTTATGTTCTTAAATTATGTTCTAATTTTGTACATTGTTACAAAATTAGTTTTATTAAACTGTTTTAATTTTTTAGTTTAATAATATTCTGGTCTTCATAAAACAATTTACTATTTTCACAAATCTATTTTTTTGGTAAAACCTATATTTACAGAATAAAACTGATACTGGTACAGTTTTATTCTATATATTATTAGCTTTGTATTCTGTATTATTTACAGAATTCCAGAATTGGTTATGAATTGATTACTTTATCAGTCTTAAAATTATTCTACAATATATGAAAAGTTGTGTCTTTTGAATAAACACTTATGTAAAGTTGTTTCTTTTCAAAGAAGTTGTGACTCTTTAAAAAAACACATCTATTAGGTGTTTATGAAATGTTGTGTCTTTTAAAAAAAACATGTCTATTGAACAATTTAATAAAAAATAAAATAAATAAAATAATATTTATTTTTAATATATTTTATTCAAATATTCATATTAGTATTGTAATGTAGAACCTATTTTTTAATAATTTATTAGAGAACTCTCTATGAATATAATTATCCAGTTATTATAATTTATTTACATGTTTTTATACTTAGAAGTTTAAAATTACATATATAAGTATATATGTAACAATTGATTATAATATACATCTTTTAGAAATTATGGATGAAAGTATAAAGGAGTCTAAACCTTTAAATATAGTGATTTTTCCCGTAAAGAAAATATTATTCTTTACACAAGAAAAAGAATTCTAATTGAATGATTTTTCATATGCATATTAGAATTCGTAGTAATATATTATTATTTTGTGTAAGAAATTCTTGTATCTTTATTGTGTATGAAATATCATACAATTTAACTAGTTATACATGTAATATGTATGCAAGTGTGTATTCATAATTATTTGTCAGTTACATTTAAAATTTTGCATGAATACAAATTAATTGCAAAATGATTATTTATTAAGGAATTATTGTTATTTCCAATTAATCTTTTTAAGTTTCCATGTAATGGTTAGTAACTTAGAAACAGAAGAAATTGAAACAAAGCGTCTCTTCAATTCAAAATTGAAATAATGTGTCTTTTCAATTCAAAATTGAAGTGATGTGTCTCTTCAATTCAAAATTGATACAATGTGACTCTTCAATTCAAATTCAAACAATGCGTTTTTTCAATTCAAATTGAAACAATGTATTTTTTCAATTCAAAATTAAAATAACGTGATTCTTCAATTTAAATTGTGTTAAAAGAGAGTATAAACTTATATTGAATGTGTGTATTGTATTTTATATTGTAATCTCTGTGTTACAAGGGAGAGAGCCCTCTTTTATATAAGAGAGAAAGGGCATACAAAATCTAAGTAAGAGAAAAGGAAAGAGAGAGGAAAAGGAAATAAGGAGAAAAAAAAACCCTAAAGCTATACAAGTAATAAACAAACCCTAGCTACCATGTACAAATAATAAACCTTAATTATTATACACATATATTATTAACACCCCCCCAAGAAACTCAAGGGGGCAATGCAGAGACCAACTGAAGTTTGAAAATCAAATCACGAAAACGCTCATGAGGATGCGTTTTGGTGAAGATATCAACAATCTAAAAAGCGACAGTAACAGGTACCAGTCAAAGAGTACCCTGAAGTAAATTTTCATGACCCGAAACCCACCCTATACGAATTTCGACTCGCAATGGGCCGTCCCTACTTTTTCTTTTCTTGTATCAATGACAATGATGTGTAATGTATAAAACTTAATAGTAAATCAGCGAAAGTCTTTATTTAAATATAATATGTTTCTACATATATCAAATGGGAACTAAAATCTCATCAGCCTTAGATGGCAAATACATGGGAAAAACTATAACATCTTCTCTATTGCATTTTTCAAAATGTTTTCCTATGCTCTTTAAGCTCCTACTTTTGTCTCGCAGTGTCCCTTCCTAAAATAATCAGAATAAATCTGTAATGAGCTAACTTAACCCATTGTTAAATTCCTACAAAACTCCGAAAATGGTTCACCCATCAAAACCTGCAACTCAATGGTTCTAGCTTGTTTCTTCATCATTTTTCCTTATTTTAATTATAGTAAGTTTCTTTTTGAATATACTACATTACCCTATTGTTTTTAGCATGCCTTCCACTCTAAAAATTAAAAACAACAAAAGGATAATTTCAAGGTTGCACTTACCTTTTTGGTTGCAGAACCTCTTCCTTCCACTTCTGTTTTCACTTTATACCTTTGCAGCACTTCTCAGTTTCCTTTGGTTGGTCTCAGTTTCTCCTTCTTCCTTCTGATTTTCTTTCAAACTCATCAACTCCTTTTGTACACAAGTCCACCGCCATCACTCCCTCTCTTCTTCCTTCCTTCCTTCCCTTCTTCCTCTCTCTTTCCTTTTTCTTTTCTTTCTTTTCAGCTTTTCATTTCTTAACCTCCAACATTAAATGTTGCTTTGATCTTTTGTATTATATATATATATATATATATATATCTATATATTATATATAAACACACACCAACACACACTTTCTCTCACACACACCCTACCGATAGTGCTGCCCATCTCTCTCTCTCTTCCTCATTTCCTTGATTTCCTTTCTTTGATATTTTCTTTTTTTTGCTTTTCATTTAATGCTAAAGGAGATTTTATGTGTTTTATATATATTTATATATATATATATATATATATACACACACACACACATATAATATACAAAACACGCACTCTGCAACACACACACACACTGCCGACACTACGCACACCTCTACTTCCTCCTCTTTTTCCTTTTGTTTTCCATTTCTTTCATTATATATATATATAGGTATATATATATATATATTTTTTTTTTTCTGTATTTTGGCATATATATATGTTACACTTATATGTATATATATATGGTTATATATATATACACACACATACACACACTATTTACACATATACACACTTCTATACGCATATATATATGCTACCTTATATATATACATATATATTTATTATATGCATATATATGTATACCCATATATATGTACACATGTATATACGTATACCTACACATGTATATGTCTGCGTACGCGCTTCTCAGTATAGTCCGGTCCCTCGTACAAGGGTTCCTCGAGTACTCGGGGTTGTTTATAAATTACATCGTGTATTTGATATCGTATGTGTTCTCAAAACTGTACATTTGTCTCATTACAATGCATATTCGGATTACAAGTCGCTTTTACACTGGTTGACCCGGTCTATCTTGAGTTAGGTGCTACATATCGAGTTGGAGTGTTACATAAATGATGATGGACAAAATAATAATCTAGTTCAATATGGTTAGTGGGCTCATAGGAAAATCATTATGGGCAATCTGAATGGCATTACGATTGTCACAATATAGAGAAATGGCAGAAGATTGAGGAGCACTCATATCTTCGAGTAACCACAATAATTTGGTTGTAGTGTTGGCTAGTGCTTGATTCTCAACCTCTGTACTAGATCGAGCAGCAACAGTTTACTTCTTATTACGCCAAGAGATAAGAGAATCTTCGAGAAAAAAATAATAACTAGTAACAAAGAGACAATCAGTGGGATCACCAGCCCAATCAAAATTAGAGTAAGCATGTAATGTAAGGAATGAATGAACAGAGAAGTAAAGGCTATGGAATAAGGTGCCTCTAACATAGTAGAGTTTATGAAGAACAATATTAAAATGGGTAGAGCATGGAATAGACATAAATTAACTAAGCAAATGAACCATATGTGCAATATTGGTACGAGTAATAATGAAATAAACAAGGCTACCAACCAGCTGACGATTGAAGTGGAGTACCATTTAATGGGGTGAGACAAAGATTCAGCTCTAGAGGAGTGGAAGTAGTCTTGCTGTCAGTCAGACCAGCACAGGATAACAGATCGGTGACATACTTGGCCTGAAATAGATAGTACCTATCAAAAGCATAGGTAACCTCAAGACCTAAAAAATAGCTAAGAGTTCTAATATCCTTTATTTCAAAATGTTGATTAAAGAATTGTTTGAGATCAAAGATACCAGGACGATAGTTGTCGGTAACTATCATATCATCAACATAACGCAAGAGTAAAACAATCCCCTACTCAGATTTGCAGATGAAGAGGGCTGAATCATGAGAACTGGAAGTAATACTAAACTTGGCAAACCAAGCGCGAGGAGCTTGCTTATGACCATATAAAGCCCGATGAAGTTTGTTGACTTCTTTGTACAAATCCCAATTAAGGAAGGCATTCTTGACGTTCATTTGAAAAAGATGCCATTTACGAACTACAGCAATTGCTAGGAGACTACGAAAGTAGTAAGGTGGACAATAGGAGAAAATGTCTCATCATAATCAATATCATATTCCTAAGTGAACCATTTTACAACAAGTCGAGCCTTACATCACTCAATAGACCCGTTAAAGCGAGTCTTGATCTTATAGATCCATTTGCAGCTTATAGTTGTCTTTTTTAGCAGAAGATCAACCAAATCCTAGGTACGAGTTTTCTCCAAGGCTTGTAATTCCTCAGTCATTACTTGTTGCCACAAAGTGTTAGACTGGGCCTTACGAAAAGACTGGGGCTCATGTAAGGAAATAAGTGTAGAAAAACAATGAAAATCACGAAGGCAGAAAAATGGTTCTTTTACCCAAGTGGAAAGCGGTTGGGTATGGTCCAAAAAGGAAGCAAACTTTAGGATATCATAAAATGATCGAAGGAACTCAAGAAGGTCTGGAGCAGGACTTGAAGATGGAGCAGTTTCTAAGGGAGAGGTCGTGGAGACGTCCAAAGGAGACTCACCAGAAGTACCTGCATTAATGTTAGAAGGAAACAAGTTGACAGAATGATCAATGAAAAATGAGATATATTGTGCAATAGAGGGATGAAAAGGAGACAAGGAAGAAAATATGGTGTGTTCCCAAAAGACGACATGTCGAGATATCCGAAGATGATTCGAAATGGGATCCCAATAATGATACCTCTTATGTTCAATGCCATACCCAAAAAAGCAACATAGCTGTGCACGAGCATCAAGTTTAGTATGCTCATGTGGCTGAAGTAAGACAAACAAGCACAACTAAAGACTTTTAGAAGGTTATAAGGGGGAGGAGTACCATAGAGGTGTTCATAAGAAGATTGGTGATGAATAACAAACGAAGGAACCCAATTGATGGTGTAAATGGCAATGAGAGTAACTTCTCCCCAAAAATGTTCTGGGCATAGGGGTGAGATGAGTAAAGCACAAACAAAATCCAATATATAACAATGTTTCTGTTCTGCTTGACCATTTTGTTGAGAGGTTCCTGGACAAGATCGGTGAACAATGGTGCCTTGTTGGTGAAAGAAGGTTTGAAAAGTAGACTCAAGATATTCTTTAGCATTATTAGTACAAAAGACTTTTATGGTTTTGAAAAATTGAGTTTTGACCCTATTGGCAAAAGAAATGTAAAACCGGAGTAATTCGGATCTAACATGCATAAGATATAGCCAAGTGAAATGAGAATAATCATCAATAAAGATAACAAAGTATTTAGAACCACCCATAGTATAATTGGGGGAAGGATCCCATACATCAGAATGAATCAACTCAAAAGGTGTAAGAAAAATAGAGTTACATTAAAAGATAATGCTGGTTGTTTCGCAAGTTGAAAAGGTAAACGTGTAATAGATTTGCTACTAACAGGCCCTAGATGACCACTAGAAATTAAAGGACGAAGACTACTAATTGAGGCATGACCCAAACGAAAGTGCCATAACTGAAGAGGAAATCTAGCAGAGGTTAATGTGGCATACTAAAATGAGAAGGAGAAAGGAGAAAAGCGAGAGGCCATATGGAGAAAGGTAAGCTCAAACAGACACCCAACTCTACGACATATCCTAAGAATCTGTCCTATCTGTAGGTCCTGCACATAACAACCAAAGGAAAAAAAATGTAAGTCAAGGCCAAGATCACATAATTGACCTACAGAAATTAAATTGAGAGTAAATGTGGGAATGAGATAAGCATGAGGAAGTGACAATTGTTAAGTAGAAATATGGCCACTATGATTAACAAACATGTGAGATTCATTGGCAATATGAATAGTAGGTGTATGAGGATCAAGACATTTGGATGAAAAAAGTGTAGAATCATGGGTCATGTGGTTACAGCATGCAGAGTCAAAAAACCAAGAAGTAGTACTTGGAAGAGCATATGAGCCAGTGTGTAGGAGAACTTATTTTACCACAGCCTCAATATTATTAGCAGTAATTGGTAGAGGAGAAGAACCAGGTTGAGAGGAAGGTTCATCATTGGTGGCAGCAGAAATAGTAGGACAATAAAAGAATCGTGAGGAAGAACCAGGTCGGAATGAGTTTCCTTGGAAACGGTTAGGTGGTTAGTAGGGCAATTCTCAATGACATGATCAGTCTTGTGGTAGTAGCAACACTTAAGAGAATAAGGCCCAACAGCGGAAATTTTCATAGAACAATTGTCGGAAATATGGCCTTTCTACTGACAGGTGCGACAGACGATGATGGGGTAGTCAGAAAGAAAGTGACTAGGATTGTGATAGTATTTTTAAGTCTTTATGGAGGAAAAGCGACCCTAATAAGAATGAGATGAAATAACAAGCACTACATCAAAGTGATGTGAAATTTTTTTAATGCTAAGGCATGTTTCTTCAGAGAGGAGTTCAACAACTAGAAGTCAAGGGTAGGTAGTGGATTCCGATGGAGAACTGAAGCTCTGGCAGGTTCGAAATCAGCAATCAATGCCATAAGAAACTAAATAAGGCACAAATGGTCTCAATATGCGGTGAATTTAGAGGTATTACTAGTAGTATCCCATAAAGGTTCTTACAGTGCTAGTTGGTCCCAAACAGAATACATTTGAGAGGAAAAATCACCAATAGACTGTCATGAATCTTGTTTCATGGAGTGAATCCAAAGCTGGTACTAGTAAGTTAAATTTGCAATAGTGTACCATGGGGCCAAGTAATCCCATACTTTTTTTGTCATCTCAAAATGACAAAATTGATTATGAATGAAACGTGTGGATGTACCATGGGACCAAGTGATGATTTGGTGATTTTTACTCTCCAGACTTCAATGCGGTCACTGAAATCTTCATTTGTTTCTTCTTCTTCTTCTTTCATTGGTTCACTAATTTCACTAATGACATAACGCCAAAGATGGTGTCCTTTCAACAAACTTCACATGACGTGGACCCATAAGTTGTAGTTGGATCCATTTAACATGGTGCGAATCGGTTGAGAGCTCTTAGAGTTGCATATAGTGGCAGTTTAGAAAGGAAAAAGTAAGATGAAATAAAAGAAAATGTACCGTAGGAATGTTTTTGGCAAAACTGAGGCCAAAAATGACATTAACTAAACGAAACAATGCGAGAACCAGTCAAAAAATAGGTGAATCAGCCAAAGGAAAATTGCAGTAGTTTGGACCGGTTCTGTAACAACCCGGCCCAGTTTAGTGAATCAATTAAGTATAATGATGGTTATTGTAAGAGAACTTTCTTAATAATCATAGACAATTCTACTTAAGACTAATAGTTTATAAATATAGAGACAAGTGTATAAATGAGAGTAATTAGCTATGAATTTGAGACAATCAATTTTAAGAAAGTGATTTAATAACAATGGTCATAACTTGATAACAGATTGTGATTTTTGTTAATCGAGGATTAACAAATAAATAATTTTGGAAGATTAGTACATGAAAGGCACCAAGGCAGGACTAGTGATATATGGATAAAGTATGCTTAATCAAGAAACTTTACAAAAATTATAAGAAACTTTTAGGAAATTAAAATACAAATTTTGGGGGTGAGTAAAATACTCTAACATGCAATATAAAGCATATACAAAAAGAAAAAGGGAAAAAAGACTTAAAAAGCTCCTATAAAGTCTTGACCTCAAGACCAAGATTAAGACTACCAAAATTCTACCACTTGGCCACTAGAGTACTATTGTCATATATTCAGCCAAATATAGATATAAGTATCATATATGAACATGAATTTCATATAGAGGTGTCAACAATTGAGGCTTCAAGCAGTTATGTGTTTTAATCTCATTGAACTAAAATCTTGCCCAATAACAACAAATGTAATTCTATTCACATATATACATTGAGTGTCGTGTGTGAATGGCTATTCTGCTTAAGTTCAGACATGTAGAGAGAAAGAGAGACTAGAAAGAGAAGTGAAGGGTAAAAGATTTGTAGCCATTGCATGTTGCATGCAAGGTCTAGAGCTAGAAGAATGGAGGCTATTGAAGCTGTTGGAGCTTGAATGGAGCATACAAGGCCTAGAGACAGAGAGAGAGAGAGAGAGAGAGAGAGAACGACTATTGAAGGTAAGCTTTCTCTCACTAGAATGTTTCCTTCTAAGATGTTGTTTATGAGATTTTAATTGCATGCATGTGTTTAGAATTTAAAATGGAAGGAAATGGCAACTGTTTAAGCTTGAAGGCCATGGAACTTGAAATACCCAAAATCATAAAAATTGGGTTTTGAACCTAGCCTCGATAAAAATTAAAATGGAGACCAAGGCTTGAAAGATCATAAAAAATAGGACATAATGCAACTTGAAGCAACCAAAATGGTTAGGAAACCACTGAGAACACACGAGTTACAATCATGGGGAAGGAAATCGAGAATGGGAGTTTGAGGAACATTTTGCTTATTTTGTGAACGGGATAATGTTCTCTGAGGTTCCAAAAACTAAATAGAGGAAAAATGAGGTTAAAACACAATTGAAACATGATGAAATAGAAAGGAAAATGGATCGTCGAAGAATCAGGCTTCGCCGAAGAGCCATCTGTAACCTCATGTTTCGACAGCTAGACTTAGGTGAAACTAGATTCCAACCTTAGATATGGAACTCTCATGAAAAAATAGTTTGAACCCCGTCAGAGTTATTGCCAGAAAACACTCATCGACGGTCATCGTCGCCGGAGAATGCGATCAGCGCCGGCGAGGCTTTTGTTGACCAAGTCAACTATTGACCGGGTTGATCGACGGGTCAAGTCGGGTCTTGGGTCGGGTCCCAATCGAATAAGTTCTATGGGTTTTCTTTTAAAATAGAAACGGTGTCATTTTGAAATGGGTGAAGGGCTAACGTCACGATGACGCAGTAGTGACGTGGCAGACTAGTTAAACCGGTCAGTTTTGGACCAAGTTGGTCCGGTTTGGTTACCAAAACCCTAGACCGGACGGTTCAGTTATTTAAGTTTCTAAAATTATATTTTGACCCCAAATGTTTCTGTTAATTATGAAATGGCCCAAAAAAAAATTAAAAATTATTTTTAAATTAAGAAAATTACCATAATGCCCTTAAGCAAAAAATTGGCCAAATGAAGACCAATTAAAATGCACGAATAGTTTAACCCAATATTTTTGGACGTTCCAGACTGAATGACAGAATCTGATTTATGAAATTAGAGCCCAAAAAATATGAACAGACAAATAGTATAATTCTAAGTGTATCCTAATATATTAATTAAGCTATCAATTGAATCCCGATGACTTTGAAAATACCTACCTTAGTATTTGTGGACATTTCGGACCCAATGGTAGAACCCATTTTATGAAACAAAGTCTAAAAAATATGGACACGTAAAATATAAAAAATTACCAATATGCCCTTAGTAATACCAAAGCCAATTAAATGTCAAAAAATGCCTATTCTAACTTTGTTTGATAGTTCAAACTCAACAGTAGAGTCCATTGTAGTAAACGAAGAACCGAAAAATATGACGCGTGAAAGTGTAAAATTACAAAAATATCCCTAGGCTTAATATAAGCTATAGGTATGCAAATTAAGATCTGGAAAAGCCTAAATTGATTATTTTTGACATTTCAGACCTAATGACAATGTCTTTTTTTTGAAGAAAATAAAATCCGATAAAAAACTAAAAAATGATCAATATGTCGTTAAAACTTAATGAAGCTACCATAAGAGTGTGATTGGATTAGAAAGACCTCTAAGTTAACAATTAAATTTCATAACACTTTAAACAAGTGCTTAATAAAATCTTGAATTGTGTTATAAGGACCTTCGACTAAGGAAAGATTTTGGCATAAGATTTTTGGACTTTAAGTGAGTATTTCATGCCATGTTTAAGGTGTATTTTATTATAGATATAATTATTATAACTTTAATAATAGATGTCTTTCACTTAATATCGTTTTGAATGACCTATCAATATATATTGTCATTTCCTTTATGAATTTTGATAACAAATACATTGTACCCAATTTATGTTTTGACTGATTCATCGATATCTATATTGTCTTCTTTTTTATTCAAGAAAACGTTTCGTAAGATATTCAAAATATTATATTTACTGATCTTTGAATTATTTTGACTAAATACTAGATATAGAACTCTTATTTGGATAATTGAGCTTGTGATTGATGATTATTGATTTTGGATATGATTTTGATATTTTGAATGGACCAATCTTCTATGTATGGTCATTATCGAATAGATTGTGACTTTATCAAACCTTAACCACAGAGTATATTAGTGGCGAGTAGCACAGAATGACATTATCGAACTAGTTACATTGGATATCGATCTCAGTTAGCGAGGTTCTAATTTCCTAATCATTGAAGAAGAATTTATAGGCTTTAACCCTTGTGAATATCGAATATGAACTATGATTGGTGTAATACCCTGACCCAAAATGTAACCGAGCAAGTCAAGTAAACCCGAGCCGTTAGGGCTTTTGTTATAACATTGAATAACTAGACGATTGTGAAATTTTAAATAGACTCGAAGGTACGGATAATGCCCAAGCGATGTCGAGAAAGTCATGAACGAATACCGAAATAAAAAATGAAATTTTAAATAAGGAAAATAAAATAAATGGAAAAAATAAATAAATAAAAAGAAAAATAAAATAAAAGATAAAACAAAAATAAAATAAGAATTGGAAAGAAAAAAAAAGATTGGAATTTGAAATATAGATATATCCATATATATATGTATAGGTATAAATATATAATTATATAAATGTGAAGGTAAATGTGCAATAGTTACATCAAGTAACTAAAAGAAAAACCAAAAAAAAAAAGAACTGGAATAACAATAGGAATTTAATATTTGAATAATATAAATATACATATGAATGTATATAGGTGTAAATATATATTTTATATATGAGAATGTGTAATATGTATATATAAGTTACAACATGTAACTGAACCAAAAGAAAAAGAAAAAAAAGAGAAAAAAAGAAGAAGAAGGAAACGGATGAGTTAAAGCGCAGGGAAATGAAACGGAGAGAGAGAGAGAGAGAGAGATGGAAAACTGAAAGGTCTGGGAGAAAAATTAGAGAGTTATATAAAACAATGGGAAGCGTTAGAACTAGAAACCAATTAAAAAGAAAACAGAAAGAAAGAAAAAAGAAAGAATAAGGAGAGAAGCAGTGTTGTAACGCAAGAAGCATAAGGGAAGAAAAAGAATAAGAAAGAAGAAACAGGCCGGGTGCAGGAAAGAATAAGGAAGAAAAACAAAGGGAGAGAGGAAGCGGGAACAGAGAAAGGGGCGCAAGGGGGTAAGCCATTGTTCTCTGTAATTCAAATTTTTTTGGTTGCTTTCAGTTTCTTTTGAGCTGTATATGAGTATAGAACATTAATCCAGAGTAGGAGAGAAGAAGTTTAGAACAAACAAGGAAGAAAACAGTAAAGGAATAAGGGAGAATTTAGCAATTACAGGTTATGGAATTTGAGTTGGGTTGAGTGATTTTGTGTATTAAACTTTTCTTGAATCATGGGAAAATTATCCTCTTAGGTGTATGAAATTTATAGGATCAAAATTGTAGAGAAAAAGATGAGAAAATAGAAGAGAAAAATGGTTGGCCGAAAAAATCGCACAGCCCACCGGAGCCGCAATTCTTCCCTGTTTTGGGAGTGTTTCAGCGCTCCGATCGAAAACCCGAGGGTAGATTTGAGTTGCCCATGACCTGTAGGTATGAACCCCACTGAAAAATGCAAGAAAATCCGTCATCGGTGAGTTGCCGTTGACGGAGAAGACAACCAGCCACGCTGGAAATGTTGTTGCGCGGCTGGGACTTTGTGATTTATTTTGGGCCAAACCGGGTCGGGTCCGACCCGAACCACCCATTCAGATGGCTACTCAACATTGTTACTTTGTGGATAAAATTTTAAATTTGAGTTTGGAGAACCCGACCCACCCATTCAGATGGCTGCTCAACACTGTTACTTTATGGATAAAATTTTAAATTTGAGTTTGGGGAGTGTTTGGTTGAAAAGGAGAAGCTATCTAATAGTTGGCTTAAACATGTACAGGAAATGAAAAAAAGAAATGTAACAGGAAATGGATGGGCAGTGAATTGAACCTGTGACAAAGGGAAAAAGGTGAAAAGCTTAGCCACTGTGCCACCAAGGCACATGTGGTCTGTTTGGGCTCAAATACTATATGTATTAGCTACACTAATTAATTTAAATAAGTGGTTTAAATTAATAAATTTCAAATTAAATCCCAGCGCGTAAATTAGTCGAATGAATAATGAAAACTTACTGTTTTGGACCTTATGGGTTTAATGGTGAGGTCCTTTTCACTAGACAGAGTCCTAAAAAATAAAATACTCGTAGGAACGCCGAAATGACCAAAATGCCCCTACGTCAAAGGTGAGTCAAACAGACTCTGATGGAGTTAAATAACTAGTGGATTTTTATTATTTCAAACCTTTTAGACTCAACGGTAAAGTCCAAATTATGAAAATAGAGCCCGAAAAGTAGAGATGCATAAAAGACCATTTTACCCTTGGAAAAATTAGATCAAATTAGAAGTTGTAAATGTATAAAGTAATAAAAGAGATATTTTGATTAACAAGGCATAAATTTGATGAATGACATTAAAGTTGAAACGTGTTTACTGATATATAGGAGACTCGAAAGGAAAAAGGGAGGGTCACGGAATACTAAGACGCATTGAAAAAGTAAGTGAATTTCTATCTCTTATACGTGATTTTTCAAGCCACGATCCTTCCATTACTGCCAAGCTTGTACTCATGTATATATGTTCACTGTTATTGTTCCCACCATGGATATTGTTCTATCTTGTGGACTTGATGAGTTATTGCATGTCAATACCTTGATACGATTGATGTGTATTTTCCTTAATGCTCGAATATTGAACATATATGACACACATTGTTGAGAATCTCTAGAGGATGGCGGTACATCCGTTCTCCAATAGGCTTGGGCTGGTCACACAAAATGGAGAAAGTATGAAAACTTGAAGTTGACTTAGCAATGAGGATGGCGGTACGTCCGCGCTCATAGTTGGTTGTTATGCCTTACTGTTCATTGGCCATTCTGGCATCTTTCTACTACTGAAATTGCTTTCATGACTGGCTATCATGTTACCTTTGAATTCATGCTTTTCTATGTACTCCTTAACCCGTATTTAAGATAGGCTTTTACTTACTAGGCTTTATTAGCTCACCCCCTCTTACAAATTTCTCAAGTGAGAATGCTACAAAACCACAGTAAGAGATCAGGACTTTAAAGAGACAGTTGAGAAGCATAATAGTAGTGAATGAATTCTCTCCCATGTACTCACCACCTAAGAGTGGTTAATGTTTAGCTTATTGTCAGTTTTATTTTTAGTTTTTGAACAATGTTGTAATAAGGCTTCCGCACTTTAATGTTATGGTTACATTGCTTATTTTTATCATTGGTAAAAGAATGGAAAAAGTAGGGATGGCCATTGGGTCGACTCCGCGACACGAGATCTGCATAAGATGGGTTTCGAGTCGTGACAATTGGACTCTAACCCAACGAACTTAGAATTATTGAACTATAATATTGTTTATCGAATTACGTTATTGATTTATTGAACCATGACTATGATTGAACTATGATATCAACTATCGAACTATGATATTATTTTATCAAACTACGTTATTGAACTATGATATTGATTATTGAACCATGACTAAGATTAAACTATGATATTAACTACTAAACTATGATTTTGTTTAGCGAACCATGCTTTTGAACTATGATTAAGATTGAACTATGATATTGACTATTGAACGACGACACTGTTATCGAACTATGTTATTGAACTATCACTATGATTGAACTATGATATTAATAATTGAACTATGACTATGATTGAACTATAATATTGAGTACTGAACTATGACTATGATTGAACTATGATAATGATTATTAAATTATGACTATGATGGAACTAAGAACTATTGAAAATGAATTTGATATGATTTGTTGACCTCTTGTGTTTTGTTTTAATCATAGACTTGGATATGGCATATTCTATTTCCAAACGAATATAGATATTTCATTATAGAACTACATAATAGTTTTGAAACCCTTGGCATGTTATGAAATTCTCACAAAACCGCCGAGCTCATTACAAATGTTTACCATGTTTTTAAACAAGAGTTAGGATGGCTCGTTTCAGGCAATGTAGATTGAGTGATTAAGCGAGGAAGCGAGTTGTTTTGATGGATCTTTAATTGAAGATGGATTAGATGATTTTTGACTATGTGAATTTAGACGTGTTGTTATCGAACTAGTTTAGTTGTGTAATTTTAAACATATTCATTATCGTATTGTGTTATGGAAACGACATTATTTGGAGACAATGGTTAAAATGACTGACCAGGTTATATGATTTACTTTATGAATGTGAAAAAGGAAAAAAAAAATTATTCCGCTGCGTTTGATCAATATATAATTTGAAAGATGGTTTGATCATTAAAAATCCTTAGTGGCTAATCACGGACCCCTAATCTGCAAAGGCTAGGTTTTGGGTTGTGACAACGTGGTATCAGAGCAGAGGTTTAAGAATTTTTGGACTATAGAATGGGTGAGTTTTTTAGGATATTGAAAGACATAAGTATACGTGAAGGATAAGACTTGAGAGTTATATGTAAGGACCCAAAAAATCGTCAAAGGGTGATTTGGTAAATTACCAACACAAGTTAAAGGCAGACTGAAAATAAATCAAAGATAAGTCAGATAAATTGTAAAATGAGTCGATAAATCATCCGTATGACATAATGAGGCTAAAAAGAAGTTTTAGTAATTTATTTAGGACTCGTGTGAGTCACGGGACTACATAGTCATTTATAGGATGCAGATATCTAAACGATTAAATTTGAAAAAACGGACTGCATATTTGAAATCAGAGCGCCGAAATTAGCCAGTGTACCAAGTTTGGTGTGCTTTTGAGACAACTTAATTTTAGGCACGTGTGCCCGCATGTTTGGTTAACTAGTCACATGGCATATGGGAATACGTGTAAGGCTTTTAAGAGAAGTCACGCTGGATGCTCTAGAACATGACATGTGTCAAGTTATTGGAGGAGAAAGAGGACTTGATAAAGTGTGTGAAGGTGTATATAAATTAGTGTGTGTCTTGTGTAGATATTTATGTAATTGAAATGATGGGTGAGAGAAAAGGGTTCAACCCCTTTTCCTATCAGTCCCCCAATAGCCATCCCCTCACCCCACTCTCATCAATTTTCTCTCTCTCGTTCTCTCCTTATCTTTTAGACTTTCTCTCTTTAACATAATGTATATAGAGGAGTGTATGTGTATTCATGTGTGTTTCTGTGTGTGTCCAAAAAAGAAGAGAGAAAGTATGAGTGTGTGAGTGTGTTGTGTGTGAGGTGAGGAGCCAAGAAAAAACTCAACAAAGAGAGAGAGACAGACAGAACTAGTGGTACACTGTGTGCGTTCCAATGTGTGTGTGTGTGTTTATGTTTACGTGTCTGTGTGTGTGTGACACACATATTATATGAATCGCTGAACCAAAAAAAGGAAGAAACCAAACTAGAAAGAAGGAGAAAATGAGGAAGAAAAGAAAAGGAGAAAGGAGAAGAGGGAGACAATACCAAGACTAGGGGTTGGCAGCCATAGAAGCTTGGAAGAGCTCTCTCTCTCTCTCTTTCTCTCTTTTCGGGAAATTCTCTCTCTAAAAACTGTGATTGAGGGGCTACTCAAAGGTAGGAATTTTCATGATTCTTGATCCCCATATGATGCCTGTGTGTATGTAAACATGTGTGTCGTTATATATTTGTATATATAAATATATATATATATATATATATATATATATATATATATCTATACACAGTAAGGATACCTGAGAGAGAACCATTTGGTTCTCCCAAGAATTTTGAAAGGAAAATAGTCATTGAATTTTGAAGTGCTTCAGATGAAATATTTGATAAGCTTGGGGTGAGAACTGGGGTTTTAGAACTGTCATAGATGGCGAAGAAAGAAATTGAAACAGACTCACCAAAAACTTGGTATAAATCAGGTGTTCAGTATTTTCGAAGTTTGGGGCAGATTTAATTCATTAATACAACTCTATTATGTTGGGAGAAGGTTAGGGAATAGTTTAGAATAAAAAACCATAGGAAAGGATCATTAGAAGAGGCAAAAACCGTGAACGATGGTGGTTCGCCGAAAAAATGCGAATTTGGATTTTCGTCAGGTTCTGGGTGTTTAACCCTTCAAATTGGTCGGGTTATGGATGGAAACAAGTATAGAGGGCTTGAGGATTAAAAACCAAGTGAAAAAAGTAAAAATTTAGTTTTTCGGTGTACTGGCACCGGAGAGGGTGATTGGCGCCAGCAACGTGGTCAACAGGTTAGGTCTGGTCAACACCCGGTCAACAATTAACCAGGTCAAGCCTTGGTCAAAGAGGTTGGGTCAAATGGGTTTGGGTTGGTCAGTTGGGCTAACAGACCTTAAGGGCTGTTTGTTTAAGCAGTTTTAGAAAAAAAAAATTTTAAAAAATGATAAAATTACCAAAATGCCCTTCCTCGATTAATTTGAAATTCAAATGTGTTTAAAATAAAAAATGGGTCATTCCAAAGGTTTTGGGTATTCTAGACTCAATGGTGGGGTCGGTTTAGACATTCGAAGACCCAGGGTGGTCCCACATGAGTATAAAAAATTACGAAAATACCCCTAATGATAGTTTAAGCAACTTAAAGGCTAATTAAAATTCAGAATGGACTATCCCAAGGTTTTGGGATGCTCGAGATTCAAATATATAATCAAATTGAATAAATTGGGACCCGGTGATGGTCCCACATAAAGTGAGAAAATGTGATTATACCCCTGGACTTATATTAAGCAATTGAAAGCCAAATTAAAATCCTAAAAACGCGTTTCCAATATTTTTGGATGCTAGAGACTCAAATATGATATTAGAATAATGAAATAGGGATTCGGGGTAGTCCCACAGAAAAATATGAAATGACTAAAATGCCCCTAGGCATGGAATATATACCGAAAAATGTTAATAAAATATAAAGATGACATCTATAGGATTATTGGACCTTCTAGATCAGATTCCAAGGTCGGCTTTGAGAGACGGTATCTTAGTAGACGCGTAACTTCTCCAGTAAATTATGAAAATGCCCTTATAGGTTTAAAAGACATTCAAATGACTTAGAAACAATACGATAGGGCTTCTTTAGGGTTTTTGAAGTCTAGGAACATATTTTTTATATTCGTTTGGGTAAACGAGTACCCGAGATGTAGGTTAATGAGTAATTGGTCATAGAGAACCGTCAGGCTTGATACTTTACCTTAGTGCTATGGGCCAAGGTCGTCCCGAGGATGGAACAGTAGGTATGTAAAAAACATTATGAAAGAAATATGTAGTGTCTTCTTATAGTGGAATGATGATTGAGACTAGGGTAAAGGATATGTGTATTTTTTATATGATCTATACAAGATATTTGTTATCATCATTGATTTCCTTGTGATTGATTTATTAGTATGATGTGATTATTATAGTGAATGTCATAATGTTAGACATTGTTCGATATTACTGGATAAATATTATCACTATGATTAATGCTGACTGTCATTCCTATTTCTATCATAAATACATGATCACTGTTACTCCTGTATCTATTTGTTAAATCATATATCCTCTCTTATGGTTATTAGTGTTTTTGTAGATATGAATGATGATGATATGCATATTGTTGACTATACCTAAGCAGTGTGAGATTTGAGAGGATATTAATATTGATGAGCACCGTTTGTGGTGTGGATTAAGATATTAAAATTTTGGAAAAGAGCACCTATGAGAAAAATGACTTAAAATGGGAATTAGTCACGAATTTTGTGTGCTCTTAAGCGTGGTGAGATTGCGTTTTATCTGGGGTTCCATTTATGATAGAGATGGTGTCTTCCTTCGGTTTGTGAGCCATAAACCCGTGCAGGTGGTCGTTCGTCTCCATCAAGTTAGTAACCCGTAAAGCACTCGGGCTTACCGGGAGCTAAATTAGGTGAGTACTCATGGAATTGAGATTATTGGGAGAATGGAATGAGAGGAATAAGGCTTTATCTCTTTTTTTTATGGGTTGATTTACTAAGATTATTTCCCCTAACATTCATGTGATATCTCATTATGATTATTGATGGATTGTGTACTGCTAGTTATAATACCATGGCACTTGTGAATGGTTGCTTAGTTGTGAATGTATACATTATTCTTGTGGCATTAAAATAGGAAATGTAGGTGCTTCGTGGAATCATATATTTGTATTTATGTCATGTGTCCGACCTTCCATATATCGACTACTTGGCTATTATTGTCAAACCACATGTAGTGGTGTGACGCCCTTTTTATACTTATGCTTATGCCTGTGTTTGACATATGATGATGTGGCGTGCTTGTGATGCATATTGGACTATAGGGTATGTACTCTTCAGACTTGCATTAGTTTTTGGCATGTTGCTTGCTTGTGTGTTTTAGAAAACCCTATTGAGCGTTATGACTCACCCTTGCTGTTAATAGGAATGACAAGTATTGACTTGATGGAAGATAGTTGCAAAAGCAGTACAAGATGGATTGGAGTTAGTATAGTATTTAATTACTGTCATTTATTTATTTAGTTGCATTTATTAAGGGTGTCTGTACCCTTTTTAGACATTCATGTATATCTCATGTATATAAAAACTATAGAGTCAGTTCTGGACATACTTTGTTTAATATCATTGATGGATATTTGATATAAATACATTGTGAATATAATCATTTTCATTTAATCCCGTTACGTGACTTGAACAAGTCTAATCAAGGAACCGAACCGAAACTAATTAAAGGAAATTAATTTTTTAAAAAAGGCCTATATTTTATATACTTAACTAGGACGGTTAGTCCTATTACCTACCTTATCGGGGTCCGATGACCCCTTAGTTCGGCCCTGCAAGTAAGGGGCATGACATTATAAGTAGTCCAAGGATTTTTGTAAGAAGTAGATGTAAGATAGTCACTGAGAAGACTAGGAACGTGATGAAATTAAGAAGTAGAGATTCAACATTGAGTGGAAACTAGAACATTGAATGGATATCTTTGAGGAATTGACTTATGAAGTTATTTCGTGATGGTTGATGGCTGTATAAAAACATGTAATGACACAAGATGTGCCCAATTTTGGACGTAGACTATGAATGTGAATAATTGTGATTGTGGGATAATGAAAAAGGAAAGGACGGATTGTAACAGTTACTAGTATGCTGTAAGGGCCTTTGTTACCGATGAGGAATGATCGCATTATCATGTGACTAGGGAAACTGAGAAACATGTAGTACTACCCTATCCAACCACATGAAATAAAATTTTAAGATAGTCCAAGGACAAGAATCAAGTGTGTGACATGAGAGGTTAGAGATAGTACGTTAGCAACTTGGAAGTAAAGTGTGGAACAAGTAAACATTGTTAAGTTATATGAGTCATTGAGTTTTGAGGACAAAACTTTTTAAATAAAGGGAGAATGTAACAACCCGACCCAGTTTAGTGAAGCAATTTAGCATAATGATGGTTATTGTAAGAGAACTTTCTTAATAATCATGGACAATTCTACTTAAGACTCATAGTCTATAAATATAAAGACAAGTATATAAATGAGAGTAATTAACTATGAATTGGAGACAATCAATTTTAAGAAAGTAATTTAATGACAACGATCATAGCTTGATAATAGATTGTGATTAGTGTTAATCGATGATTAACACATGAATAATTTTAGAAAATTAGTGCATGAAATACACTAAGGTAGGACTAGTGATACATGGATAAAGTATGTTTAATTAAGAAAGTTTACAAAAATTAAAAAAAGCTTTTGGCAGAATAAAATGCAAATTTTGGGAGTGAGTAAAATACTCTAACATGCAATATAAAGCATATACAAAAAGAAAAAGGGAAAAAAGACTTAAAAGGCTCCTACAAAGTCTTGAACTCAAAACTAAGATTAAGACTAGCAAAATTTTACCACTTGGCCACTAGAGTAATATTGTCATATATTTGGCTAAATATAGATATAAGCATCATATATGAACATGAATTTCATGCAGCAAAAAAATGAGGTGTCAACATTTGAGGCTTCAAGCTATTATGTGTCTTAATCTCATTGGACCAAAATCTTGCCCAATAACTGCACATGAAATTTTGTTCACATAACATATATACATTGAGTGTCATGTGTGAATGGTTATTCAGCTCAAGTTCAGACATGTAAAGATGGAGAGGAAATCTAGAGAGAGACTAGAGAGAGAAAGTGAAGGGTAAAAGATTTGTAGCCATTGCATGTTGCATGCAAGGTCTAGAGCTAGAAGAATGAAGGCCATTGAAGTTGTTGGAGCTTGAATGGAGCATACAAGGCCTAGAGACAAAAAGAGAAAGAGAACGACTATTTAAGGTAAGTTTTCTCTCACTAGAATGTTTCCTTCTAAGATGTTGTTTATAAGATTTTAATTGCATGCATGTGTTTAGAACTTAAAATGGAAGGAAATGGGAACTGTTTAAGCTTGGAGGCCATGGAACTCGAAATACCCGAAATCATAAAAATTGAGTTTTGAACCTAGACTCGATCAAACTTGAAATGGACACCAAGGCTTGAAAGAGCATAAAAAATGGGACACAATACAATTTGAAGCAACCAAAATGGTTAAGAAACCGCCGAGAAAAAATGAGTTATAGTTATGGGGAAGGAAATCAAGAATGGGAGTTTGAGGAACATTTTACCTATTTTGTGAACAGGATAATGTTCTCTGAGGTTCCAAAAACTTAATAGAGGAAAAACGAGTTAAAAAACACAACTAGAACGTGTCAAAATAGAAAGGAAAATGGATTGCTAAAAAACTAGGCTTCGCCGGAGAGCCACCTATAACCCCATGTTTCGACGGCTAGACCTAAGTGAAACCAGATTCTAACCTTAGATATGGAACTCTCATGGAAAAATAATACGAACCCCGTCGAAGTTGTTGTCGGAAAACACTCGTTGGCAGTTGTCGTCGTCGGAGAAGTCTATGAGAATTTGAACTGGGCCGCAAACTACTTTTAATAAAAAATCACCTATATTAGTGTGAACTGGACTGATTCTATGAGAATGATAATAGCTAAATTCTCTAAAAGCACTCATAAAACCAAGAATTGTTCAGGGCCAAAATAAACGCATTCATGAGAACCAACTGTGTTAAGAAAGATTCTGTATGAATGTTATTGTCTTGGTTTACACAAACAGTTGAATAGTTCAAGACATCATGTTCACTGATCAACTAGTAAATCCGATAGTATTTCACAAGGAAAGGTTCAAGGCCAAAAATTACATTTCTCTATATAGAAAATTTCCAACTACACTATTTCTATGTCTGCATAACATTTGCACTACTTTCAGTCAATTTCATTCATGTGGGGAATTGTTGAAAAAATGTGTTATTTGAGTAGAATTTTTGGTCATCTTTAAGCCAAAATTAAAGTGGGCTCCACACATTATTTTAGCCGGGTCCACATGGAAATATGTTCTCTTCCAAGAGGAGATTAAAAATATATATTGGGTTGCTCAAAACTATTAAGGAGTGAATAAAAAATTGATTCCAAATATCACCACTTGAAAATGGTAATAAAGCTTGAACCTTGTGAAAAGTTTGTGTCTCACATATGTTGAGAATAAAGCTTTTAAGGAGTATATATATAATTACTTTGGGTTAGGCTTGGGCCTTGCCCCGCTGTATATATATTTTTTTAGAAAAAATTTATTTAAATTTTATTTTTTAAATATTATATTTTTTAAATTTTGATAGAATAATCACCGTGAACAAGTGAAGAAATAACACACTCACCGTGTTGTTGTTTGAACAGTGGGAGCGGCAGCCACTACAGCGGCTACACTAATCCACAACAATTTTTTGGACACGAATTTAGATAAGAAGAAAGTTTAAAGTCAGGTTATTTAAGCCATTTTCCCTAATTATATAAAACCTGTCCAATTTTTCGGGTTTAAAAAACTGACCGGTTTACTTTTCACTGTGGGGGATTTACTTTCATACTTGTTGGGGGTGGTCAGGCTTCTATAGAATTTTTATGCTGGGGAATCTTCTTGTTTTCAGTTAGTTGTTCAAGCTCCCATATTAAATTTTTAGTAATAAAAATAGAGCACGAGTTTTCTTATAATATAAATTAAATATAATAGAGTACGTGGTGGGTCTTATGACCAAATTCTCTTCCAATTAAAAAATATATTAAAATTAATTTAATGAAAATACATTATATTAAAAAATTTATGTCTATTGTGTTTGTATTGTTGTATTATATATAATCTTTAAATTGTACAAGTGTTGATATGTGTTTTCCAAATTCATTTTGAATTAATATTTAGTAATTAGAAATAAAAATAATTATTTTCTCCTTTTTAATAATCAATATTTTACTTCATTAAACATATCTACTCGATTATCATATAATGCTATTTTTTAAGCATATAGACTTTTTTATTTTCATGGGTTACATGACTAGGGGATTTTTGTAAGTGGGGTCATTGGTTCTATTTTCTCGCATATACAAATATTTCTACTAAAAACTTAAGAAAAAAAAAATATAAATGCAAATACGGAACACAGATACAATACAAAATGAATACGTAGATATGCTATTTTTTAAAAAAAATAAGACACAGACATGTAAATGACACATTGAATATATATAATTTTTTTCTTATCTTTTTTGTATGACCATATAATAAAAACATAATGTTATTACAATTAAAAGTATGATAAAATTACAAAAATCACAAAAACATTATTAAGATATTAAAATAACAAAGTCTTTAAATAAAAATAAAAGAACTTCTTTATTTAATCATCAATATTTATGATTCAAGTATTCAACATATGTTCACAAGTGTCGGTATCCGACACAAACACGTGAGTCAAAATAGAATAAATATGCTCCTTAACCAAAAACATATAAAAAATATATATATACAAATACAAATTTGAAATAAGACAAAAATATCAAGACAATTTTGTTATCATGTAATATATGATAAAAAAAAAATATGAAGTTAGTACACCTTGTTATTATTTGGAATTGTTTGTATAAAAATTAGGTCATGTAATAAATCATATTTTCGAGTGACATTACACATGGTTCTTTAAGTCACAATTTCAATTTAGAATAGGGACGGTTTCATAGTTAAAATTATATCATGAATAATTAATTGTTAAAATAAATTAAAACATGAATTTTAATCATGAATAATATATGTTAAACGAGGGCAAGAAAAATCTTAAGAGTATAATTTAACATCATATATGATGTAAGATGCATGTAATGTATTTAATGTGTGTGTATATATATACATGATAAAATCACAAAATAGTCAATCCCACCAAACTCCACTAACTATCAAGAAGTTGCAAGGAGGATGGGAGATTACGTCTGCCAAGTAGTAATGCACGCAAAAAGATGGGAAACCTTATTTTCACCACCATATAAGAACTATACTTTCTTATTTTAGGAACTTTAGTTAACCCTATGAAGAGCGTCGATACATAGCTCCAAAACTCAAGCAAATAGAGAGAAAAGAGGCAATGGAGAGAGAGAGAAAACATGGTGGAAAACAGCATAACCCAAGGGACCAAGGGCCTGAGAGCTGTTGCATATATGATCAAGGGAGAGAGACGAACCAGAAGAGGGAGAAAGGAGAATTGAAGAGAGAAAATTTAGATAATTAAGCCTCTCAAATATGATCACCAAATGAAGTAGAATTCCAAGAAGAAAGAAATAAAAGAAACTTAAGGACCACAAACGAGTAATCCAACCTTTGAAGTGGTCATTTTGCACTCTTGATTATAAAATGTGCTTTGATAAAATGACCGATGCTTTGTAAATTGTTTACAAATTTTTATTTAAAAGCATGTTTATTACTCATTATCAAGATGATGATTCTTATTCACTTTCAAAAGCATGTTTATCGTTAATGTTGATAAAATGTCCATGTTTATCACTTATGATCGAAATGATGATTCTTATTTGTTTTCAGAAGTATGATTATTGTTATGATTGAGAAAATATTTCTTATCATACTCTGTTAAATCACCAGTTCATCTAAAAGATTAAGCCGTTAAAGATGGTGTAACTTTATTATTATATTCTCTAACATGCCCCTCACGTGTGGCCAGTTTGAGCCTACACGTGCTAATTCATATTTTTCAGGGTGACGGTGAAATTTAAACTCAGAACTTTTGGCCTGTTCTGATATCATGTTAAACCACCAACTCATCTAAAAGTTTAAACTGTTAAAAAAGGTATAACTTTATTATTATATTTTTTAACATACTCCAAAACATGTTTATTGAAAAGCTTTGATTTGAAAATAAATATTTTCAGAAGGCCATTGTTCAAAAGCGAACTGTCATAAAGTTGGAACGCACCAGTAATTATTATAATATGTGATCTACTCATGCTACTAGATTTGCGTAAGGCTTAACTTGAGTAGATTAACACGGCCTATGTCTGTACAGGGCCAATAATTATAACCAATTAGTTCTAGACAATTGACCACAGTATGGAGGCATGGTACAACTCTATGATTTACATGAAAAGTATTATTTATAACTCATTTCCATCTTGAAAAATAAGATGAAATGGAAGAAAAATTTCCAACCCCCAATTTTACATGATAGAGAAGTTAAATTAATGTTATCATTAAGTGCAAGATTATAATGTAATTGAAAGTGTTTGATACATGGTTAAGATTTAGCTCAATTTGTTTTTGGAAGGTTTTATGGCCGGTTGCATTTCATAACTCCGCACGGAGCAGAGTTGGAGATGTGACATAAAGTGTCATGTATATAAAAATTATTTTTTTTTTAAATTCAATTTATGGTACTCATGACAGTTCATAATTAGCCGGCACCAATATTTTAGAATCATACAATAAATTCTCTAAATTTGAGAGGCTGAAGTAATAAAAAAATTTATTGATTGGTGTAACGAATTATGTTTTTTTTTTTAGTTGTAGGGAGGGACTGTTAATTAATTTTTGCTGAATTTTTTTTTATAATTTGTACATGCTAGCCTTGGTTTTCTAAAAGTGAAATATAGTCAACACTTTAATATGTTAATAATTTTTGAAGAACCAATTTAATTCTATATGAGAATTGAATAATTCTTTTACTTATTAGTTTATAAATTTGTAAAAAATCTTACTGTATTACTAATTCTTAGTAGTGAAAAGTACACACACACATATATATATATATATATTTATATATATGTCTGTGTATATATGTACGTACATGCACACAAAGATATGATGGTATTATACATGACATGTTTTATGTTTTAACTAATTAGATTTAGAAAGGATATCAAAAAGTGTTCTTTTTTTTCTTATGTTAAGGCTATAATATTTATTTTTTTACAAAATATGAAAGAGATCTTTTTTTAGCAAGTGTTGGAATTAAACCCTTAATCCTTTCCCTCCTTTTTGTTAAAGATGTCATGTATTACAGCTATGCTACAACAATTTTGACTAATGAAAAAAATACCTATATGAGCTTCTATATCTTTCGTAACTTAAAAAGATCATGTATTACCAATTTACCTCCATTACCACTCATTTTTAACTCCTTTTTTTTATTAGAAGGTCTGTGGAAATGTACAGTATTCTCTGCACATTCTCAAAGAGAAAAAGCAAGATTCAAGTCCTATCGAAAATAAGGGGAGAGAGAATTTAATATCATTCACCCTAACAACTGACTAGATTTTAAAAATATTTATTAAAAAGCCCATTGTCATTAGAAATTTGATATTTTACTCTATTTTCTATAAAAATATGTTTGAAAATTACAAATTTCTCCTCCAAATTTATTTATTTATAAAAGACCCATATATTAATGGTCAAGACCACAAAAAAAAAATTGGACTACTTCTGGGTATCTAGCATGCCCTTCTCCCCCACGCATAAGCTTGATTAAGTTCTGGTAACTCACTAAATTCCCAGAAATTGATAGTGAATCCAAACGGCATAATGAATAGTCACAATATTGAGGGTCAATTTGTGATGGTATTAATTCATTTAGATACATTCCTGGTCTCAAACATCTGAAAAATAAAGCGTACTAATCAAAATTTATGAATTTTGAATTTTTAAAAAAAAACCCATCTGTGGGCATCATCTGCACTTTTCTCCACAATAATATTGTTTCCATTTGTTCTTCCTCCTCTTGTGTAATTATTTCTATGACCATTTTTTGTTGTGCAGTTAGCATTAAAGCCTCGAGTACACTAACAAGAGTCCCCTCCCCAGTTCACGATGTCTGCGTAATCAAAGACAAATAAAAGCCTCATATGGCTCCAACAGCTTATTAACTCAAAATTGTCAATGGCTAGGTCAAGGTTAAGCAGACAATGATTTATATATGTTACCGAGAAGAAGTACAAAATGAGGGCACCCAAAAAAATGGAAAGCTCTTGAGTTCCTCCAGTCAGTTGCGAAATGTTTTCAATCTCTTTTTGTGCTTGCACAAATCCTGTAATGATCTGCAACTCAACTCACTTGCTTCAGGAGAAGAGCAATCAAGTTTTAAAACAAAATAAAAATGGAGCATCATGCTTTGTCACAAGCTTCCTGCAAATGAAGCCTTTTCTTTTTAGAATGAGGAACTCATAGTTGTGTGAAAAATCAATTTCCTGAACAAACATGTTAATTTACAGAAATTACATCAGTAGTGCTTACAATATTCTAAGAGAAATGCAAATCCAAGAATCCATCCAACTCAAATGTTTCTTGTTCTGTGATACAGAAGTACAAATTGTATTATTCCAGTCTCGAATAACGTCACAATACTTTGATTACTGAGTCATCATCTCCACCTTGTGCATCTGTTTTTTTAGTTAGTATCTCCACCTTGTGCATCCTACGGAGACGCTTCATGATCTATAATCTTATTCTCCAGTAAACAGCCCCATAGGCTTTCCAACTCATTTTAGCCATGTAGTTCTTGAATAAGACCCATCTCCTTAATATCCTACTGCAAGTCCCTCGTACAAACATATTGTTGGTAAATAATGGCAGTTTTACTTCACAGTATTCAAATCAAACTGGAAACACAAACTGTCTTTTCCGAAAACAGAATTTGCAAAAGCAGAAATACTAAAATAGAACAATGATCTTATGAACGTAATTCACATAACAGAAATAAATTCTGTTCTAACTTAAAACAAAATTATAGACTGTAAAATAAAAGCAGATTCACTTATAGTAATTTTGTAGTATCAATACAGAAAATGTTTGACCAAGGCTAACGTTTGACGCTATGTCCTTAAAACAAGAAAATGTTTGACCAAGGCTAACGTTTGACGCTATGTCCTTAAAACAAGAAAATGTTTGACCAAGGCTAACGTTTGACGCTATGTCCTTAAAACAATATTGGCCATTGCACATGTGCTTCGAGTTATACAACGATCATCTCTCAAGATACAGTTGTCATGTAAACTGATGTAGCACTTCAATCCGCTGTGCACAACAAACCAACACAGTGTTTGTACTTTCTAGAAAATGAATAGTCTATATGAAATGAGGGCAGACTAATTTATCGAGCTCTTTGTTTCTGTTCAAGAAGACAGGAACTTAAAGAGTACATATGTTCACGCAAATAGATATAATGCTTTAATTAATGACCGTACTAATTTGAAGAATATATAGACAGCAAGTCAAGGCCTAAGCCGGACCTAACCCAACCCAGTTCGGTGTGCGGCAGCGGCAGCGTGTGCATATGGTGAACCCACTATAAGCGGCGACAAACCGATGTAGCACCTCAATCCATGCGCACAATGAACCAACACAGTGTTTCTACTCTCTAAAAATGAATAGTCTATATGAAATGAGGGCGGACTAATTTATAGAGCTCTTTGTGTCTGTTCAAAAAGACAAGAACTTAAAGGATACATATGTTCACACAAATAGATACAATGTTTCAATTAATGACCATACCAATTGAAAAAATATATATACAGCGGGCCAAGACCTAAGCTCAACTGAACCCAACTCGGTTTGGTGTGGGGCGGCGGCAGCGTGTGCGTATAGTGAACCCACTGTGGGCTATGTCCTCTTCCATCCATAAAACTTGGGTATCCCTTGAGACTCAAACCATTCCTTCAAGGTAATTGTATATATACTCTTTAAAAGTTTTGTTCTAACCTATGTGGGACAAAACTTTTTACAAGCTTTAAGCTTTGTTAGCATTTTTAAGTGGTTGTATTTAAAGTCAATTTTGTATTCACTCCTTAATAATTTTGAGCAATATAATATATATTTTTAATCTCTTCATAGAAAAGAACATATTTTCATATAGACAGCCTTAAATAATGTGTAAAACCTACTTTTATTTAGCTCAAAGCGAAGAATTCATGCTCTAAACCTATTTTTCCAACACATATTAGGTGCATGGATTTTCAGAAACTAAAATCTTCCCCGGTATTCTAGATGAGAGTGTCCTTTTACATGGAATCACTGTAACTCAATTATACTAAAACTCACACATGGACAACTAGTGTAACTAGAACGAGTGGGAACTCCTCCAAACTCATAACTTAATAGTGGTGTTTATACAAAGAGGCACAAAAATAAAGATGCAACAACTTTCTGGAAAATAGCATCACACTGTCAGTTGAGTGCTTCCCAAAACTATGAATTATTGTCCATTTGAAGGTCTAAATAGTTTTGGACATCACTAAATATTCTTGTTTTTCATGGATAAGCAGCCCTATGTTTTGGCTCCATATTGAGTGATTTAGTTTATTTTGGATAATTTGATTTTTATGAGAGTTTTCCGATATCTTTTCTACCCAAGGAAGCTTTATAATGTGTTCTATAGTGAGTATAGAATCAATTGCACACTATATATTATACAAAATGTATTGCAAGTTTATTCCTTCAACAAATGCATTATGTGAAAACTAAACGCTCATGCATAAAATACACTCTAGTTTAATTAATCACAACCTAATAAAGTTAACTTTAATTAATTATGATTGTTGCCAAAAAGTTCACTTAACCTATGAGACTGATTTCAATCTAAGTAATTTTCTTCATCGATCAAAAAATATCTAAGAAATGCTCTTTTTAAATTATTTAGACAATGAATTTAAGTGTATTAAACGTCAATAACAAAATAATTACAATAAGAACATCAAGGTTTTACGTGGGAAATCCTCATGAGAAAGAATATCCCCCAACTGCAAAAGATTCTTCTAATCAACAAAGAACACAAAACAAATCCTATAAAGATAAATTTCCAAATAACTGACTTGTGGATTACCATTAGTCTATTTGTTCTCTATTTCTTCTCGATTAGCCTTCAAAAAGTACATCACCATCTACGATCTGCAAATCCACTACCTCTAGCACTGCGCTACTTTCCTGCATAATGGATGTACATGTCTAGCCTACTATATGCTTCTGTGTACTGCTTGACATTGAGTATACTGTATATAGATTTCAACACAAGTACTGACCGACCTTAACATCAGAATTAGCTTTACGAAAATTAGGAATGGCAACGAGGCAGGTTCAGGATGGGGTGCCTTTCCCTAACCCCGACACTGTTTATATTATCCGCTTCGCCCTATCTAGAAGTTCACCCCAAGCTTGACCCTAACCCTAACCCTGACCCGCCCCGAACTTTGATATATTTTTTTCTTAAGTAAATTAAAAATTTTATTTTGATAAATGAATTAAAATTTTATTACCAAAATAATCAATACAATAAAAAATAATATGAGTGTGCTATGAAAAAATTTAAAATATTTTTTTATACTGTGATTTATTAGTAAATATAATATATATAAGGATAATTAAAAAAATTAATATACAAACAGAGCGAGGTCGGGGTAGGGTGACCATCTCGCGAACCGGTCAGGGTTTTAAAAGCCCTACCCCCCCCGCACCCCACCCTGCCGCGACCCAATCCAACCCCATTTATAAACACAACATAACTGCCCCAATAGGGGCGGGGCAAGTCCCCAACGGGGTAGGGGCAAATTGTCATCCCCAATGAAAATACTAAAGCTAAATATCATTTTATTGATCTATGTTCTTCAAGAGGCTAAGGTTCCTTACGTGAGACAAACAAAAGCCCAACAAAAATAATGAAAACTCTAATCCAAAACAGAATAGAGTTCATGTAGCCAATCAGAGGTGCAAAAACTCAGACACACAGTTCAAACGACTCTATCATTCGAACAAAGCTCATAACCGTTTGAACAGTTGAGCTACTGAAAAAAAATTGCGACTAGAAATCTCGCCACCGTTTGATCAAATAAGCCATATGTTCGGACGATTGATATACTGTTTTTCGAGTACATTTAATAAAATATCAAAATAAGTTTAGAATAACATTTGGACAACTCCTATAGGTAAAATATAGCCTATAATCAAAACTAAATTATAACTAAGGTCATTTTAAACATTAAGCTCCAATTCTAAACTAATACGATCCTAAGGTCAAGTGCTTAAAATGTAAGGCCAAGATATGCATACCAATATTATCTTGTATTGCACACTTTTTCATATTTAATTGTACTTGCGAGACTTCTTGAGTCTTCATCTCGAGACTAGCTGATGTCCAAACGACTCAATCATGACTTGACAACTACTAGGGTAAAGAACTTACAAATTTCTTGAAAAAAGAACTACCAACAAAAAAATTACTTGACTTTCCGAGCACATTGTCTATAAGTAATTTCATATCCAGGACTCCCACCCATCATAAGGGAAATTCTTACTCGTTTAATTGCATCTTTGGTTTGTTAAGTTTGCAGGTATTCTAAACATTTCATATAACTTGCCTTGCATGCACTAGGGGGCATTTCACATAACTAGTGGAATGAATAACTTATACAACCTCAGATCAAATGTACAAGATGCATACTCTTCCCATTAAAATCAATTTTGTTTTTTCCTTTACAATCATCAGTCATTACTGAAATTATTAAAAAAACATATATATATATATATATATAATATCAGTCATTATGGAACAGGAAATTGACTGCCCTAAAGGGAGATAAGTCAACAATAGCTTTGCAATCAACATTGGTTCATCTCTAGGCCACTTGCATATTATCTTACTCATTGCAAGCTACAAACTTGTTTGCATAATACCATTTTAAACTGAAATCGTTTGGAGTTCTGATTCTATGGGTCTTCAATCTTTGAGATACTAAATCATCTCTCCCGTGGCAAAGCAAGAAAAAGAGACCACTATTTCTCAGATCCCATCAAATTATAATGAATCAATAGTTAAGGAGATGGTACAGCTATCCTGGTTTCAGTCACCTAACCTGCTCTGTCAAGATAACCAGAATGCTTCTGCTATATACCCTGTTAGTGTGAATGCATAGTTTTTGAAAGAGAAACTGTCTTGGAATGTCAGCCCAATTATAATCATTTTGCTTGTTGTATACAACCTGCTCAAGATTCAAACTTTATTGTTTCATATGAAATTTATATTCTTTGTTTTTTTTCACCCCACACAAACATCCCACATTTGCTGAAGTAAATGCAATTCACAATTGCGGTGCAGATAATGCCACATGCTGAAACACAAAATTACAGTTTAAGTGTGTGGTATTCAATCATGTTTCCTCATTCTCCAATCAGCCAACTACTAAAGATCTACAGGTTTGATATATGAGGCAGGTGAAATCTATAAGAGCTAGCATGTAGTGATCTTTCCTGATAAAGATATAATCTACAACACATCAGGTATAAAGCCTGTCTCATAGACTCGCACAATAAAAATTCTTTCTAAAATTAATCTTTCATAAGGGGTAATATATAAATCAAAGGACCCAAGCTACATACATGGTAACAGTCATCAGTAAAACATACCGACGTGTTATTTCAGTAACTGGGATATTTGGTAATCCTCCGCAAAATCACGGTCCTTTGCCTCCTTATGTGACGGCTACACGTATCAGCATGCTCACTCAAATCCTCAATCGTCTGCATAAACACACACAGCTTCTTCTTGATCTCATCTATTGCGAGCATCACTGCATCCTCATCTTGAAGAGCGAAATCTGCATTCTGCAACATAGATTCAATCTTAATTTCTAATTTGTCAACAAGTACCCTGATGCTAACCAAGTCCTTAATTGCAATGTCAGATACAATCCACATTGCAGTCATTATCTCCCTCTGTTCTTTCAGTTCGTTCTCATACTTCTCCCAAAGCGAGTTAATCCAATTACCCATTGACCCTAATGGCAACGAAGCAGCAGCAGCTGCCAATGCCGTCACAACCGGTGGTGCAGCAATTGCAGCCGCCACCACTGAGCAAATCAAAACGGAAGCAAAAGCAGCCCCCAAAATTATATTCGATACTCTCCACCATGACTTCACTGACTTCAATTTCTTGTCAAGCTTACTCTTTTTAATTTGCAACGTCTTCAACATCGACACTTGCTGCTTGTAGACAGACTGAAACAATAAGAAAAACTCTTCCGTAAAGGGGTCACCAGCCGCCCTAAAATTCTTCAATTCCTGTAATGTCTTCGAATAATTTTTCTTCTCATCATCGATCCCTTCACTCTGATCTTCCTCAAATTGCTTTAAAGCAACTTGAATGATCAACTGGCCCTCGCGGGCTCGCTTGAGGCACTTCTCGAGTACAGTGCAGAAACCTAAGGTCTGACGGCTGTTCTCGAAGTAGTCTTCCACCAATTCGAACAGCTCCTTAGTTTTCCATATGTCTTTCTTGCAGTCGAGGATGACTTTGACCACGTCCTCGTTCATTTCGAGTAAACACCCAGTGACTTCTCTGAGCGAGTCGAGAGAAAGGGACCGAACCTCGACACCAACAGCGAGGGTGTTGATAACTCTGCTGGTGCGCTGTCGGAGAGTCGAATCAAAGGACTGCCAGGTCTGGATCGAGCCGGCATGCGGCCTCGTACGAGCTCGGATCGGGCATTTCCTGTGTATCCGAGTTCATCTGATGGAGTGGTGGAGGAGCCGTATCACCATTTTTCTTGCTAAACAGGCTCCCCATTGTGAACGGATCTGAATTCAACGAGGGAGAAGCCCTAAATTAGAAATTGAAGTTTATGGGTATACACCAGATATCAAGACAGACATTCTATGATGATCATCATCATCACTTTCAGCCAAATGATAAAAATGGAGTTCAAGATATTGGAGGAAGAAGGAAAAAGAGAGGAGGGGATTTGTTTCCAAGGAAATTCAACGTAGGATAAATTATTAACTCGTCTGATAAGGACATTGAATCTAGAATAAGCAGACAGGATTTGGAATGAGGTTGCGAGTAAGGTGAGGGCAGTGTCCACGAACACCACTGACAGAAATTCGTACATACTAAAATGAACCAACTTTTCACTTATTTATAATTAATATTTAATAAGTTAATAATTTTAAAAAAATTATTTTTATTTTATAATAAATAATAAATAATTCTATTATTTAATAATTAAATATTTATTCTAAAAAATTTTTATAATATTAATTATTAAAAAGATAAAATAAATATAAATATACTTATATATATCTTATTTAAGGTATGTCTTGATAATTATATTTATTAATTTTATATAATTATAATTAAAAGTATTGTAAATAAAAAAATTTAATATCAAGAAGCACAATTTCTTTAGTTAAAATAGATATTAGGAGTTTTTTTTTATCATGATTTGAATATTATATGTATTTTTAAGAAAAATTAAATTATTATTAAAAAAAATTATATATAAAATCTTATTTTTTAAATAAAAAATTAGTTATATGTAAGAAATATTTATTAGTTAATAAAAATATAAAAAAACTTAATAATTAATAAACTTTTAATCTCTCAAGTCTGTTAATTAAAAAAGAGTTGATTTTAATTATAAAAGGATTGATTGTACCGTGTGAATTAAGATTTTTTTTTGTATTCAAGATAATTGCCTTTGAAAACTTTGATTCCAAACTACATGGATATGGTCAAGAGGCTCCACTTTTTTTTTTTTAACACATTCACTAATTATCTTGCACAAATTATAGTTGCTTAAATTACATTAACTTTTTTTTAAGTTTTTAACAATTATAAAGATCTCTCGTAAGATTTTTAAAATTATACTATCATCTCTTATTTTTATTAGCAAATTACACACTTCCAATTTAATTTATTTATTTTGTCAAAATGACAAAGTGTCTATTTTATTTTATTTTAATTTAATTACATTTTTTCAATTTTTTTAATTTTCAAATAAATATTGATTGAAACATTGATGATCAAAAATAAAAGTATAAGTTATTTACTATAAATTTATTTTTATATAAAATGAAAGAATTCTTTAAAAAAGTTAGAAAAATTTAGTCAAAATTGAAAAACTGTAAAAAAAAAAAAAAAAAAAAAAACATAAGGGGTATTTTTGTTATTTTGAGAAAAATTAAAAAAGATGGGAAGTATGTGTAATTTGTTAGAAAAATAAAAAAGACAATATAATTTCAAAAATTTCGATAAAAATTAATATAATTTAACTATATGTAATATTTTTAAAAGGAAATTATTCTAACTCCCATATGATTAGGCCCATGAAACACATGATCCTCTCGGCCTTGTTTGGTTGATATACTCAAATTGAGTTGGACTCAATAATTCCAGTGTATTGAAAATAAATATATGAAAAATTATATAGTGGGATGGTCACACCACATCATTATTCGAGTGGTGTGACTATCCTCACAACTTTTCTTATGATTTAAAATGATTTAAAAAAAATTACAAAAATTATAAGAAGAAATTATACCACATCAGATAATGACGACGTAGTATAATTGTCTTACTAAATAATTTTTTCAAAAATAGGAAGACTAATTAGTATTCGGAATTTGTTTGTACCGAAAAATAGCTAAACCCACCTCAAGGGTGGAATTGATTTGTCCCGGAGTTGGGCTAATTTGGATTAGGGTAAAATTAATTTTGTGGCCTTGGACATATAAGCATAAAGTCCATTAGTCTTCCTCATTTGTGCAACCTATCTTACTATACACAAAGCTCACGAGGCACCAAGAGAGACCATGACCGACCATCTTTCAGTGAGATTTCACACCGTTATTTTATCTTAGGAAAATATGGCCTAGGTCAATCTCATTGCCATTTTTATATATCTTTTTGCATTTTTGAAAATAAAAAGCTGTATGTGAAGGTGTTTATCGTTGATTTTGTTACCACTCTTCACATATGTAGCCTCCTAATACTAATTTTCTACCAATCATAGTCGTGATATTATGCCTTTTCATTTCCTTTTACACCGGGCTGAATTGATATAAATAACATTTTTTATTTCTGTTTTGTTTTATCAAATTTTGTAATTCAATTGTTGAGTTAGGGTTTTGCTTTCAAACTAGGTTTTAATATAAAAAAAGTTTTATTTTTATTATTATAAGTATTTATTTTGAAGCTTCAATATAAGTTGATGTATTGGTTGGATTTGATCATGTTCCTTTTCATTAGTCTTTAAGTTAATGTGTTGACTATGGATTAGCCTTCCTTCAAAATATTTTTTTAGGTTGGCATATAAATGAAATAGGGATAGTTCGACTGACATTCACCGTGACATTTGACAATTATTGTCATGAATCTGAGATTCAAAGTCGTGATTTAGGATCAATGGAACCCTAATTTAAAGGTAATTTGGCTTCAATTACTTAAAAATACCACCTTTTTTTTTTCATATATTCCACATGATAAGGTTAAATTTTTTTTTTTTTCTACTTGTTCAAGTCTTGTAATGAGATTAAATGAAAGCGATTCTTATCACGTTATGTCATTAAGTTATGGAAAGCATGGCAATACAAAGTCATTGCTATACTAATTTAACTGATTACTAACAATATTAATGTGGTCACTAGATCAATGTTAGAGGTGTCAAACGGCCCGGTCCAGTCTGTTTTAGCTAGCCCATTTCGGGCCTATGGATTGTGTTGTGTCATGCCAGTCTAGTTCACCAAGCTGGCTGTGTCGGGCACATGTTCGAACCCATTAGGCCCAACCTGGCGCATTGGCCAGGCCCATGGCACGTCGTAACCTTGCCAGCCCGCGAGCCTCTCAGTTTTTGTTCCACTCTTTTGTTTTTTTTTTTTTTGTTTTATAATGACTAGTATAGATCACAATTTTTAAAATGTTATAATTTTTTATTATTCTAATTACATAATATCACTATTTTTTATTTTGTTTTTTGTAATTATAATATTTTGTTTAACTTTTGTATTTTTTACTTTGTTATTTATTAGTTTAATAATATCATTATTCACTTTATTATTGATTATTATAATTGATGCTGCACTTTTTGGCCCACGTATGCTCCAAGCTCGGTTCCTTGTGGAACACTCAAGAAGAAGATCAGAGGACTACTGGGTTGGCTCCAGCGGTAGCCGCTCCGATGCTTAAGTCAATAAACTGAATTGAAAGACTGTAATGAAAGCCAAATAATGAGCATGAAAATAAAGCGTACCTCTAGGGCTTGATTTATGGGCAGTGGCATTCCTAAGTTGATTAGGATTCGAAGCTATGAAAGTAGGGATTTCACCATCGGAGATAGCAGTTACCTTGTAGGATTTTGTATCAAATAGAGATAACCATGAGTGGTGGTTTCCATGTAGAAAATTGTTTCCTTATTCTCTGCTCGGCGTATATTAAGGCGGTGATGAGCTCTGAATATCGATGTGCTGTACTGAAGGCCCGTGTTAGGACCTATAAGCTTTGCAGAGCAGTAGGTTTGCTTCGAAGATACGTGCTTGGCCTCTGTAGGTCTACTTTGACTGGCCGAGCCTGAACTAAATGGTCGGGCTTGAGCTGAATGGCCGAGCTTGAGCTGAATGGCCGAGCATGAGCTGAGTGGTCGAGTATGAGATAAATGGCTGAGCATGAACCGAATGGCCGAACATGAGCTGAATGGCCGAGCTCGTAGTTACACGTGTTAAGTGGTAATTGGTTTGTCACATTGTGGTATATCAGTTACTCCCCCCCCAAGCCTTAGTTTGAGCTCGTGGCGTACCTAAGGTTTATGAGTCCCCGAAAAGTCATGCGTTTTGCCGTCTCGTTCTTCGAGACGACTGTTGTTACGGTATTTATTGCGTAGTCGATTCTTGGGCTTCTAAAGCCATCATTGCTTTGCCACCGTCGCGACAGTTCGCCTTGGTAGAAATTATTTTCTGAATGTATATAAAAGAGGGAAGGAGCTTCGTACGATTCTTTTTACTGCACTTTTTCGTGTTTGGAAGAAATAATACATTCCGCCATTGTTGAACCAGCAAGCTAGACTGTGAGGAGTACCATTCGTCCGAAGCTTTTCCTCTGTCCAGGTTCGGTCTTGGTCTCTTCGTTTACTTTTTCACTATCTTTCTTCTACTTTTCTGGTTATTTTGAAATGTTGACCTCCACTGCATCCTCTGGTGTTGGCGATAGTTCAGGGAGTCTTCCAGAGGCTTATACTTTGTCACAAACCCTTGTTAGGGGTAGTAGTTCCTTGGGGACTGGGTCAGAAAAGACCCGTTCTAGTCCTGAGGCCAGGAATTTAGATGCCCTTTCTGAGTCTAGAGATAAAGAGGGTGAGGTCTCTGATCGATCTTCTCGAGGGGAAGAGAGACAGAGTATTGTAGCCTCTTCCTGGTTAGATAATATAAGGAAGAAATTTGATTTTCCTTCGAATATTGCCCTTAGGGCCCCTAACGACATAGATTGTCCTTGGGATGTTAGGGAAGGTGAGATATGTGTTTATACCGCCTGGTTTGAGATAGGGTTGCGCCTACCTTTCCCAAAATTGCTTAGGGAATTCTTTTGTTGGTTTAATCTTTGCCCTGCCGACCTACTTTTGAATAGTTGGAAACATCTATTAAGGTTTATGGTTTTAGGTCATTTGAACGGCGTCGAGGTTTCTTTAGACTTGATCCATAGTAAAATGGATCTTAAGTACATGAAGTCGGAGCTCCTCTACTACATGTCGTTTGACCAGGGTTTCCGACCTCTATCCTTTGTACCGTCCTCCAACAAATCTTGGAAAGATTGGTATTTCTTTGTTAGTGGAAAATGGGAGGTGGCCAACCTTGAGGATCAGATTTCTACATTCCCCCGGAGCACGGGGTTTATGGGTGAGACCCCCTTTTCTTTTGTAATCTTTGCTCTACTATTGCCCCTACCTCTGTATTTTTTGACTAACTATTGTTGCGATATTCTTTGTGTAGACAAGAACATCAAGAGGAGGCCGCCCTTCATTCCTACCCTTAAAAAGCAGTACAAAAAGCTCCTTCAGACCTCGAACAGAGACTACAGAGCTATCCTTTACTCCAACGACCCAATGGTTTCAAAAGATAAGAATATTGTTGATGAGGTGTTACAATCCGTCGTCGGCAAGTGGGGCTCGGTAAAGAAGAAGAGGGTGGCGAATCTTCCCCCCTAGTCGCTCCTTCGTCAAAAAAGAAGAAGACGACCACTGCCGCCCCCTCCTCTACTACACCTCCCAAGCAAAGGGCGATCTCTTATGTTTCTCCATCCCGTGCGCCACCCCAAAAGGGCTTGGTGATAAGGGGGCCTACCTCTGCACCGCCCCAGAAGGGCGTGGTAAATTCTAGACCTGCCCCTTCCTCGGCCAAAAAGGCTCAGAAGAAGGGCAAGGCGAAGGTGACCGTCAACTTGGACCGGATGCCAGATGGGTATAGAGCCATCCATCAGGCCATTGAAGAATTCTGGGCAGATGCCCCACGAAAGGATTCTCCTTCTTGTAGTACCAGGCAGGGCACTGAAAGAACGGTTGTTGGCGCCATGAGCGCTCATTTGAAGGTAACGACCGCTCTGTCTTCCTTGGTATTTTGTTTTTTCAGTTACCTGATTTGGGTCTCCTTATGTTTTGCAAACCTTGCACAATTTGGCTGCCATGATGGAGGCCACGGTGGATCTTCAGGCCGTGGAGAGGCTTAGAGGACGAGCTGGATGAGGTTCGGCTTCAACTCAGCACGGCTCAATCCCAAGCTACTGCGACCGAGGACGAGCTTAAGGAAGTGAAGAATTCCCTCTCCATTTTGAAGTCCGAGAGGGATTCCATTAAGTCTGAGAGACTCTTTCCGATCTGAGCGGGAATCCCTCATTCAAGAGCTGGACAAGCTGAAGGAGGAGAACTGAGCTCTTCAGGCCTCTGTTGCTCTGAAGGTTAACGAGGCCAAGGTCGAGACCGAGGCCAGGCTGAAGACCGAGCTGGAGAAGATGGGTGACAGACTTGCGCAGCTCGGTTATGATAACTTCAAATCCAAGCTCCTTGCCAAATTCCCAGATATCAACTTGTTGGGAATTGATGATGACGACGAGGATGATGATGGTGACGACGTCGACGGGTCTACCAGCCTGTTAGTTTAGGAAAGAAAATATTTTGTAGTTCTGCTTTCCTTCTTGTAACCAAACACCCATATTAATGATAATATCTTCTCTTCAGAGCTTTTGCCTTCTTTTTTCTTTGAACATTTGCAAACTTTGTGGATTGATCAAGTATTGTCTGAAGTACCACTGTTCTGTAGTGTGTAAATGGGTTTTGACTTTTAAAACTTGTCGTTTTAACATAAGTAAACCTCTTCGGGGACCAAATATCATTCTTTGGTCGGCCACTGATGATGGACTGACTCCCGAGCTTCAAGACTTGTAATAATTTTGAACCAAAGTGTAATAATAAACAACTGAGCTTGTCTCTTGAATTTGGAGGAGTTTTGAATTATGGACTTGCATTGAGCAATAAGGAAGGTAGTCGATACAGGAACTAACAAACCAGAGCTTAATCACCGAACAGAAAGACTTGTAGTAATCAGTCATTTTAGCCACTCAGAGCTAAACCTAAGCTTGACTGCAGAACAAAAGACTTGTAATGAAATGGAGAAAGGGTATTGATAGTTAATACCCTTTTCGAGAGCTCACTGGTAAGAAGTTGAGCAGTTAAGATCATGCCTCCTGGTAACCTTAATAATATGGACCAGATATGAAGCTCAGTGTATTTAGATGGACCTGATGAGTGCGCAAAAGTGCACTCTAAAATACCCTATTATTATATTAAATTGCTAGAATGTGAATAGAATGTTGAGTTTCAATTGATTTTATTAAATTTAATTTCTACTTACAGTGAAATATATTTGAGCATCATTTTATAATATTTTAAATCTCAAATACTGCATTTTTTGTTAGCGAGAGATAGTTTTCAATTGCGCTTTATACTTAATATTTTTGGAACTATTTTTGGCTTTTTGGCAGATTTGACCATTGAGTTTCAATTGAGATTTGGATGGCGTTAGAGTTTCAGAATGAGAAAGTGGTCTTCATGAAAGTTTTAGAGGACGTCTTGGGATTTTTAGAAAGGTATGGTTTACAAAAATCGGAGTTCGTTTGGGCCTCCAAACATTATTTCGAAATCAGGTCTGGAAAACTGTTTCAAATTCTGTCCGACCAGCCAACTTTAATGAGTCATAACTTGAGCTTCCGAAGTCCAAATCAGGTGATTTTTGAGCCTAAAATTATCTACTCATTTGGGGCTACAACGTTTGTGAAGAGCCCAAGTTAAGATTCAGTTGTTATCTCATAGAAAACGGAATGTAAAGATGCGATCTGCTGGCTGTGTGCGGCTGGACAGTGCAAGGTTTGAAAAGTCAACATCAAAAGAGAAAAAAGCAGGAGGTGGCTTGGCTTGAAACAAAGAAAAGAAGTCAAGAGAGGCAGGCCCATGTGCTGGAGTTACCAGGCGCTACATAGCGCAAGACAAAACAAAGGAAAAAAGCCAGCAGGTTTGGTGTGGCGCTGGAGTGGCTTACGGCTGAGCAGTTGGAAAATAAAAAATAAAAAAAACAAAGAAGCTGGGTAGTGCGCTAGGGCGCCGATCAAAGGGTGCGGGGCCCGGGCGCTGGAGTGAAGACGGAAGGCCCAGAAGCGTGCGTGAGGCTTGCGGCTTGGCGTGGGGCCCTGGCGCGAGTGAAAGAAAGCCATTAGGGCTTATGCGGCACTGGGAGATTTAAAAGGAAAAAAAGAGGCTGTTTCGAAGAGAGTCCGTGCGCAGGAGAGATCATTGCTGCGGCGCGATACTGAGAAGAGGAACAGAGGTGCGGCTGGCGCAGAGGCGACAGGAAATATCGCAGCTGCTTCATGACTCAGTTTTTCTTCGTGAGGTTTATGTTACCCATCTTGTACATGGGTAACTAAATTTTCAAGTAGAGTTAGAGATGAACTTGCACCATAGATGGTTGTTTTAATTTATTTTTGATTTCTGTACATGGTTTTCACTTGTTAAATTCTTTGATTATCATTCACAATTAATTGTTGGATTTTATTCTCCGAATAATTAAAGGGTTTAGTCCGTTTATAGATTCAGTCATGCTTTTTCTATCGAATGGATTCATGTTTTGATTATTTTTGGAACAATTACTTATTTATATTGATTCAATTCTTTACTGCAATATTGCTCGTTGGGTATATTGTCGTCGTTGGGTTTTCTCAATGTCAATAATAATTTGAGTGATTTAAAAGTGTTGAATGATTTTTCAAAGGGTTATATTTAGTTTAATTTTGGTTCATAATTTTATATCTTCCGATTGAGATATTTGGAATTTAAATTCTCAATTGAGTTAACAGTGAATTAAAAATAATTAAAATACCAGCTATGTGCAAGGGATTCCCGAAACTCTACTGTTCGTTAAATTTGAGTATTTTCTTCTATTAATCAATTTGTTTAATTTTTAGTTGCATTCAAAATCACTTTCTATGTTTCTATTTTCTCATTAACCATCTAATACTTCTGTAGTTTCAGAAATTCTGTTTATTATTCTTTTAATTTAGTCTCCCTGTGGAATCGACACCCCAAAGCTACACTACAACTACTGCGTTATTCTTTGGGCGTAATCAGGACCAGACACGAGGTCTGTACATTAAGATAGACCAGACACGACGTCTGTACATTAAGATGGACCAGACATAAGGTCGTACATTAAGATGGACCAGACACGAGGTCTGTACATTAAGATGGACCAGACACGAGGTCTGTACATTAAGATGGACCAGACACGAGGTCTGTACATTTAGATGGACCAGACACGAGGTCTGTACATTAAGATGGACCAAACATGAGGTCTGTACATTAAGATGAGAACACTTCATGGAATATTTGAAATGAAAAAACTTTTTTACTGATAATACTTCCGTAAGTGTTCCATAATACTTCCGTAAGTGTTCCATATTCCAAGGTCTGTGAACAGGTTTCCCGTCCATGTTCTCTAACCAATAAGTGGTCGGTCTCACTGTTTTGGTGATTCTACTGGGGCCCTCCCAGTTGGGTGACAACTTCCCTATGGTGGGATCCTTGGTGTTCTGGAACACCCTTCTTAAGACGATGTCTCCAACTTGGAAGCTGGCAGGCTTAAGGCCAAGTTTTGAGCGGCTAACCATCCTGCGCTGATATGCTTCCATTCTGACCACGGCTTGCTCTCTTCTCTCTTCGAGCAAGTCTAAGTTTTCTATGAGCTGTTGGTCATTGGTCTCCTCGTTGAAAGCTTCAGTCCTTAGGGTAGGCATGCCAATCTCAACAGGGATCACTGCTTTGGTGCCATAGGCGAGTGAGAAGGGAGTTTCTGATGTTGGAGTTCTCCTAGTTGTTCTGTAGGCCCAGAGTGCTCCAGGGAGTTCTTCAACCCACTTTCCTTTAGCTCCTTCTAGCCTCTTCTTGAGAGCAACTAGGATTGTTCGGTTAGTGACCTCTGCTTGCCCATCAACTTGAGGATGACCAGGTGAGGAGAAATGTTGATTGATATTCAGGTCTTGGTAGAACTTTTTGATGTTTTACCAGCAAATTGCGTGCCATTGTCTGAGACGATCACGCGAGGTATGCTGAACCTGCAGACTATATTTCTCCAAGTGAAACTTTTGACTTCCTTCTCTGTAATGCGTGTTAGTGGCTCTGCTTCCGCCGATTTTGAGAAGTAATCGATAGCTACCAATAGATATCTCCTGTTCGGCGTGGCTTTAGGCAATGGGCCTATGATGTTCATTCCCTATTGTGCAAAGAGCCATGGGCTTGTGATAGGTATGAGTTCATGACGGGGTTGATGCTGGTAGGGGGCGAATCTTTGGCATTTGTCACACTTTCGAGCATACTCTTTTGCTTCCCTTAGCATTCCAGGCTAGTAGTAGCCTTGTGTTAGAGCTCAGTGTGCTATGGTCCTGCCTCCGTTATGATTTTCGCCTATTCTTTCATGAATTTCTGTCAGGATGTACTGAGATTCTTCTAGAGCAAGACATTGTAATAATGGCTGAGAATAAGACCTTTGGTAGAGCCTTTCGTTCATGACAAGGTACCGAGCTGCACTGATGCGGATTCTTTTTGCTTTATTCTTGTCCTCTAGGAGGTGCCCTTCTTCTAAGTATTGAAGTATAGAAATCATCCAGTTCTGAGGCTATTTTGTAATTTGGGCGACCTAGACTTCTTTGATGCTAGGCCTAGGCTGGTGGGAGATTTTCATTGTTGAGTCCGTTTCTGACTTCATATGGGATGCCATGTTTGCCAAGGCATCAGCTCTGCAGTTCTGACCCCTTTCTACTTTTTGGATTGAGAATGCTCAGAAGGTGCGTTTTAACAAGTTGACCAGTTCTGAATACCGAAGCATTCTTTCATCTTTGACAGCATACTCTCCTTGAACTTGGCTGACCACTAATTGGGAGTCAGAGAATACTTCGAGGCTCTGAGCCTCGCATTCTTGTGCTAGCTTCATCCCTAGGATAAGGGCCTCATACTCTGCTTCGTTGTTGGAGGCTCTGAACCCTAGGCTAATTGCCCTTTCTGTTACGAGCCCATCAGGGGACTGTAATACCAGTCCAACACCAGCACCTTGGTCGGTAGACAACCCGTTAGTGTATAACCGCCAAGTCCCCAAATTTTCACAAAGTTATGCTCTGTCCAGTAGTGCTGGGGTGAATTCGGCAACGAAGTCTGCCAAGGCTTGCCCTTCTATTGAGATCCGTGGAACATAGGATATATCGAACTCCTTTAGTTCCACTGACCATTTGACTAATCGTCCTGATACCTCTGGCTTCCTCAGTACTGACTTCAAGGGATAAGTAGTTGGGATTTCTATGGGATGAGCTTGAAAGTAGGGTCTGAGCTTCCGTGCAGATACTATAAGTGCAAGGGCCAGTTTCTCGATCTCGAGGTACCTCTTCTCTGTGTCTAACAGTGCTCTGCTGACATAAAAGATGGGTCTATGCACGCCTCTGTCCTGCCTGACTAATACAGAACTGACAGCATTCTCAAATACTGCAAGGTAGAGAAGTAGCTTTTCCCCTTGGATTGGATTTGACAAGAGCTCAGGTGAGGCTAAGTACTTCTTCAGTTCCTGAAAGTATTTTTCACATTCATCAGTCCATTGTAGAGCTTTGTTACCTTTTAGAGCTTTGAAGAATGGTAGACAACGATCAGTGGATTTGGAAATAAATTTGCTCAAGGCTGCTATCCTGCCATGCAAAGCCTGAATGTCTTGCTTGGTCCTTGGAGACTTCAGTCCGATTAGGGCCCCAATTTGGGTGGGTTCTGCTTCTATACCTCTCTGAGAGACTATGTACCCCAAAAATTTTTCCTTTGTTATACCAAAGGTGCATTTCGAGGGATTGAGCTTCATCTTGTACTGCCTTAGGATATCAAACGTCTGAGCCAGGTGCTGGAGATGACTGCTCTTCCACAGGCTTTTGACCAGCATATCATCAATGTAGACTTCCATAGTACTGCCGATTAAGGGGCTGAACATCTTATTAACCAGACGCTGGTATGTGGCCCCAGCATTTTTTAGTCCAAATGGCATCACTCTATAGCAATAGAGACCTCGTTCGGTTATGAATGATGTTTTTTCCTGATCAGGAGGATGCATCTATATTTGATTATATCTAGAATAGGCATCTATAAAGCTCATAAGCTCATGTCCTGCAGTAGCATCGACAAACTGATCTATCCTCGAAAGAGGAAAGCTATTGGGGCATGCCTTGTTAAGGTCTGTATAGTCGACGCAGACTCTCCACTTGCCATTCTTCTTTTTTGACCAGAACAGTGTTGGCCAGCCAGTCAAGATAGAATACCTCTTGTATTATGTTGGCATCGAGCAGCCTTTAGACCTCATCGTTGATGATCTGATGCCACTCTAGAGCGAGTGGCCTTCTCTTCTGTCTTACTGGTGGATGGTCTGGATCCACCATCAGTTTGTGAGTGATGAGGTCGGGATCTATTCCTTCCATATCCCTTGTTTCCCTAGCGAACACGAAGAGGTTTTTCTTCAAAAATTTGATCAACTCATCCTGTTTGGCAAGTGTCAAGTCAGGGCTTATCTGAAGGTAACTCTCCTGGTCTTTCCAGCTGACCAGGACTTTAATAGGTTCCCCTATGGGCTTGGCCCTGCTGTCCCTTCCTCTGGGACTTAGTGGCTCGTCAATCTTGGAGGGACAGTCTTCTGCCTCGTGATAGCAGGAATAGATTGGATCCCCGCACTCACGGGCATGCAGTAATTGCTATTTGGAAGGCTTGGCCTTGAGCGCGAGAGCATGGCATTCTCGGGAGGTCAGTTGGCATCCTCAGATAGAGTAGACAATCTGATTGTGAACGTACTTCAAGCATTGGTAGAGGGTTGATGTGACTACCCCCATCTCATGTAGCCAGGGCCTCCCAATTATGACATTGTAGGGAGATTTGGCCTTCAGGACCATGTATTCAGTTACTGTGGTCTTCTGTCCGTCCCCTTCTCCTACAGTGTTGGCCAGATCAATCCTTCCCAATGGGGTGTTGAGGTTCCCATCAAAACCTGCCATGATTATACCAGTGGGCTTAATGTCATCGGGGTTGAGCTTCATCTGCTTGAAGGGGACATAGAACAGGACGTTAGTCGAGCTCCTAGTGTCTACAAGGACTCTTCGGATCTCAAAATTAGCGATCTTGAGGGAGATGACCAAGGCGTCACTATGAGGACAATGAACCCCTGTAAGGTCTTGATCCGTAAACTGGATTTCTGGTGCAGGCTTTAACCTTTTTTCCACGTTAGAAACCTGTATGATGTTGGGAGTAGACCTGGCCTCCCGAGTATAACGCTTCCTCGATCTATTAGAAGTCCCAGTTGTAGGGGAATCTACGTGTAGGACAAAGATCACTTGGTTGTTCTACCATGGGGCCTCGTTCCGTCCTTCCCTTTGTTCCTGCCTCTGGTCGGGCTTCCTTTGTTGGGGTCGCTCATCACAGGGGTTTTGCCCTCCGTCCTGCTTAATGAACTCCTATAGTCGTCCTCTCCTAATTAGCTGCTCAATCTCATGTTTGAGAGCCTTACAGGTGTTAGTTATGTGCCCGCGGTCTTTGTGAAAATCACAATACTTGGTTTGATCTCGGTAGCTGGGGTCACCTTTCAAAGGCTCTGGCCATCTCAAGTTCTCTTGAGATCGTACTTCCTTCAATATGTTGTATGGAGAGGTATTCAGAGGAGTAAAGTTATTGAACTCTTTTAGCCCAAAATTATTGGAAGTTCTGGGTACCCCTCTTTTCGCTGGGCTTCTGGCTCTCTTCCTAGTCTAGCTAGGGTCCTTCCTTTGACTGTCTTTCTTCTGGTCGTCCTTTTGAGCTTGTTCCTTGATCTTTCTAGAAGTGTCTTTAGCCTCCTCCAAGTTAATGTATTTCCTTGCTTGATCTATGAGTGTTTCCATATCCGCAAGGAGATTTTTGGTCAAGGAGTCTTTGAAGCCTCCTTGTGCAAGACCAGAGGCCAAAGCAGCTACAAGGAAACTGGGGCTGCAATCTGTAACCTCAGTGAGTTCGGCGTTGAAACGCGCGATATACCCCCTGAATGACTCTTCCCTTGTTTGCTTTATGTTCAACAAGAATTCGGGACCCTTCCTCAACCTCCTACTGGTCATGAATCTGTCCAGGAATCTTCTGCCGAGCTTATAGAAACTAGTAACTGAGTTCAGCGAGAGGTGATGGAACCACTTCAGAGCAGTGCCGTTGAGGCTGGTCACGAATGTTTGACATAAAAAGGTGTCAGAAGTGCCATGTAGGGCCATTATGTGCTGGTAGTGGGAGAGGTGGTCCCCTGGATCCCCTGTCCCATCATAAAGGGTGAATTTTGGTACGACGAATTTCTTGGGTCTCTCATCAGCCATGATAGCATTGGCGAATGGGGTGGCAAACTTGCCGAGTAACCTGGCCAATTCGTCTTGTTCTGGGGGATTTTGAGCACCCCTCATAACAACAGTGCGGTCCATTGATTCAGCAACTTCCTCAACTCTTACCGATTCCCTTGGCAAGATAGGCTGCTGCGAATCAGGCCTTGCAACTTCAGGGCCTACATAGGTAGGATGATCTCGGCCCATTACTGGGGGGTTGTTCTGATTCTCCTAGGCTGGTGGTGCAGGAACCGCTCGAGGTTGAGACTCTTGTGGTACAAGGTTCACTCCCGAAGCCTTAGGGACGGGAACCCTGGTGGTGCTTCGGTAATGGACTTCTGGGATAAAAGCTGGTATCCCTCTGCCGGCGACTACTGATGGCTGGGGATCTCCATGAATATGGACAGTAGCAGGAGGCTGCGCCTCTTGAGTGCTTGTATTGACGGGTGGATTCTGAAGATTAGTTTCGTGATTCTGAGTGAGCATTGCCAGAGTTCTAGACATGGTCAGCAGTTGTTCTTGCAACAACTGGTTCTGCCACCTGGATTCAGCAAGCTCTTGTTGTACGGGATCATTCACTCGTCCGCTTCCTCGTCCGACAGGCGGTTGAGGTTAAGGATTTTGAGTATTCTTCCTAGGTCAAAAATTGGGAGCCATAATCCTTTGATAAAAGGAGAATGAGCTTTGAATTAGTAGAGCACTTAGTGATTGTCGTTTCCCACAGACGGCGCCAAATTGATACTACACTTTTTGGCCCACGTATGCTCCAAGCTCGGCTCCCTGTGGAACACTCAAAAATAAAATTAGAGGACCACCAAGTTGGCTCCAGCGGTAGCCGCTCTGATGCTTAAGTCAATAAACTGAATTGAAAGACTATAATGAAAGCCAAATAATGAGCATGAAAATAAAGCGTACCTCTAGGGCTTGATTTTTAGGTAGTGGCATTCCTAAGTTGATTAGGATTCGGAGCCATGAGAGTAGGGCTATCACCATCGGAGATAGCAGTTACCTTGTAAGATATTGTATCAAATAGAGATAACCATGAGTGGTGGTTTCCATGTAGAAGATTGTTTCCTTATTCTCTGCTCGGCGTATATTAAGGCAGTGATGAGCTCTGAATATCGATGTGCTATACTGAAGGCCCGTGTTAGGACCTGTAAGCTTTGCAGAGCAGTAGGTTTGCTTCGAAGATACGTGCTCGGCCTCTGTAGGTCTGCTCTGACTGGCCGAGCCTGAACTAACTGGCCGGCCTTGAACTGAATGGCCGAGCTTGAGCTGAATGGCCGAGCATGAGCTGAGTGGCCGAGTGTGAGATAAATGGTTGAGCATGAACCGAATGGTCGAACATGAGCTGAATAGCCGAGCTCGTAGTTACACGTGTTAAGTGGTGATTGGTTTGTCATATTGTGGTATATCAATAATATTTTGCTTAAATATATTTACATAATAATAATAATAATAAAATAAACTGAATCTAACGTTTCATGTCAACGAGCCATTGTACTAAACCATAACCGTACTGGGCTTGCTACCGTGCCATATCGTGCTGGGGAGGGACGACACTTGAACACATAAGCACTTATATCCTTCTTTAGTGTGTAACTTCATCATCTCAAGTATGTTCATGATCTAGTTCATTTCCTTCTTAGCTTTAAACTCCAATTTCCATCCGATCTCCACTTAATTGAGCCTTACGAGTATTATTGAATTGCACTATTATTTTAATTTAATGTCAATTATCATTTCCATACTTTATTTCTAAATCAAGAGTCATGTATTCTCTTATTGGGCCACCCTGATTTTCTATGGTTGAGTTTTATTAGTCATTCTTTAAGTTTCTGAGGGCCAGTCATGCCTTTACCTATATTGTATGTCTCTATTAATTCAAACAGATGCCAAAAGTGAGTTCCAAGACTATGAAAATTCTAAATGAACCCTATTCAGAGGGTTACATAGCATTTGTATATCATTTAAATCAGTAAGAGTATTTTTGTAATTTCATTGACACTCGTTTCACACCTTATTGAGGGTCAATTATTTTTAGAATCAAATTCAGAAGTCCATAAACTGTAATTTAATTTCTCGTTTAGTTATTTGTTATAAGTTTAAGGGCATTTTTATAATTTTAATAAGTCATATGGGACCACCCCATGTCCTAATATATCTAATCTAATATCATATTTGAGTTTAAAACACCCAAAAATCTTAAGAGTATCCTTTTTGTAATTTCATTTGCCAATTGTTAACATTTATTTTGGCTTAAGAGTATTTTTTTCATTTTTCAAAATTATGTGGAACCATCTCAAGTCACTATATGCCCAAACGAACCTTAAAATCAAATTCAGATCGTTGAAAATATTGAGTATGTTCCTTGTTGGCCCTAAAGGTTTCAACCAATTGCATTCCCATAATTTCGATGATAACAAGACATTGAATATATGAACTAATGATTTATCTTAACTGACAATGTAAATAAGTCGATAAGCTCAAATAATGGTTGACCAATGTTTGACATCATAGAGATATTCTTAGAAGATCAAACATCAAGTCAAACACATGACAAATGAAAACACTCAAGTCGAAGGAACCAATGAAGACTTTATTTTCTATTATTTTGAGATTTTAAGTGAACTAGGATTAATTGATCAAATGCATAATGCTTAAGTGTTTGATTAATCAACTAAAATTAATCAATAAAATGATTTTTCAAAAGCATAACATTCATAAACTCTAAGCTTTGAAAAGTCAATATATTTGAAAAAGAGAATATTGAATAAAATAGGCATTGATGCAAATCTGTCAAAATTAGTTGACCAAATTGACAATTTAGTCTATTGAATCATGTTAAAAATACATGCATTTTTTGTCTCTATTAAATTCAGTCGATTGTACCCAAGACTCAGTCGACTGAATGCTTATTTGTTTACAAGGCCTTAACACACTATCCAATTTAGTTGATCAGAGTGAACATTCAGTCGACTGAATTACATAAGTCATTTTTTGCACAAATTCACAAAGGAAGATCCAATCGACTGAATCCAGTAATTAGTCAACTGAATGACCTTGAACAAAGATCAACTTTTACTCTATAGACAAATTAGTTGAGTTCTTTAGTCAACTAAATTATGATTTAGTTGATTGAAAGATGGATTTAGTCGACTGATTTTCTCGATCTAGCACTTTCACTTTCAAATTTTAAACAAATAAAAAATTGAGGAACGACTAGTTTTTGAATCAAATGACTATATTCCTCAAAGGCTTATAGATAAAGGTTGTTGAAAGCATTTATTACTAACTTTTACCATCACATACTTGCTTTTATATTCAAATCTTTCAAAGTGACTTAAATCTCATAAATTTTAGATTTACATCTCAAAGTTCTATCATCTTTTAAATACTTAAGTATTTATTTATTAATTATTACAGAGTGAAATTTTATTATATCATTCAATTTTAGAATAGAGCATTCTTTGGTAAACTCTTTGTATTTTCTCATTACGGTGAGATTTACGGTAAGTGTTACCCTTGTAAGGCAAAAGGGGATATTTTGCTAGGCAATTAGTTAGAAGCTCTCATTGTAAAGATTTGACCTCCACTTGCGAAAGAGATTAAGATAGTAAAAAAGTTCAAGTGAGGATACTTAAGTTGAAGATATAGAAAATTTTTCGAACCTCGTAAAATTGTTATGTTTTCTTTTTCCTTCTCTCTTTACTCTTTTAAATACTTGTACATATATTGTATCTATATTTAAAGTTTGTTAAAGTTCTCAATATTTTTAAAATACCTCATTCACCCCTTCTATGGTAAATGTCTAGGCAACTTATATTTAATTTGAATTCAATAAGGGATGGATATTTTCATAATTTTACATTAAAAACTAGATCAGTTTTGACTCACTTTAACCAAGAACCGGTTTAGTTTTGAACTAGTTCATAATAAATCTAGTTGTTCCTAATTTTATCTCCAAACTACCCATATTGGGCCCCTTCTTAGACCACGATGCTTGGGCCCGCTACCTATTGAAAAAATCCATTTAGCTTATTTAAGGCTCTCTCCAGTTACTTCTAAATAAGCCCAAACCCATATCTCTGTTTAATTAGGCCCAAAATCAGTTAAACTTAAAGGCCAAACTACATGTCTTAATGAGGTTGTCGTGACGCACACTGTTCATTGTCCCGGTCTAGGGATGCTAGAGTGACGCCGCAACAAGCCATAGGTTTACAGCCTTAACTTTTTTATCCGTTGCCAAACAATTTTATTCACAACTAAATAATATAAAATCCCAAATAAAAGATCAAAACAAGTTCCAAGAGTCTCAAAATCAAACCCACTGGGCCTCTCAGTCACAATCGACTCTCTTTCTTATTCTGTCTTTTCTTTCCATGTTTCATCTCCATAGTGCTTGAAGGTATCATGGATGGTAATTTAAGAGTCAAGATCAAGATAAAACACACACTAAACATTCATTTCTCTCTCTAAAACACCGACAATTAGTTAGATGCATAAACATTCACGCTCACTCATGTACACATGCACAATTTGAAGTACACACTTTCAACATCAAGGGATCAAAATGAAGACAAATAGAAGAAGCCATGGTCGAACCATAGACCCACCTTGGCTGATTCATCTATGGTGCACCGTTATACACATAACCACACAAGCATTCACAAACCCAATATGTCAAACCCAACTCAATAATGATATTGAGGGATTAAGAGGATACCGTAAATATGTATTTTGATTTAATGGACAGTAGACCCGATTTGGGTACTTTCATGGTAGCCATTATGCAAGCACATAAATATGCACATACACACACAAATACAACATAACATGTTTGCAAATAGACTATATGATATACGAATTTTTATATCTGCCTCTTTGTAGTTCTTACATCTCTTATTATCTCTTATATCTATTTTATTTCTTTTTTCATTTATGCCTGATTGGTATTTTGATTTTGTTCACCTTATTCTTTTCTATGTTGATTATTGACGCACTATTCCTTTACCATCTTGTGACAAAAAGACGAGTAGTTTTAGGAGTACTTAGTAAGGAGGAGTGCTTTAGTTGCATGACATCAGGAGAATTTTAGTGAACATTTTACACTTTCTTGCATGGTCATGGTTTATCCCTCTTGTTATTCTATATTAGTGCATGTTTTGCAGCTGTTTTGTTTTATTCTTTATCATACTTGTGTCTCATGTGGTTTATATTTCTTTATCATTTGATTTGTTTCACGGGATATGCTTTAATGGCTGTTTTGCATGTCTAATAGGCATAGTTATCAGAACCAGACCGAATAATAAATCGGATGAAGAGACTAGTTCACAGTTTACTGGTTCAACCAATTCAACAGGTTCAACTAATTTTATAATTAATATATTAAAAAATATATTAAAAATTAAAAAAATAAAAAAAAGATATATATATATTTAAAAATAATTACACTTACTTTCTTAAAATTTTTAATAATTACAAATAATATCTTAAATGTTTTAAAAATAATACCGTCTTCCTCGTCAGAGTTGTTGGGTTAACACTGTTAACAGAATCTGCACTTTTAAGATTTTATCCTCATGGTTTTAATAGTTTTTTAATTTAAGGAAATCTCAGCCCCTCTCTCTCTCTCTCTCTATCAAATCCATAATTCTGCAGCTCATCTCTCTCCCTCTCAACTCATTTTCCATGGCTCTCTCTATGTAATACACGCCCCTCTCTCACCTACTCTCTCTATCAACTCATCTTCCATCTTCTCTAGATACATTAGTTTCATCACCGACTTCTTCATCCACTGTGTTTTGCATTACTTTTAGGTACTTTGATGATTATGTTTGGTTATATATATATATATATATATATATGATGCTACAATTTTTGGCTCGTCAAGGACTTGTCCGTCGCTGTGTACCTGAAAAGAATTGATATTAAAAATGCCACGGGGAAAGGTTCCGGTGGTAACCTCTCCGATGGTTAAATTAGTTTCCCTTTTCTTTTATCAAAGGCTTAACCTTAAGCAATATTAATTTTGGTGATGATCTCTTACATACCTCCTTTGTGGTATTTATAAGATGGTGGGGCATTAAATTTGTCTGACAAGCGGTGAATGTCTTTTCACCTTGACTTTTCAATTCGTGGCTCCCTTTACACGTGTCTATGGGAATAGTCCCAGAACCTGGGTCTCCTTTTTGCAGAGCTAGTGCTCACCGCCTGTCAGGCTATAACAGTGTAATCATAAGACTTACGTCATTTTTTTTTGTCGTTATTTGTTCCATTGCTCCGACGTCGCCCTACCGAAGTTAACATCAGTATACCTTCTTTGCCTTAGAATCTGAATAGAGCCAATTTTAGATACATGCTTGGACCTTAGATTAGGTAGAATATTTTATGACGTATCAATATATATATTGAATCATTTGTATATAGATTTATTGGGAGAATTTGATAGAGTTTTTTGTGAGATTTGAAAAATTGTGAGAAAATATTATAAAGTTGGGCTCTAGGGTAGTGGGCAACACCTTTGCACAATTGATACAAGAAGCTCTGTCCTACTAAAAAATTAAGAGTATTAATACATTAGCTTTCTATTTATTTGCCGGCAATAATACTCAGGAGGGATAGGTTTGTTGCTCTTGTCGACGTGCTCAAAACAGAGCAATTGGACAATGTTGAGGGAATGGGGGAGCATTTGGACGAGGGAGACCTTTCTGAGGGCGATGGGAGGGACTCCTTCCTCGTCCATCTTCACGTTAGCGCCCCCTTCCCTTATGTTCCTTCGCCTCCCTTCTCCAATTTTTGGTACTTGTCCATTTAAAATTAAGACTAATCCACTGATGTTCAAGACCAAAACATTAAATATTGGAATAACAAAATGAAAGCCAAAATTTATTTATTTATTTATTTTTGTTCACAATGTATTTGAGGTAATTTTTTTTTTATGATGGTAATTTCATCTTCAGAAAATTTGTTATGATAATTTAAGTAACAATGAATGATTGGTTTGAGCTACTTTTTAGGAAATTTAGCTTTGACTTGAACTTTATAGTTGCATAAATTTTCAATCACTTGTTCAGCATCAAATTAAGTTTATAATCACCAAAACAGCATGTAACCAAACGGAGGATCCATGGAAAAGGACTTGGAGGTCTTCTATAGCATGAACAGAAAAGGAGATTTGATCATTTGGGTGGCAATGATAATTGGACTAGCCATGAAAAGGCAATGCCATCCAAAATAATTTCTATATAGTTATAAAAACTGGCCTGCCTATTAAACTTGGCCGATTCTCTAATCTGATTGTTTAAGCAATTAATATTGAAGATAAAAAAAAAAAAAAAAAAAGGTTAAAGATAACTCTTAGTATTAGATATTCAAAACATAAAAAATTGAATAGAGTAATTAAACATACATAATATAATATAATAAATAATATAAAAGGGATATTAAATATGTATATATTTTAAATAAATAAAATAAAATAAAATGTAGTGATACATACTAAAAAATTTCATTATTTCATGTAATAATTAAATTATATTTCTTTTTTTTCTATGAATATTATATAAAAATAAATATAATATGTGAATAATAACGAAAGTAATGAAACAATATCAATTTTTTTCCTCATAATATTAATGTATTTTCTAATGTTATATAATTATTTATTTTTGAAAACATATTTTTATGTTATCCCGATTCATTCAAATAACTTGATAATTGAATTAATGACCTATTCATCCGATCATTCGAATTGATTTTAATAACTATGATAATTTCTACTTGTTGCAGTGCACAGGGAGGAATCCATCGAGACGGGTTTTTAGTAATTTCAATTTGATTACTACCTAGACTTAAATGTCTCTGCCGCCACTGGCAGATGAGTCAATGTTGCTTTTAGAACCTGTTCGTAGGGTGTTTGTCACTTTGTCTCATTCAAATCGTGATTTTATTGCATAAAAAAATTGTGAAATCAATTTTTTGAGATGCTTGTCTTGTATATTTTAAAAACGAAGTTTTGTAATAAAATTTACAAATAAAATCATGATTTAAAAAAGCTAACAAATTGAATTACACATTATTCAATATATACAATATAAAGTTTTAAAAAAAAATTAATAGTTAGAATCATTTCTCATAATTTGTTTGACTTTTTACAACTTTTATTCATAAAATTACCACTTAGCACAAGAGTGCCTAGGCAATGCCCACTTAATTCCAAATAATTGGACGGTCACCTAATCGTCTTGTCAATCGCTTGAGAGTCAAATTCACCCAAACAACAGAATTTTGTCATTAGTCGAATTTCACTTTTTAATATATCATTAACTTCCTACGTCATTACTATATTTTTTTCCTTTTTTTAATATATCTACAAATCCTGAATTTGTAAATAAATAGAGATTGAAAATACTCAAAATATTGACTATTTGTACCTGAAACTCTTACAATTAAAGTGACATTTTATTTTATTTACGTGTTATTTACACACAATAGATAAAATTAATATCCTTAAAAAATTGTTTAACTCGTGTTCTCAAAGTAAAACAAATTATATTTATGACTAAATTAATAGTTGTGCTTTGGATTTTTGTAATATTTGTTCAAATTTACTTTTTGAACAATCAATAAATGCTATCATGTAAACAAGTTAATTTTTATTCAAGTGTTTTTTATTACATTATCTATTATATTTTTTTATTTATACATGTTATAATATTTTTAAAATTTAAATTGTGTTTTTGTTTATTGGTACAAAATAATATATATATAGGAATAAGAATGTTTTCTTTATTAATTTAATTCCTTATAAATAACATGAATTGTATGAAATTATGAGTTAAAACAATAATTAGATTATTTTTACACTATTTTTTTTAGCTGGGAAGCCACCTAAGTACCTGAATAATTATCTAAGTAGTAAACTAGATTTATCGTATGAAGCATCTGACAACTATATTCTCTAATTTTTAAAAAATATATTTTCTAAAATTTGAAACTCCGGAACTCCTTACTAAGGAAAGTGAAGAAAAGAAACCCTGTTGCAGCTTTATTGAAGTTAATTTATCAAAGTTCATGGTTTTTTTCCCCCTAGAGACACCACGAGATGCTGAAGTGTTTTTTATGTTTTTTAGGGTAAGTCACAAGATGGTGGAGATGTAGGCATATAGAATGAAGAAGACAACATACCAAGCAACGTGTCCCTCGCGGAAAGAAGACTATATTTTTCTGAACATGTTTTACTATATATTTCTGAGCATGTTTTCCACGAGGAAACTTAGTTAAAAGAGGCCAATTTAATAAAAAGAAGAGTCTCCCTCCAGATGACCTATCAAGAGTTTTAAGATAGATCCATTCATAAGCATGAAGCATCGGTGGGGTATCAATTATGATTTGCATTAAGCACCATGCAGGCCAAACCCACTAAGAAAACATAACACTTTTGACCAATAAACTATATCAAGTGCCTCCACTCTTTCAACTAGTGGATATTGGATGAGAAATACATAACCTCAAAGTCCAAAACGTCTCGAGTAACTATTATGAACTATTACTGGTATGAAACAAAAAATAAAAATTTCTATGAGCTTTCTGTAATCAAAGAAAATGATTTGCAATTCAAATCTGTGATCTAAAAATTACAATAAAACATCAAACATCAGTACTATTTAGTAAATTATTTCACACCATCCCCTGAGTCCTGTTTGCATTCTTTTTCAAGTTCGCGCTAACATTTACATATGGAATAGCATGCCCCTGGGTAATCAAATATTACAACACCTGGTTCAGGTTAGTTTTGTCTGAGAACAGAGAAATCCAAAGTGCCAAAGCAAACCACAAAGTTTATGAACCCCTATCCACAGATTCAAGATGAGGATTTGATATCAGTTGTGCACAAATTGATGTAAAGCTTAAGAATTACAATAAAAATTGATCCATTCCATAACTATTGAAGGATTACGCCAAACATGATACAAGCTCACCCCGATATTATCTTTCTATGAGTGAGCATCAGTTATAAAAGTGCACAAGAATTGAATTTTCTAATAACACAAAAACAACACACGTCAATTTTCCCTGTATGCAATGTAATTTGCCAGAGCAATCAATGGCGCTGCCTTCTCTTGATCAAACCCAGCAAGCTGATCCTTTGCCTCATTATTCAATTTCTCAGCAAACTCTCTTGACTTCTCAATACCGATCAATTTTGGATAGGTGACTTTATCGGCCACCAGATCTTTCCCAGCCGTCTTTCCCAATTGTTGGGAGGACTTGGTCACATCCAGTATATCGTCCACAACCTGAAACAACAATCCAATACATCTTGCGAACTTCCGAAGTTTCTCAACTTCTTCATCAGACCCGCCTCCCAGAATCGCCCCGAGAACCACAGACCCCTCTAATAAGGCTGCTGTCTTGTGAACATGAATGAATTCAAGGTGCTCCAATCCAACATCAGATATGCCTTCCGACTTTATATCAACCACCTGGCCAGCAACTAAACCCTCTGAACCAATCGATTTCGCTAATTCACCTATCACACGAACGATTTTTTCTGAAGACACGCCGACTGTGGCGATTGCTACGTGCTCGAATGCGAAAGCGAGAAGCGCGTCTCCAGCTAAAACCGCGACGTCTTCCCCGAAAACCTTGTGGTTTGTGGGCTTGCCGCGGCGGAGATCGTCGTTGTCCATGCAGGGGAGGTCGTCGTGCATCAGAGACATGGTGTGAATCATCTCCACCGCGCAGGCGGCCGGCATTGCCGTCGATTCGTGGCCGCCAACGAGCTCGCAGGCGGCGATGCAGAGGACGGGGCGGACACGCTTGCCGCCGGCGAGGAGAGAGTATCGCATGGATTCGTGGATCTTTTGAGGGTCCCGAAGCGAAACGGCCGCCTCTAATGCTTGGTTCACGGATTTTGCCTTTTGAAGCATATAGGTCTTGAAATGGAATGTTGAGGACGAAGATTCTTCTCGTGCGGTGTCTTCGTCCTTGACAGTCTGTTCTTTGGTGAGAATTGCTGAGACAGAGAGAGAAGAATGAGAGATGGGCCGTGCTCTTGGTCTTGAAAAGAAGAGAGACAACGGTTTGTTCTTCACGGAATGAAGAAACTTGGAGGGTGCAGATCTGGATCTGCTTGGCAGGTCATACATGGAATGGGTATGAACCCATGTTGTGCTCAGATTCACAACACTCATTGTTGTTGAAGTTGTGTATAAATTGGTTTCTGCTGTGTATATATATATATATATATATATATAGAGAGAGAGAGAGAGAGAGAGAGAGAAGCTAGAAAAAGAGATATTGAGATTGAGGGGCTTCTCAAACCACTATAAACACCACCATGAAGTGTTTGATACTTCGTAATGTTGAGTCATCTCCTAGTTGCTAACATCTCTCTTTGGCTGTTCAGAAGTTAAGGTGCAGAGAATTAGAGAGAGAGAGAGAGAGAGAGCACATTATTCAACCTATCATATAATTGAAGACACGGATGACAAATATACGAATTTGGATTGGTCGATCCTCAAGGCAAAATTGGTGTCTACCCGACCATATAACATTAAGTGTTCAAGTAATATAGCAACCCACGCAATGCTTGGTAATTTGTCACAACAATGACATTGTCGACACGTATTGCGCTTACCAGACAAATGGAGTTTTTAAATGCTCCACTACCTATACCTATACCTATACCTATACCCATAAACACTAGAATCGCAATGGAGGTTCAATTTTCTTAATTAACAAATGAAACCACTTCAGCACGAGGACCAAATTCATGTATTTAGTTAGTGAGAAAGAGACACCACCAAAATTAGCAGCTAAGAAAAGTGCATGGGCCGCATAGCAAATGTATATGATATACCACAAACAGATACATCAATCACCTTGAGACACGTGTGCTTACAGAACTGATATTCTCGATTATACAGAGCAGCCACAAGCCTTTAGGGCATTCTCATATATATATCCTACAGAGCCGACAAACTCGGTCATACAGTACAGGTGGAGCCTTCAAAGCATTCTCATGCACATATCTTCCAGACCTTATGCTCTGGGCAATATTCATTCAACTTCTCATATGGTTCCGACCTTATGGCGTCCTTAACAACTGTCAATCATAGAATAAGGGAACAACCTTCAACACGGAAACTACTGTCCATGATTATCTCCATCTACGACTCAATACTCCACAAGGTAACTGCAATCTCCGATGATCAAATCCCTATATTCATAGCGTCGAATCCTAATCAACTTAGGAAGGCCACGACCTATAAATTAAACCCTAAAGGTACGCTTTATTTTTATGCTCATTCTTTGGCTTTCAATACAGTCTTTCAATTCCATTTACTTACTTAAGCATCAGAACGGCTACCGCTGGAGCCAATCCGATGATCCTCTGATCATCTTTCTGAGTGTTCTACAGGTCACTGAGCCTACACTTATTGCGAGTCGAAAAGTGTAGCATCAGTTTGGCGCCGTCTGTGGGAACGACTAATCTCCAAGTGCTCTATTCACAAACTCATCTCTTTCCTCACCGGAAAAACTATGGCCCCAAACCTCCGACCGCGACAGAATACTCAGGTTCCGTAAAGCTCTCAGCGTCAACTGCCTGCTCCACGAGCAAGGGGCCAACGGTTAATCCCATGCGACAAGAGATCGAATCGATCAAACGACACAATGAACTGGTGCAGGAACAGTTGCTCGCCATCACCAGAACACTGGCAACGCTCATACAGAATCAACGGACGAACCCTCCTAACCCACCGGTCAACATTGCTGCGGGAACTCAACCTCCTGTTACCACGGAGAATGAAGAGCCCCATGAGTAGTCTCCAAATAACCAGCCCGGGCACCCCCAGGGTGTTGCCCGTGTTGGCAGAGATCCAGAGCCGTCAGCAGCTCCAGGCTGGGGAACATCAGCCTTCGTCTCTGACGTCCATTACCGGAGCACTACTCGAGCCCCAACTCCAAGGGCTTCGGGAGCACATCTGGCACCACAGGAGCCTCATCCCCATGCAGCACCAATCCCGCCGGTTCGAAACCCTCCTCCGTCCGAGGGACGTACTCAACCCTACTACCCTGAAGCCGAGGCTGTTAGGCAGGGTTCGCAAGATGTCAGACTCAGAGATCCGTGGAGGGTAGAGGAAATTGTCGAGTCTATGGACCGAACAATTGCCTTAAGAGGTCCTCAGAACCCTCCAGAGCAAGACGAGTTGGCCTAGGCTACTCGGAAGACTAGCCACCCCGTTCACTCACGCCATCATGTCAGAAGAAAGGCCCAGAAAGTTCATGGTGCCCAAGTTCACCCTGTACGATGGGTCTGGAGATCCAAGAGATCATCTCTCGCACTACCAGCATACGATGGCCCTTCACGGTGCCTCTGATGCTTTCATGTGCCGAACTTTTATCACCAGCTTGAAGGGAATTGCTCTGAAGTGGTTCCAAAACCTCTCTCCGAACTCAATTACCAGCTTTTATGAGCTCGGTAGACAATTCTTGGACAGGTTTATGACCAACAGAAGGCTTAGAAGGGGACCAGAGTTCCTGTTAAATGTCGAGCAGACTAAGGAGGAGTCCCTCAGAGCCTACATTGCGCGCTTCAATGCCGAAACTCACAGAGATCACTGACTGCAGCCCAAAATTCCTTGTAGCTGCCTTAACTACTGGGCTTGCCCACGGTGGCTTTAGAGACTCCTTGTACAAAGAGCCCTCCAACCGACATGGCGGCACTAATGGATCGATCCAGAAAATATATCAACCTGGAAGAAGCCAACCGCACGTCCCAGAAGGGCAAAGATCAGACCCAAAGGGATAATCCAAAGAGGGAGGATCACAAGAAGGAGGACCACAGAAGAGACTCCAACAAGAAGAGGGCCAAGAGCCCAGAAAGGAGAACAGCACACAGAGCTGTGTACAATTCCAGACCAAGGGAGTTCACTAACTTCACTCTTTTGAACACTACACCGAACCAGGTACTCCGGCAGATTCGAGATCGGGAAAACCTGAGGTGGCCGGAACCAATCAAAGGAGATCCCAGTCTTCGGGACCAAAGTAAGTATTGTAATTTTCATAAAGATCATGGACATACAACTAACACATGCAGGACCCTCCGATATGAGATAGAGCAGCTCATAAAGAAGGGATGCCTTCGGGAGTTCGTCAAACTAGACGGAAGGCAGAACCCCCAAGAAGACAAGCCTCAACAACGGCTACACCAGAGGCCCGAGCAGAGGCAGGAGCAGAGGGAAGGACGAAACGAGCCTCAGAGGCAGAACAACCATGTCATCTACGTCCTCCATGCTGACTCCCCTATCACAGGAATGTCCAACAGGGCAAGAAAGAGATATGCTCGGGAGGCCAGAGCTACCCCGAACGTATTACAAATCTCCAACGTGGAAAAGAGGCTCAAGCCAGCACCGGAGATCCAATTCACTGAGCAAGATCTAGCAGGGGTACACTGCCCTCACAGTGATGCCCTCGTCATCACTCTCAAAATCGCCAACTTCGAGATCAGGAGAGTCCTAGTCAATACTGGCAACTCCGTCAACATACTATTCCATGAGCCACTTAAACAGATGGGAATGGACCATGACAACGTCAAGCCCACCATTGTCGTGATGGCAGCTTTTGATGGCAATCTCAGCACCCCATTGGGGAGAATCGACCTTCCTACTACTGTAGGAGAGGGTGAAGGGCAGAAGACCACCATCTCAGAGTACATGGTGCTGAATATGAAATCTCCCTACAACGTCATAATCGGGAGACCTTGGTGGCACCAGATAGGAGCGGTCACCTCGACCCTCCATCAGCGTCTGAAATACGTCCACAACCAGAACGTTCACTCTGTCAGAGGGTGTCAGCCAACCTCCCGGGAGTGCCATGCTATTGCCCTCAAGGAGAAGGCCCCCAAATAGCAATTACAGTACACTCGGGACTGTGTAAATCCAGTTCTCACCCACACTCCCGTGGTGGAAGTTTGCCCATCCAGCATTGAAGAACCCCTGAGCCCAAGGGGACGAGACAGCAGAGCCAAACCTGTTGGCGAGCCCATCAAAGTGTTGGTCAGTTCAGAAGCAAAGGGGCGTTATTTGTGTATCGGCCCAGATCTGACGCACACCGAGCAGGAGAACAGTAGTCAGGTTTCTAAAAGACAACCTCTCTATATTTGCTTGGGAGACCAGAGACATGGAAGGTATAGACCCTAGCCTCATAACTCACAAGCTGATGGTAGATCCAGATCATCCACCAGTCAGACAGAAGAGAAGACCGATTGCTCCTGAACGACATCGGATTATAAATGAAGAAGTCCAGAGGCTGCTTGAAGCCAAGATGATTCGAGAAGTGTTCTATCCCGAGTGGCTAGCCAACACCGTGCTGGTCAAGAAGAAAAATGGCAAATGGAGAGTCTGCGTGGACTATACAGACCTCAATAAGGCGTGCCGCAAAGACAGCTTTCCACTGCCAAGGATAGACCAACTGGTTGACGCCACTGCAAGGCATGAGCTCATGAGCTTCATGGATGCCTACTCTGGGTACAACCAGATCCAGATGTACCCTCCAGACCAAGAGAAGACAGCTTTCATAACTGAACGAGGGCTCTACTGCTACAGAGTAATGCCTTTCGGTTTAAAGAATGCTAGAGCCACTTATCAGTGATTGGTGAACAAGATGTTCAGCCCACTGCTCGGCAGTACCATGGAGGTATACATCGACGACATACTGGTGAAAAGTCTGCAGAAAGGTAGTCACCTCCACCACTTAGCCCAGACCTTCGATATCCTCAGACAGTACAGGATGAAGCTCAACCCCTCGAAATGTACCTTCGGGGTTACGAAGGGAAAATTCTTGGGATACATTGTCTCTCAGAGGGGTATCGAAGCAGACCCCACTCAGATCCAAGCTCTGATTGGACTGAAGTCACCAAGAACCAGGAAGGAGATTCAAGCACTGAATGGCAGAATCGCGGCACTAAGCAGATTCATCTCAAAATCCACTGATCGCTGCCTACCTTTCTTCAAAGCTCTGAAGGGCAATAAAGCTTTACAGTGGACAGAAGAATGCGAGAAAGCTTTTCAAGAGCTAAAAGAGTATCTAGCCTTTCCAAAGCTCCTGTCAAAACCAGTACAAGGAGAAAAGCTACTCTTGTACCTTGCAGTTTCTGAAAACGCGGTCAGCTCCGCATTAGTTAAACAGGACAGAAGAGTACAGAGGCCCATATTCTACGTTAGTAGGGCACTACTTGACACGGAAAAAAGATATCCAGAGGTGGAGAAGCTAGCCTATGCCTTGGTCATATCAGCTCGAAAACTCTGACCTTATTTCCAAGCCCATCCAATTGAAATCCCAACTGCTTATCCTCTGAAGTCAATACTGAGGAAACCTGAGGTATCGGGAATATTAGTAAAGTGGTTTGTGGAGCTAGGGGGATTCGACATATCATATGTACCCCGAAACTCCATCAAAGGGCAGGCCTTGGCTGATTTCGTTGCCGAATTCACCCCAGCACTTCAAGACAAGGCACAACTCATCGAAACCTCGGGAACCTGGCTGCTACACATCGATGGATCGTCAACCGATCAAGGCTTGGGAGTAGGCCTGGTACTACAGTCCCTTGATGGGCTCACGACAGAAAAAGCAGTCAGCTTAGGATTCAAAGCTTCCAACAATGAAGCAGAATATGAAGCTCTAATCTTAGGCATGAAGCTTGCCTTGGAATATGAGGCTCAGAACCTCAATGTCTTCTCAGACTCCCAACTGGTGGTAAGCCAAGTCTTGGGAGAATTCGCCATTAAAGATGATAGGATGCTCCGGTACTCCGAACTGATGAACCACTTGAAGCATTCCTTCCAGACATTCACTATCCAGAAAATTGAAAGAAGCCAGAACTGTAGAGCAGATGCTTTGGCTAACATGGCGTCCCGCCTAAAGTCTGAAGCAAACTCCACAGTAAAAATCTCTTATCAGCCAGGACCTAGCATAGAGGAAGCCCAAGTTGCCCAAATTGCTTAACAGCCCCAGAACTGGATGACTCCAATCCTCCAGTACTTGCAATCCGAGCTCCTCCCCGAAGACAAAAACAAAGCCAGGAGAATCCGAATCAGAGCGGCTCGGTACCTGATCCTGAACAACAAGTTGTACAGAAGGTCGTATTCTTAACCTCTGATAAAATGCTTAACCCCAAAAGAATCACAATATGTCTTGGCTGAAATACACGACGAAATTTGCGGGAATCATAATGGGGGCAGAACTATAGCTCACCGAGCTCTATCTCAGGGCTATTACTGGCCCAGCATGCTAAGGCAGGCTAAGGAGTATGTCCAGAAGTGCGACAAATGCCAAAGGTTTGCCCCATATCAACACCAACCTCATCATGAGCTCATCCCGATTCCAAGTCCGTGGCCCTTTGCTCAGTGGGGGATGGACATCGTGGGTCCATTACCAAAGGCACCACCGAACAGGAAGTACCTCCTGGTGGCCATTGACTACTTCTCTAAGTGGGCCGAAGCTGAAGCTCTAACACATATCACAGAAAAAGAAGTTGAGAGCTTCACCTGGAGAAATATTGTTTGCAGGTTCGGCATACCACGTGTGATTATCTCTGACAATGGGATACAGTTCACGGGTAAGGGTTTCAAGAAATTCTGTGAAAACCTCAGCATTAGGCAACACTTTGCCTCCCCAGGCCATCCACAAGCAAATGGGCAAGCAGAGGTCACCAACCGAACGATCCTCAACAGGTTAAAGAAAAGGTTGGAAAAAGCCAAAGGGAAGTGGGCAGAAGAACTCCCTAGAGTTCTTTGGTCCTACAGAACAACCAGAAGAACTCCCACCTCTGAAACTCCCTTCTCACTGGCCTATGGTACAGAAGCAGTAATTCCGGTTGAGATCGATATGCCAACCCTGAGGACTGAAGCCTTTGAGCAAGAATCCAATGATCAGCAGCTGATGGAAAACTTGGATTTGCTTGAAGAAAGAAGGGATCAAGCCAGCATCAGGATGGAAGCCTATCAACGGAGAATGGTCGACAAATCCAAGGTAGAACTCAAGACGGTCAGCTTTCAAGTCGGAGACCTAGTCTTAAGAAGAGTCTTTCAAAACACCAAGGACCCCACTATGGGAAAATTGTCACCAAACTGGGAAGGCCCCTACAAAGTAACAAAGGTTGTTAGGCCTACCACCTACTGGCTAGAAGACATGACTGGGAAGCCTATTCCGAGGCCATGGAATGTGGAACATTTGCGGAAGTATTATCAATAGAGATGTTTCTTTCTTTCACTTCCATAGAATGTTCCTCTATAAATGCACAGGTCCCCAGAGCCTAGTCCATAATGTACAAGTCTTCGTACTTGGTCCATCTATAATGCACAGGCCTCTAGAGCCTGGTCCATAATGTACAAGTCTTCGTACTTGGTCCATCTATAAATGCACAGGCCTCCAGAGCCTGGTCCATAATGTACAAGTCTTAGTACTTGGTCCATCTATAAATGCACAGGCCTCTAGAGCCTGGTCCATAATGTACAAGTCTTAGTACTTGGTCCATCTATAAATGCACAGGCCTCTAGAGCCTGGTCCATAATGTACAAGTCTTAGTACTTGGCCCATCTATAAATGCACAGGCCTCCAGAGCCTGGTCCATAATGTACAAGTCTTAGTACTTGGTCCATCTATAAATGTACAGGCCTCTAGAGCTTGGTCCTTAATGTACAAGTCTTCGTACTTGGTCCATCTATAATGCACAGGCCTCCAGAGCCTGGTCCATAATGTACAAGTCTTCGTACTTAGTCTATCTATAAATACACAGGCCTTCAGAGCCTGGTCCTTAATGTACAAGTCTTCGTACTTGGTCCATCTATAATGCACAGGCCTCCAGAACCTGGTCCATAATGTACAAGTCTTCGTGCTTGGTCCATCTATAAATGCACAGGCCTCCAGAACTTGGTCCATAATGTACAAGTCTTCGTACTTGGTCCATCTATAATGCACAAGTCTCAGGACTTGGTCCATTTCTAATGCACAGGTCTTTTCAGCCTGGTCCATCTTTATCACACAGATTCTATGGTCCAGTCCATCCAAAGACAGAAGTTCCGAACATCTACAAATTAAAGTTCCCTAGATCGGAACACCTCAGATCTGACACTTAGATTATTTGGCTTATCTATCAGCAAACAACAAGTACTATAGTACCGAGCAGGTGCGAAGTACCTTGATTCAGAACTTCTACAAAGTTTCTCTGATCTATTCTTAGAACAGTCATGTATCAGAAGTGCACAAGAAGGTGTTTTAAACTCCAGAATAGCACATTCAAATACAAAGAACATCAGATCTGAGAAGAAGGAACTCAATTTTATTGATGATTCAGAAGATTTACATCAGTACAAGAAGACTGGAAACAGAACAAGTACACAAAAAGCTACAACAAAGGCAAACATTATACGACATCATGGCTTCCTTCTTCGAATGAGAAAGGGATCCAGGATCCAAACTTCCATTACCGCCGCCGCCGACTCCATTTGAAAGGAAGGAATCCTGAACCCCAATTTGCAACAAGAAGCACCCAGGCCATTTCATCATCACTGTCATTGATCTCAAGACCAACGGAGAATGAGGGCTCTGGGTCTCAGGGGACCTCCATTCATCTCCCTCAAAGCAGTTGTCATACCCCAACCGATTTGAGCAAGGGTCTCTGCCAAGACACAGAGGGAAGGAGGCATCACAATTTCATCTTCATCACCAATGCTCCAAGCCTCGGTTGAATCAAGGAAGGTCCACCTCCCATCGGAGAAATCTCGACCGGATGCTAAGATGGACAAGAAGATCTTAGCCTCCTCTAATCCTTCCTTGAAGACTGAATCGAAGGGAAGGTTAATTCTCGGCCACAGTTTAATCATTCCCAACTCGGACTGAAAATCGTCAATCATCTCCGGGCAAACGGTAAGCCTCTAAAAGGCATTCAAATTCTCTGCGATAGGGGAACAATATGGGAATACAAGTAAAAAAGATAGGGGGCAACCTTATGCTCCTCCTTCATATATATAGACCCTCGAAGCCCAAGGGTCGCCCAGGCGAACCGTCGCAACAGTTAAATAAAGGGTTGTTCTCTAAACCCAAAAGACAACTGTATAAATGGATGACGTATAGAATCGTCCTTTCGGATACTTAGGCGACAAGATACAAGGCTTCCCCAAGCATACCAAACTGATCAAAGCAAACAAAGTCCGATCCACCTTTATACAAAGGCCATCGGTCTAACATACAGCCCTCATTGTCTTTGTTATTCCGTTGATCCTTGACAGACCATGTGAAGCTTTCAGTTCGGAAGTATCTCAGTCCAGGTCTGAATGATTTAGGAGGCAGAAGTCTCCATCATCAGAGCAACAGACACAAGACACCGTTCTTACTACAGAACTTGGGTTCAGAACAAGTTGCCTCAGAATTCTTCAGAAATTTACTCTTAATATATATGTGGCACAAGATCATCGTCAGATCCTTGTATGTCAAATAGAAGTTGCTTTCCTACCTCATCCAAAGAGGAAGAAGCAATCAGAACTATGCTACAATCATTATCTTATCGCAACTACAGTTCGGAAGATAACTGCCAATTCTTGGAAGCTGATCTGGAAGGATCCAGAACATCCTTACTTGCATCAACTTCTCACATCAACAACAAATTCAAAGGAATGCAACATGGGTCAACCAAGCACAAGAGAAGACATTTGACAAAGGAAAACTGTTTCATTAAAGAGGTCTGTTACACTGAAGTTCAAAAAAAAATAAAAATAAAAAACCTAAGCTAAGCATATTTCAAGCCTGGTCGGCAGGCTCAACGGCTGGGAGGGGATAGACAGGAGCAGAATCAATCGTCTCATTAGGGACGAAAACTTCAGCAGGAGCGGCAGGAAGAACCTCGACCACCTCGCTCGGAATTGCAACCTCAAGAGGGGTAACCCCGGAGGCACAATCGAAGATATGTCGAAATTGGGAAATTTGGCAAGGAACCTATCCCGAAAGTTGTCGAAGCCAAACAAAATCAGGGTGGTGGCCATTCCTTCCAATTCCATCCTCATCTCCATCTCATTGTCCACCTTGGCCTGCTCCACCGCATCGTCAAGCTTCTGGTTGAATTCATACCGCAGGCTATCCAACTCCCTCTTCAGCCTCTTCTCCTACTGAATAGCAAGGTCCTTCTCCGATTCCATCACGATCAGAGAATTCTGAAACTCCTTCAGCTTCTCTGCAGAATCGTGGGCCTCCGACTCGGCAGTACCAAGCTGAAGCCTAAGTTCGTCCAGCTCGGTCTTGAGATGATCAACCTCCTCTGAAGGAAGAGAGACCTCCGTCAAAGCAGAAAGGGTATGCAGAGCCTACAGCGTATGAAGCACACAGTTCAGTACCAACCAAAGCATTTGGAAAAAAGGGAAAGAAGATAAAGACACGAAGAACTTACCTTGACTTGAAGAGAAGCCAGGTCAGCAAGAAGCTTCTCCGGCTTTTGAGGCCTAAATTTGCTTGAGCCCTTGGCCCAAAAGTCCTCCAGAATCTTCTTGGCCCCCACAGCATCAGGGGCCACCGAAGATGACGCCCCCTTGCCCGCTTGCTCGGACGAGGCTGGGGGGACCATGGAAATGGGGGCAGGCGCCTCTCTCTCCACCTCAATGGGGTTAGAAGAAATCGAGAGTATCCTCCTCCTCTTCGCCTGGATGGGAGGGTCCACTGGGGAAGAAGCCTCCCCCATTGCCACAGATGAAGATGGCTCGGTCACCGTGCCATCATGTTTTTTGCAAGCTCCTCAACGCTTCCTCTAGCAGCCATCAATTTATCAGGATTGACAATAGAGGAATGGTTTTGAATACTGGGCTTTAAGAGCTTCTTGTATTGCTTCTGAATCGCAGGGGAGAATTTCGGTCTTCTCCACACGCTCCTAACTACACAAAAAACACAGAAATTGATCAGTTCAGTAATTGGTGTACCAAAAGAAGTCAACACTAGCCACGGGAAAATTGGGCCTCACCCTTTCGCCTAGTGGTTCGAGGGAATGCTGAAGGTTGGCCTTCAAAGTCCTTGAACTCCCATCCTCCCTTTATGAAGAAATACCACTTCTTCCAGGTCTTGTTGGAAGAGGGCACGGAAGTAAGGGGTCTGAACCCACTATCAAAAGACATGTAATAAAGGCCTTCCGCCTTCTGAAGTTTTAGATCATATTACTACGGATCAGGTCAAGGGACACCTTGACATTATTCATATGCCCTAACACAATGAAGCTCAACAGATGCCTCAAACTGTTAAGGTTCAAGTCTGCGGGGCAAAGGTCGAACCAACAAAAGAATTGTTTTATAATATCAAGAAGGGGGAGTGTCAATCCCATTTCAAACCGAGCCAGATAGGCGCAGATTTCCCCCTCTCTAACATCGCCTGGGCGATCCCGAGAGTCAGGGACCCTAAAAGTGACGTTGGAAGGAAGTTTGAATTTCTCCCATAACTCCTTCAACATTTTTTCAGTAATTGCACTCCCACCCTCCTCTCTGTAACCGGATCGACCAGAGGTCTCACCAGCCCTATTCGGGGGCTCATCAAATGCATCGACAATCCCTACCCTCGGACTAGAGAGGGGCTCTATTATTCTATTCTCATCACCATCAATAGAAGGAAGATTCACTAACTGAAGTTGAGGAACGGTCCCAAAAGGACTGCCCGAACCAGAGGGTGACTCAAGACCAGACATGGTGAACAAAAGAAAGAAACGAAGCAAATGAGAAGGAATGTAGAAGAGGACTAAAATCAAACCTGAGATCAAGAAGGGACTATGAACACCAGATATCCTTCAAACTTCAAAATATGTTAAATGGCGGTGGCAGCCTCTGGTACTGTAGAAGCAAGTGCAGAAGAAAGGTATATAAGACATTTCCCTCTCTTTATATACTCATTCGAAATATGAGCCTCCCAAGACGAGCCGACACAACGGTTGAAGATAATGATGGCTTCTCAAGTATTGGCTGCGCAATAAATGACTCATTAAACCGACGTCTCGAAAAATGGAGAAATGAAACGTATGACTCTTCACAAAGCCCATAACCCTAGTTAAGCCCTAGCTTCTAACTAGGGCTCGGGGGGGAGTAGCTGATATACCACAAACAGACACACCAATCACCTTGAGACACGTGTGCTTACAGAACTGATATTCTCAATCATACAGAGCAGCCATAAGCCTTCAGGGCATTCTCATATATATCCTACAGAGCCGACAAACTCGGTCATACAGTGCAGGCGAAGCCTCCAAGGCATTCTCATGCACATATCTTCCAGACCTTATGCTCTGGGCAATATTCATTCAACTTCTCATATGATTCCGACCTTATGGCTTCCTTAACAACTGCCAAGCAGAGAATAAGGGAACAGCCTTCAACACGGAAACTACTATTTATGATTATCTCCATCTACGACTCAATACTCCACAAAATAACTGCAATCTCCGATGATCAAATCCCTATATTCATGGCGTCGAATCCTTATCAACTTAGGAAGGCCACGACCTATAAATTAAACCCTAAAGGTACGCTTTATTTTTATGCTCATTCTTTGGCTTTCAATACAGTCTTTCATTTCCATTTACTTACTTAAGCATCGGAGCGGCTACCGCCGGAGCCAATCCGGTGGTCCTCTGATCATCTTTCTGAGTGTTCTACAAGTCACGGAGCCCACACTTATTATGAGTCGAAAAGTGCAGCATCAGTATAGAACTCCAGAACAACCACCCCGTAGACGTGTCTTCCATAGTTTTCCACTGCACTGGCCAATCAAGAAACAAAAGGCAACATCACAAAAACACGAAACTGTACTGCGGAAATATTAGGTTGTGTTTGGTTATCAATTCAAAAACAAATTTTAAAAACTTGTTTGTTTAGTTAACCAAAAAATAAAATCCAAAACTTAATCTTAAATTCAAACAATGGTTCAAATTCCAATAAATTAAATCCAAACAATGGTTCAAATTCCAAGAAATTAATTATCAAATTAAATTTTATTTGATTTGATAATAATATTAATATATATTATATTTATAAAATATTATATTATAATTTATGTTATACATATAAATATTATTTTATAATATGCCAAACTTATGATATATAACTTTAATTTTAAAAAATATTATATAATTTAATAATTAATATATGTTATATTAATTAATCTAATTTGTTAAATCTTGTTATTTTTATTAAATTAATTATTAAATTTGAATAAAATTAAATTTTTTATATCATATTTAATTAAATGTATTAAATTCCGATCACATTTTTTAAGAATATTAAAAATTGTGAAAATACAGTAAAAACGTAACCAAACACAGTTTTTAAGAATATTAAAAATTGTGAAAATTTAATTCAGATATAATTTGTTTCAAAATATTGACTTTTTAAAAATTGTGAAAATGTATTTAAATATGATAATTTGAATTATAAAATAGTAAAAAAATTTAAAATTAATAGTTTGTCAATATCGTATCCCACGTTTTAAAATTAAAAATTTATTTTTTAAAATCTAAACAAATAAAAGGGGACAGTTTTTATTTTTAAAAAATATTATAATAAAATAATAAAAAATATAAATTTCATATATTTAAAAAATAAATACTCACCCCAAGCGAATCGGACATTGATCTTAAATCCGTCAACGGTCTTATTCGTTGGGAAAACAGTTGATCTTCCTAAATAAAGATCATGTAAGTCATGTCTTTTATTAGATGACCGTTTCCTATAAAAAAAAATAATAATAATAATCAAGGCTTTCCAGTATATAATAATAATTTTGAAATAAAAAGAATTTGAATGGCTTGTCGATGAATCAATGTTGAATGTTTACCTGATAGTAATTTAGATAAAAATATTTTGAAAAATATTTTAAAAAATTTTGTAATTAATTTTTTGAAAAATATTTAAAAAATTTTGTAATTAATTTTTTAAAAGTTATAAAAATGTATTTCAATATGATAATCTAAATTTTTTTTTAAAAAAAATTAATTTCAAAACACATATCTTGTAATTTGAAATTAAAAATCTTATTTTAAAAACATAACCTACTTTTTTATCTTTTTTCAAATTAATCAATCCAAACAATGGTTCAAATTCCAATAAATTACTTTTCAAAACACTTCTAACTCTCAAAACTCTTAACTCTCAAAAGCTATCCAAACCTATCCTTAAAGTCGAGCACTTCTTCTGTGGATAGGGCTCGGGACACCTCTTAAACTTCAAACTAAATCTCAAGGGTGAAGATGGTCACATATTCCCACTTTAAGATAGATGAAAAATCATTAATCATATAATGAATCCCTTTCACAAAGGTCTTAACAAAGTAGTCCAAATCTATTTTTCTGCTGGCTATTAAGGATGACTATACTACCTCCACCTAGATGTCCCAGTAAGCTAGTTTTCTGGCAGCTAGAACCAGCAACAGATAATGAAAACAATTTTCACTGCAAGAGCTGTAAATAAGAGAGAGAGAGAGAGAGAGAGAGAGAGAGAGAGGGAGAGAGAGGTTAAAGACAATATGATCTAATTATACTGACTACATAACATCTCTTAAGGTGGGGGGAACTGTTGAAAATCCCTCAAGTGTTTCCAAAAATAACAAAGACGGCTAAGAATTATATCGAAGTCGGTACAATGTTTGCACCAAATAAAAGGGTTTTTACTTGTTGAACAAGTATACAATGCTGAAGATAAAGAACCCAGCCATCTGCAATCATTAAATGGCATATTCAGTGCATATTCATTAAAACTAAAGACCAAAATAAGAGAGAGAGAGAGAGAGAGAGAGAGTACTGTAGAAAATGAAGCTCCATAATATGGGAAAGCAGTCTTGATAAATCTGTCGTATTCGTTGTGTCTGAAGGGCCGTATTGGAATCTGCAATTCGAAATTCACATTGCTTAATAGTTACAAAGTGTTTAATATTGCAAGATGATTGTGCTTAGTTTATATCAGTAGCTTAAGACAAGAAAGGATAAATATCTTATCAAGTTTCCCGTTTCTGTCAGGAAAATGTACCAAAGAGCTCAATGCCCTTCATGTTTACCTTATTTCCATGTTGTTGATCAAAGTGAATCATTTTTTTTGACAAGTGTTTGATCAAAGTGAATCATATGAAAATCTTCTTTCTTTGTATAAAATTGCGAATCATGTCTAAATCTAAGAATGCTGAATTTCCTCAATTCATGGTCCAGCAACTCCAGCCGATAAAAAGGTGGATGAGTTGTTGGGGGTGGGGGACGTGTTCCTTTAATTAACTTATAAAAAAGAAGTATTTACATATCTAGCCAGAATACAGTCCCAATTTCAACCGAACAATAGTGAAACTAGAATTACCACATGGGCAATTAATGCAAGCTGCTTAGTTAAGCAGCACAAAGGATTTATATCGGTAGCTTAAGACACAAACTTACCTGTTTTGCAAGAGATAAGCTAGTGTATCCAAGCCTCTGATACTCAACCTTGAACTGGAAAACGCCATACACATCTGGCACCTTGAATGAAGTATAATACAGACCCTGCAAAATTAGGAATATATAAGGAGAGATGTTGGTATGAATAAGATGGAAAAATTACACGCAGATGTGGCCTTGGGATGACTACCTTCTTATTAGTTGATAGGGTTTTCAACACATAGGGGCTCATCATGTAGAACTGCACTTGAACATCATTGGCCACATATGGTTCCCAGCTTGTTCCAGACCACTCATAAATCTCAACAGAGTATTCCTGCAATAAAACAGCACCCAATATTTTTTGTTCGTTTTTATCTCACAGCAACTGAATTATGACATAACAAAATATGAGGAGGTATTACCAGATCGTCATTGATCCTGTACATTGCTGGTTCATCTGTTTCCCCGACTTTGTGATGTCTAACAGTGACAGCCTGAAGATCAAGAGCATGAATCAACATGATGCAACAACTGACAATCCAATAGATTTAATCGAGTGGAATTTGGAAGGGTATGACATAATTCCTATATGGATTTCATTTTTTTCCCTCTTAAATTTGCTAAAAGTTGATAAATTATACAGTCTGAACAAATGCAGAGACAACAGGAGTATAAGACAATTGGTAGATGCCTCACCTTTAGATGACCCCGTTCATGAAAGACCCATTTGCTCAGTTCAGTCACAAACTGTTCGTTGCCTGATTTCCTATATCTGTTTGCAGAAGTTATATTTTCCGTGAGTTTCTTGCCTTCAATAACACATTGTTAAAGATCTATGACCTATTGTGCGTAATAAATAGATAGAAGGAAAATAATTGCTTCTCAATGACAAATTACACAAATATCCATGCCATTACTCCAAAATCAAAGGAATTGTTAGTAATCAAATTTTATATTTTTAAAAAAAAAATCTCATAAGAAAAAAAAAGATAAATCATACAAGTTTCAGTGAAGTATATCAACCTTAAAATACATAAAATATGTAGACTTTTTACATCACCAAGGAATCGAAAATATTAATTAGGAAGCTCCTGAGAATTTTTTCCGCCACATTTTTTCAATGTTGGATTTGGTATCATTTTTGACAATCAGTTACCACTCTTAAGAACACAAAAGACAAAAAGATGTGATCACTATCATCATCTCTATTCCTTTTACCAATTCTTCCAACCCCAGTTAGGCCTATCAATTCCATTGCCTTCTCCTCCTTTTTCTTTTTCTTTTTTGTTGACAAGTAATAGTATTATAAATAAGCGCCTGAAAGGTGGCAAACCATTTACATGGACAATGAACAGGAGCACCCACTCTCTCTATGCACGTCAAGTTACCTATAAATCAACGAAAACAATCAAGATTCCAGGAATCCAAGACCGTAATGTCGTAAGTATCAAAGATTTAAATCTATGTACTAACAATACCACATTGTCAAAGATCCTATAGTTTCTTTCCCTCCACAAACACCATATGAGGCATAGGGATGTTGCCATTACCTTTTCCTTACCCATGACTTTCCAACATTTTGTCCTTAATTGTCCTTGGAGCAACCTATGAAGCACGGACACTCTATTTTGCCTCATGTATCCGTGTCGGACACGAACATGTTGGGACACGTGAATAACTTAGAAGTATTCAATTATCTATATTGAATTTCTTATGTCGTGTTTTCAAGTCTTGTTGCCAACCTCAAAATCTAATCTGTCCTGCAGGTTTTTCCCAGCTTTGCACCCCCAGAAAAGAATTTATACCCTACAGATAGATAAGCATTAAGACCACAGCCGCCTTCTCCCCCCTCCCTCCCTCTCCCTCGCTCCTCTCACACACACACAAACTCGTCGTAGTACTATTATTGTCCTCCTTTAATTGTCAGAAGGTGATAGTTTTAACTAACAATTACCTTATTCATGCCTTTATAACACACATATACTCAAATTGACAATTAGATCATGGTTCATGTAGAGAAAGTTAAAGAGAGTTTAAATAGCTCACAAGGCGGCCAAATATACATAAAGAAGAATAAGTAGAGCTTTACTCACTTGTTTGAAGCCCCGGCCTTCTGCACAGCTGATTTGAACAATCTGAATGGCACAAAGAAGTAAGTGTTATTAATCAGAGCATATATGCCAAGCGAACATACAAACAAGTGGAAAATACCACTTACTGATTACTGAACATATCTATAGAGCCGGAGATCATAATCCGTGCATTATTTCTAGCCTGCATCATATAAGAACTGTTACCAAATACTATTTACATTTGGCAAATACCAGAAAATTAGCATCCATCCACTTAATGCAGCAAACAAAAGCTTATACCATTTTCAAGTTACGTAAATTGTAACGTGGAAGCCCTATAAATAACAATTGGCACAATAAATGATTAATGGAAATGTTAATAGTGGGAAAATCTTTTTATTTTAACCGGTTAACAAACTCATAAGAAAAAAAATACAAACCGAAAAGGGTTCTTTTTTTTTGGATAAATAAACTGAAAAGGTATTTAGAGATGAGAATTCCCTAATGAAAATGCAAATCGTGCATAAATTGTCTACCCACCCCAACGAATTATATTATCAGATTGCTCAATAAATTTTACAAAAGTATGCAAACAACATATTCTAGTGTCTTTTTTTTCATACAAGAGAATATTAGCCTAAAGGGTTACAGCACAATACCAGTGACAATAGCCATCCACTAAACAAGTTTACTAAGCTAATATTAATAAAACAAATTTGAACTTTTAATCAGCCAACTAAAGTTGTTTATCTCAGTCAATCATATATAGCACAGGTTGGATAATTCAATTCCATGGCCTCCAAGATCACAGAGACTTCTCAGATGCATATCATAATGTTTTGTGTTTCATCACCCCTTAGAACCTTGTACCTAACCGTCAAAGCCCATCCATCATGTTTAACTGCAAGGGAACCATTCCACCATGCTATATATAAATTTTTTATTCATTCTCAAATTAGGTGTATAACCTGTATATTAACAGAGACAACAGATTAAACTGATGCCACCAAATCCCTGTTTTTTAGAAGGAAAAAATATCCATCTGGAATGGGAAGTTATTACCCAAGTTCAGATAGTGCATTAAATCATGTTACAGAACAATACACAATAATAAACAGGATAAAATGGAACCAGTCAATCAGGCCATCCTCACAAGAGAATGTGATGACACATAGCATGGCAAACGGGCTAAAATTGTAAGATGGAAAAATTTATAACCAAATACATATATTTTGATGGTTAAAAGCACTGAAAATAGAAGTCAGAAAAAGGATCAAGTGTTCAGTTCCCTCCCAATTGAAACTTCCGAATTTGTTCAATAAAATTATTTGTACATTGAATCAAATGACAAGTTTCAGGATTGCAGCACTTTGGAAACCACTTAAATAAACTCAGAAAGCTGACAGAAAAGAAAGTGACAACTGACCTGCACAACTGAAACTAATGAGATAGCAGATCCAGTAAGAGACGGAGGATTTGCCAACTTGGAGTTTGGATTAGCAGAATATGCCGAAGGTGAAGCTGAGAGAACTTTCAAAACCTACAAAATGAATCAGACAGTGCAAAAAGAAAAAGTCCATCAAAAACTTAAAGTAGCTTGGTGTGCATATGCTTTTAACTGTAGCATCATCGGGCTATAGAAAGTAAATGACAAATACAAACACCTTGACCTTACCAAGCTATTGGCAGGATTTAATGAGTGTCCAATGCCTTTGAAAAGTACTGGGGCCTGTTTCATGCAATAACTAACATTCAGTTTGCTGACACCGTTTTTAGATGTTAAGTGCTGAAGGCATTAATAGTTAAAACGTAAAGCACGATGCAAAATTGCAAATATTGATATCAAAAACAAAACAAAAAAAAGTGAAAAGACGTGTACAAGTGCAGCAACTAGCTATTATTTTATTGCCCCAATTTTAGATACAAGATTTGACTGTCCATAGAGAAAAAAATCCGCATAAGCACACGCGCGCGCGTGCACACACACTATATATATATATATATATAGAGAGAGAGAGAGAGGTGGCAGTGGGATGCATGCACACAATTTTAGCAAACACGGTAATACAAAAACTATATAATTGATAATAAAGCTGACCTCAATTTTTGTGCTTCCCAAGATTATATCAGATTGAATAAAGCCATCTGAAGCAATCAATGCATGATCTCCCTCGATGTCTGAGACAGCATAGCTAGTGTGATCAATAACCATAGCTGAGGGATCCTGCACCGTGAAATAAACAACAATGAGAAACTAAATTATTCCAACGTTTGTTATATCTAGTTTTGATCTTTCAGACCCACATTGTGAGGAGATAAAATTCTACTTTTATAGCTATTTTGGCAGAACCAAGAAAGAGTAGAAAATTCCTTGGATGAGTTAAGGGTGGACTTTAAAGGGGGTTGCAAGGATCAAAGTTTCGTTTCTTTTCTATTGAAACGGCTGAAACGTTTCTGTTTCAGGGAACCAAAACGAAACACTAGTAGAATATCGAAATTCACATGTTTCCATGGAAACAAAATTGTTTCCGTGGAAACATACCGAATCAGAGGAAATATTTCTTTTATATCAACAATAATTTTAGAAGTTAGTAAAAAATAATATCCATTTATTTTTCAAAGATTAAGACTCAAAATTACAAGAAGATATATTTCTATTATTTTTCCTAAAATAATAAAAAAGTAGTAGGGGAAATAAAATGTAGAGAAACAAATATTTTAATACTAAGTTACTAATTATAATAGGTTTAAATCGTTATTTATTTTGCTTTTTATTTTATATGTAACTTGTGTCAAATTATCTAATTTGTGGATATTACATAGTATATATCTATTATGTTATTTATCATGAATTAGTATCATTTATCATGAATATGATGTATATGCCTTAAACATGCAAAATATTCAATAAATAAGCTTATTTGTATAAATAAATAAATTTTAAGTTATGTTTTTACATGTTTTCAATTTTTTCTCCATTTCCATTATGTTTCCGAAACGTTTCCGTTTCCGGATAGACCGAAACTATACATCGAAACGATATTTTGATCCTTGGGGGGTTGCTTATCCCAAATATATATATATATATATGATATCTCAAGGGATGCATTATTCATAAAGCTACTAGTACCCCAATCGCGTCCTAATGAGCATGGAAAAGTTAGTCAGGGAAATAATTTTTTTCAATAAGTAACTTCAAAATAGGTTTTCATTGGGATTGGGGATAAAAAAAAAAGAGGATTAGAATTTAGGCTAAATCATGTCTTTTTTTCATAAGTAGAATTTAGGAAGATCTTTGGCCTCCTAGAGCTAATTATATTATGGTTGTCTTGCTTAAGGAGGAGTGCACAGTGAGGAATGTAAGTGATAGGCTTCAAATCAGTGGAAAGGTACAGAAGAAGGAAATATTATTGACAGTGAACTAGTCATATCGCCACCCCGGGGGGCTCCTTGATAGTGAACTAGATTCTGCAAACCAATCTATGTTTTTGGAGTGGATATAGCTTAATTTGGTTTTTTATTTTTATTTTTTTATTTGTGTGTGTGTTTTTTCTATAGTTATTGGCCTTATTCAAGAAATTCCCTTCCTTCCAGCTCTAAAATTGAAGCTTAGAATGAACGGGGGGAAATGAAAAAGAGTGATTAAATATGATTTCTATTCTAATGCAATTTTTTAGCATCTTCACTTCCTACCCCCTCATTCTTTCAACTAAGCAAAATAAAAATTGAGAAGGCAATTAGTGAAATCTTCTCTCAATATATCCCTCTCTTATTTTAGCTTCAACCTTCATTTTCTAATGAATAGCTAATTACTAAAAATTTTAACTACCCAAAAAAATACTAAAAATTCAATCCAGGAAAAGTAATAAAAAAATACAAAACGAAATTGGAGAACGGCGAGATACGCAATTGAAGAGAGAGGAAGCTATATTCACCTCGTCGAAATCAACTCCACACTCAGCAGCAATGGTCCGGATCAAATCAGACGCATTTGTATCGCCCGACACAATCAAATCATGGCCCGCATCAACAAAATCTAACACAGCCTCCAAATCCAAAGACCCTCCAAACCCTAACAAGTTTATCACGAATTTCAATGACTGTCTCAACAATCAATACGATATCAATATTAAATTACGTATAAACTTACGCTCGGTCATCGGCGAAAACAGAATCAGTCCATCGTATAAGTACTGTCCGTATCTCTGCAAAGTGATTTTCGGATCGTCAGCGAGCTTGAAATCGAGCTCGAACCCGCGAGCTTGCAGAGATTTGAAGAAGATCGAGTGCGAAGACTTGAGGTCCAAGTCATCGAGCAAGACTAAGACGCGCCGGTCAGTAGGATTTTCGGGAGAGAATGAGAGGCAAAGGACAGGAAGGAGTGAAATGGAAATGAATGTGAGAAAGATGATGGATAGACTCGCCATTAGGCTAGGGTTTTGGGGGTTCCAGAAATGCAGTGGTGAAGGTTTCGGCCCAAGTCTGCGTTGGGTTAAACCGTTGAAGACTGATACTATACAGGAGCAGCTTAAATTTTGTTAATTAGTAACAGTGCTGGCTTGATAGACCCGTTTGCGAGTTGATGGCGATCCCAGATCTGTTGAGTATACCATTTATGTTTGGATATTGATATATCATAAAGTCACATAATAATTTCCTTATGATACATATGACTACAGATCAACTAATTGATATACCATAAAGCCACATAATAATTTCCTTACGATACATATGACTACAGATCAACTAAGCTAAAGCTTAGTCATTTAGAGCAAACCTAGATGCTTAGTCTCCCGAGCTCATAAATCAAAAACACATGCTCACATCAAGCTCAGAATGTGTAGCCCAATGCTCCCAAAGAGGGTTCCAAGCTCATCACCGTCTTAAACATTCCTACCGAACTAAAGATAAGGAAACGGTCTTCAATAAAGAAACTGATACCCATAGATATCTATCAAGCGCAGTGTCTAACATGGTAACTGTCACTCTCCGATGATCAAATCCTTATATTCATGGCTCCAAATCCTAATAAACTTAGGAATCCACAGCCTTTAAATAAAATCCTAAGGTACACTGTTACATTCATGCTCATTCACTTGTTTATAATTACAGTTTTTTAATTCAGTTTTATTGACTTAAGCATCGGAGCGGCTACCGCCGGAGCCAACCTGGTGGCCCTATGATCCTTTCTTTGAGTGTTCCTCAGGCAACGGAGTTCGGAGCCCCCACTAATCGAAAAAGTGCAGCATCAGTTTGGCGCCGTCTGTGGGAACGACAATCATTCTTTTGACAAAAGTTCTCTTCTCTACGAACAACCTTAATTCCCTTCTCATTAAGGAATCATGGCTCTCAATCTTCGCCCAATAAGGAATGCTCAAAATCCTCAAAACCCTCAACCCCGGCAGCCTGCCGGAAGAGGAAGGGGACAAACTTCTGATCCCATGCAGCAATAACTCGATCGGGTTCAACGACAAACGAACATAATGCAGAAACAACTCCTTGCCATCTCTAGAACTCTAGCGCAACTCACCCAGAATCTTGGGGGCAACCCCCCTTCATCCACCTGCCGGCATAGCCGACACTGAGGCACAACCTTCTGCCACTACCATGAGTGGATTGCCCAACAAGGAGGTCCTCGTCGAGTAACCAGCACATCCCGGCGATACCACACATTTGGGAAGAGACCCTCAGCCATCGACTGCTGCTGGCAGAGGGGCACCAACCTTTAACCCGGCTGTTCATTACCAAAGTACTACAAGGATCCCAACGCCAATGGTTTCTGGGGCAAACACAGAACCCCCTGAGTTCCAGCTACAAATGACACCAGTTCCCCCAGTTCAGGAACACGAAAATCCTCCTATAGCCATGGGACATGTCCATCCCATTCATATGGGAGCCGAAACTGCAAGGCAAGAATCGTAGCAAATCTCGCCTAGGGACCCACAAAGGGCTGAAGAGGTTGCGGACTCTATGGACCACACTACTGTTATGAGAGATATCCAAATCCCTCCAGAACAGGACGAGCAAGCTAGGCTGTTCGGAAGGTTTGGCACATCGTTCACTTCTGCTATCATAGTTAAGGAGAGGCCAAAGAAATTTGTCGTCCCAAAGTTCACCCTTCATGATGGGACTGGGGACTCAAGAGACCATTTATCTCATTACCAGCATACCATGGCACTACATGTGGCTTCTGACCTTTATGTGATGTACATTCGTAACTAGGCTCAAAGGCACTGCCCTGAAATGGTTTCACCACCTCCCACCAAGCTTAGTCACCAGTTTCTACGAGCTCGGCAGGCGCTTCCTTGACAGGTTCATGACCAGTAGAAGGTTGAGAAAGGGCCTAGAGTTCTTGCTTAACGTAAAACAATCCAAAGGAGAGCCTTTCCGGGATTACATTACACATTTCAATACCAAGCTTACAGAAATTACAAACTGTAGCCCAAGCTTTCTCGTGGCCGCTATGACCTCTGACCTTGCTCAAGGGGGCTTCAGGGATTCTTTGACAAAGAGCCCTCCTGCCGACATGGCAGCCCTTATGGATCGGGCTAGGAAGTACATAAATCTGGAGGAAGTAAAGAACACCTCTCAAAAGGTTAAAAAGCAAGCCCAGTAGGACGATCAGAAGAAGGACTCTAGTGCAACCAAGAAGAGGGTCAGAAGCCCAGATAAAAAAATGGCCTCCAGAACTCCGAGTAGCACTGAACTAAGGGGGTTTACCACCTTCACTCCTCTGAACGCCTCCCTAGATCACATACTTCGGCAGGACCAAACATGTGAAAACCTAAGGTGGCTAGAGACGATGAAAGGCAATCTTGGCAACAAGGACCAAAGTAGGTATTGTGATTTGCACAAGGACTACGGGCACGCAACTGATGCATGCAGGGCCCTTAAATTGGAAATTAAGCAGCTCATAAGGAGAGAATGGCTGCGGGAGTTTGTTAGGTAGAACGGGAGGCAAAACCCCCGTGATGACAAGCCCCGATAGAGGAGACCGGAGCAGAGGCCAAAACAAAGGGATGGACGGAATAAGCCTCAGCAGTAAAACAATCAGGTTATCCTCGTCCTCCACACAGACACCCCGGCATCAAGGACATCCAACAGAGCAAGAAAACGGTATGCTCGGGAGGCCAAAACTACTCCCAACATCCTACAGATCTCCAATGTTGAGAAGAGATTTAGGCCAGTACCTGAGATCTAGTTCTCATATCAAAATCTTACAGGAGTACACTGGCCTCACAGTGATGCCCTCGTTATCTCTCTCAAAATTGCCAACTTTGATATCCGAAAAGTCCTGGTAGACACAGGAAGTTCTGCAAATGTGCTATTCTACGAGCCCCTCAGACAGATGAAGATCAATCCCAACGACATCAAGACTGCCGCTACCATAATGGGAGGATTTGATAGGAAACCTCAGTAACCCACTAGGAAGGATTGACCTTCCCACCACAACAAGGGAAGGAGATGGGCAAAAGACCACGATGTCTGAATATATGGTTCTGAACGCCAAGTCCCCTTACAACATCATAATTGGAAGACCTTGGCTACACCATATGGGAGCAGTCACTTTAACCCTTCACCAATGTCTGAAGTACGTCCACAACCATGTTGTCCACTCTATCAGAAGATGTCAACCGAACTCTCGAGAGTGCCATGCTTTCGCACTCAAGGAAAAAACCTCCAAATAGCAATTATTGCAAACTCGTGAATGCGTGGATTCCTAGCTCTCCCACCATCACGAAGCGGAAGATTGTCCCTCCAGACTTGATGAACCTCTAAGCCCTAGAGGAAGGGACAGCAGGGTCAAGCCCGTAGGAGAACCAATCAAGGTGTTGGTCAGATCGGAAGAGCAAGGGCGTTACTTACAAATCGGCCCGGACCTGTCACCTGCCGAGCAAGAAGAGATGCTTAAATTCATAAAAGACAACCTCTCGGTGTTTGCCTCGGAAACAAAGGATATAGAGGGCATAAATCTGGACCTTATCACTCATAAGTTGATGGTAGATCCTGACCACCCCCCAATAAGACAAAAAAGAAGGACACTTGCTCCAGAGTAACATCAAATCATCAATGAGGAGGTCCAGAGGCTACTAGAGGCCAGGATGATATGAGAGATATTTTACCTGGAATGGCTAGCCAACACTGTTCTGGTTAGGAAGAAAAACGGCAAGTGGAAAGTCCATGTTGACTATACAAACCTCAAAAAAGCTTGTCCCAAAGATAGCCTTCATCTCCCGAGGATCGACCAGTTAGTCGACGCCACTACAGGGCATGAACTCATAAGCTTCATGGATGCCTATTCTGGATACAACCAAATCTAGATGTACCCACTAGACCAGGAAAAGACAGCCTTCATAACCGAGCGAGATCTCTATTGCTATAGAGTGATGCCGTTCAGACTAAAAAATGTTAGGGCAACATATCAACGTCTGGTCAACAAGATGTTTAGTCCCCTCATCGGCAACATCATAGAAGTTTACATTGATGACATGCTGGTCAAGAGCCTACAAAAGAGCAGCCACCTCCAGTACTTAGCTCAGACATTTGACATCCTGAAGCAACATAAGATGAAACTGAATCCCTCGAAATGCACCTTTGGTGTAACCAAAGGAAAGTTCTTAAGATACATCATCTCTCAGAGAGGAATTGAAGCAGAACCCACTCAGATCAGGGCCTTGATTGGGCTGGAGTCACCAAAGACCAAGAAAAACATTCAAGCTCTGAATGGCAGAATTGCAACTCTAAGTAGATTTATCTCCAAATCCACCGATCACTGCCTACCATTCTTCAAAGCTTTAAAGGGTAACAAAGCCTTATAGTGGTCCGAAGAATGTGAAAAAGCTTTTCAAGAACTAGAGGAATACCTAGCTTCCCCTAAGCTCTTATCAAAGCCGGTCCAAGGCGAAAAACTATTTCTTTACCTTGCTGTCTCCGAGAACACTGTCAGTTCTGTAATGGTCAAACAAGACAAGGGTGTCCAGAAGCCCTTATTCTATGTTAGTAGGGCACTATTAAACATAGAGAAAAGACACCCTGAAATTGAAAAGCTGGCCTTTGGGCTCATAATTTCTGCACGGAAGCTCCAACCTTACTTCCAAGCGCATCCCATAGAGATTCTAACGGCCTATCCCCTGAAGTCAGTCCTAAGAAAGCCTGAGGTCTCGGGATGATTAGTCAAATGGTCCATGGAATTAGGGGAATTTGACATATCCGACGTTCCACGGACCTCCATTAAAGGGCAAGCCTTAGCCGATTTTATCGCTGAGTTCACTCTAACACTTGCAAAACAGGGCACAACTTTGTGAAAGCTCGGGTACATGATAGCTTTACACCGAAGGATCATCCACAGACCGTCAGTTTGGCGTCGGCTTGGTACTACAATCCCCTGACGGGCTTATGGCAAAAAAGGCAGTCAGTTTGGGATTCAGAGCTTCTAACAATGAAGCTAAATACGAAGCCCTTATCCTTGGGATGAAGCTAGCTCTTTCTGATTACTTCGAACGGCAGTGATCCCTTCGAACTTTCTGATTAGCTTTGACTGGACGGCGAGGTGTTTGAATTTTCAAAAGCAACAAAAATAATGAAGGGAAGGGCGTACGAGTACTTCCTTCCCCTCTTTATATAGGTTTTCAAAAAGTGGGCCCATTAAGCCGAACCGTCGCAGCGGTTGGAGGGAATGATGCCTCGAAAGCCCAAATGACGACAGGTATAATGAATGTCACATCAACGGTCATCTGGGAAAATGAAGGGGCAAGCCTGCGTGGACATAACACGTAACCTTTCAAGAGTCCCCCAACCTCAGTCACGCGGTGCGCTAAACTAAGGCTCGGGGGGGGAGTAGCTGTTATACCATAAAATGACAAACCAATCCATGTTCGGCATGTGTACATCTAAAGCACCCAAGGCCCATTCATCCAGAACATGTTGTATGTAGGCTTTAGAGCTTCCTTGCTCTGAGTTCCCCGCGATCCCCGATCTCATCTTCAGAACAAAGGGAACTGAGCAATCGCATGAGGGGATCCAGAACTGGTCACCGACTTAGATACACTACCGATCTGAGAATAAGGAAGAAGTGTGCAACAAAGAAACTGTTGCTTATGGATATCGTTCAATCCCTATTCTTGCGGAGCGCATAGATTAACATGGTAACTATTATTTTCTGATGATGATCAAATCCCTACTTTTACGACTCCAAATCCTACTCAAATTAGGATGATCTGCAGACTATAAATTGGACTCAAAGGTGCGCCTTTCGATTACATTCATTCAATCACCTTTCATTACAGTCTTTCTACTTCAGTTTTATTAACTTTATCGTCGGAGTAACTACCGTCGGAGCCAACCCGATGGTCCTCTGATATTCTCTTTTGAGTGTTTGATAGACGACAAAGAATGGAGCCCCCATTGATCAGAAAGTGTAGCATCAATATTGATATTTGAAGAGTTTTTTTTTTTGCGAAGATGCTCTAGTTTATTCAGGAAAAAAAGTAAATTTTTAAAGTGATACATTGGTTACTTTAGTACAATTTTAAAGAGCTTCTTGAGATGCATTTAGAAAAAACTGTGGAAAAAATTTTTAGGTAAAAAACTTTAGGTTTTTGTACTAATACTAGTACATTCTTGTACAAGAAGTAGTATATTCCTATACTAGAATTGGTACATATTTTTTGCAAGTAGTGTTACATTTCTGTACAAGTAATGTTATTTTCTTGATTGGATTGCGCCCCGTAAGTGCTTAATTGGATTGCAAAAAAACTTATGGTTTGGGCCTAATAAGTTATCCGCAGACCGCCAAATAAGCACGGGCCCAAAATATAATTTTTTCAATAAAAAAAAAGGCAATTGGAGTTGCTAAAGATTTTCGAGTCGAAAAGGGAAGAGAAATGGCGATCTCTGGTGGTGACTCAAACTCAAACCCTATATTTTACTTAAAATTTGGGTAAAAAGTGAACTTGAGTTTGATGTTCTCCAATAGTCATCTAAGTTTTTACTCAAATCTTTTTTAAAAATTCCCACTTTAACCCAAAAGCTACTTTATGTCTTTTTCCTTCAAAAATCATTTTTCCAATTCTTTTTCCTTCCAAACCTTTTTCACTATTAACTTTCATTCCCTTTCAAATTTTTCAGTCATTTTTATTTTTATTTTCAAATTTTCCTCAAATTAATTTTGTCAAAATATTTCCTATATCCCTCCAAAACATTCCCTTCCAAATTTTTTTCCTTCCAATTTTTTTCTATAAATAAGTATATTTCTTCATCTAAAACTCATCTTCAACATTCTCAATAAAATGAATTTTTTAAAATTTTTTTTGCTTAGTTCATTTTCATCATCATTTTCTTATGATAATGATAAAAAAGAAGATGAAGAAATAACATCACTTGTGACTTTTCATTAAGTAAATATTGTTGAAATGTCAGAAATTCTAAGAGCAAAAGCACCACGACTAAAAAAACTGGAAGTACTTGAGGGACTCGAATAGGATGAAGTTTGAACTTTTTGTTTATTGCTTTGAGTATAAATTTCATCCTATTTGCAACTATGTCGTAGTATTTTTCAAGACGTATGAAATGTGAAGTGTTCTTTTGAATCGCGTGAAACATACGTTTGACTTCACAAATCTGAAAATAAAATAGTTATAATTAATTAAACTTGTATAAAATAAAAAAGTTGAAGGACGGTAAAAAAATATATCTTATCTGTTTGTCCGGTTCCACTTTGTTGCTTCTTGCTTACTTGTTTATAAAACCGAACAAATTTGTTGACGAACTTTTGAATAGTCTGCCATCGATGATTCAATGAAACAACAATTCTCTTTTGCTCAATATTTGACTTGCGAACAAAAAAGAGTGAAAGCATGTTCCTAAAATACATAATGCTTCGTATTTGATGCTGCACTTTTTGGCCCACGTGAGATCCAAGCTCGGCTCCCTACGAAACACTCGAAACAGAAGATCAGAGGACCACCAGGTTGGCTCCGGCGGTAGCCGCTCCGATGCTTAAGTCAATAAAACTGAATTGAAAGACTTGTAATGAAAGCCAAAATAATGAGCATGAAAATAAAGCGTACCTTAAAGGTTGAATTTATAGGTGGTTGTTCTCCTAAGTTGATTAGGATTTGGAACCATGAATATAGGGATTAGATCTTCGGAGATATAAGTTACCTTGTTGAATATGGAAACTCAATGTGGCAGTTCCCTTGTTGGAAACAACTTCCTTATTCCTTGCTCGGAGCTTGTTGAGGCGGTGATAAGATCTGATTATTGACTTACTGTACTGCAAGTTTGCATCTGTATATATTTAGCTTTGTAGGAGAGCTACCTTGCTTTGATACTGTGAGCTCGGTTTATTTGGGCTACGCCTTTGATTGACCGAGAATGAGTTATACGACCGAGCATGAACTGAATGACCGAACATAAGTCATGTGGTCGATCATGAACTGATTGACCGAGCCCAGGTCGTATGACCGGGCATAATCTGAATGACCGAGCCTGAGTCCATCCGTACTTACACGTGTCGTGCAGTGGTTGATGTGTCACATAGTGGTATATCAGTTACTCCCCCCCCAAGCCTTAGTTTGAGCTCGGGTCATAACTAAGGTTTTATGAGCGTCCGAAAAGCCATGCGTTCTGTCGTCTCGTTTCTCGAGACGTCCGTTGGTACATCATTTATTGCGCAGCCGGTTCTTGGGTTTCTCACGTCATTATTGTTGCGATACTGTCGCGACGGTTCGCCTGGGCAGCAATTACTCTCTGGATGCGTATAAAAGGGGGAAAGAGCCTTGTACGATTCTTTTTACCATCTTCTACTCTGCGAAGTGAGATATACATCCGACATTGTCGAACCAGCAAGCTACCTTGTGAAGAATCCCATCCATCCGAAGTCTCTTGCTTTGATTCAGGTTCGGTTTTAGTATTTTTGTTCATCTTTTCACTTTCTCTTCCTCTCCTTTCGGTTATTTTGAAATGTCGACTTCTTCGGCATCTTCTGATGTTGGTAATGGGTCGGGGAGCCTCCCGAAGGCTCCTTCCTCGTCACAAACCCTAATTAGGGGTAGCAATTCTTCGGGGACTGAATCGGAGGAGACCCACTCTAGTCCCTCAGTTAGAATCGTTGATGCCTTCTCGGAGTCTAGGGATAGAGAGGGTGAAGTCTCAGGTCGGTCTTCTCAAACAGAGAGTACTGTGGCACCCTCCTGGTTAGAGGCTATTAGGGAGAGGTATGAGATTCCTCCAAATGTTACCCTTAGGGCTCCCGATGACTTCGACTACCCTTGGGAAGTTCAAGATGGGGAAATTTGTGTTTACACCACTTGGTTCGAGATGGGGTTACGCCTTCCTTTCCCTAGACTGCTTAGGGATTTTTTCTGTTGGTTCAACCTCTGCCCGGCCGATCTGCTCTTAAATAGTTGGAGGCATCTGTTAGGGTTTATGGCCTTAGGTCGCCTGAATGGTGTTGAGGTCTCTTTAGACTTGATCCGTAGTAAAATGGATCTTAAATATAGGAAGGCGGAGGGCCTCTACTATATGTCGTTTGACAAGGGCTTCCATCCTTTGACTTTCGTGCCGTCCTCCAACAAATTTTGGAAGGATCGGTTCTTTTTTATTGGTGGAGAATGGGAGGTGACCGACCCTGAGGACCAGTTCTCCACGTTCCCCCGGAGCACGGGTTTCATGGGTGAGACACCATTTTCTTTTGTAATTTTGCTTTGTGCTTGTTCTTGTGTATCTGACTAACCTTTGTTCAAAACTCTTTTGTGTAGCCAAGAGCGTCAAGAAGAGGCCTCACTTCACCCCTGTTTTGAAAGACCAATACAAGAGGCTCCTCCAGACTCCAAACAGGGATTACCGCGCCATTCTTCATTCAGGCCCTACAATGCCTCCCAAGGATAAGGGTGTTGTTGATGACGTCCTCAAGTCTCTTGCTGGCAAATGGGGGTCGTCAAAGAAGAAGAGGGTGGCGAGCCAGCCTCCTCCCTCTGCGTCTTCTTCGAAGAAGACGAGGACGACCGACCCGTCCCCTTCTGTGCCTCCCAAGAAGGGGGCGGTCTCCTCTGCTTCTCCCTCTTCCCGACCTCCTCTGAAGGGAGTTATGATCAGGGAGCCCTCCTCTGCCCCTCAAAAGGGGGTGGTGATCAGGGAACCCTCTTCTGCCCCTCAGAGGGGTACGACGGTTCTTCAGCCTGTCCCCTCTTCGGCCCAAAAATCTCAACAGAGGGGTAAGGCGAAGGTGGGTACTGAAATGCCTGATGGATACAAGGCCGTCCATCAGGCCATTGAAGATTTCTGGGCTGAGGCCCCTTGTACTGACATCCCTTCCTGCAGCACCAGGAAGGGTACTGAGAAGACTGTGGCTGGTGCCATGAGGGCCCATCTGAAGGTAACGACCGACCTTTCTGCTTTTGTGCTCTTCTTCCTTTTCCCCTTTACTGATGTGCCTTTGTTTTATTTTTGCAGACTCTTCATAGCTTGGCTGCCTTAATGGAGGCCACAGTTGACCTTCAGGCCGTGGAAAGGCTGGAAGAGGAACTAGATGAAGCTCGGTTGCAGCTCGGTACGGCTCAATCTCGGGCCACTGCAGCCGAGGACGATCTGAAGGAGGCGAGGAATTGCTTCTCAATTATGGAATCCGAAAGGGATTCTGTTAAGCTTGAGAGGGATTCTTTGCGCTCTGAGAGGGACTCCCTTCGTCAGGATCTGACCAAGATGAAGGAGGAGAATAGTGCCCTTCAGGACTCCATTGTTCAGAAGGTTGAGGAGGCTAAGGTTGAGACCGAGGCCAGGCTGAAGACCGAGCTGGAGAAGATGGGAGATACTATTGCGCAGCTCGGTTACGACAACTTCAAGTCCAAGCTTCTCGCCAAGTACCCGGATATTGATCTGTCGGGGATTGACGATGATGATGAGGACGAAGATGGTGATCAGGACGACGGATCTGCAAGCCCTCTAGTTTAGGGAAATTTTTTTTGTTAATCCTGTCTCATCATGTTTGTAACCGAGTTTGCATTATCAATGAAAATGTCTTCTCTTCAGTTTCTGTCTCTATCTTTCTTTGGTTGTTTGGCATTCTTTGAGTTCTGCTCTAAAAAATGTATCAATGCTTTGTTGTGTGTAACCGAACTTCGGTCTTAGATGTTTGTAGTATGACACAAGTAAACCTGCTCGGTTTACGAAGTACTGTCTTTACCGACCATGGGTTGTCTCCAGAACTATCTTATGGTAATCCTGAAGTAATGTGTAGTAATAACAGACTTGTGCCGAACTCTTGATATTGGAGAGGTTTTTGAATCATGGACTTTCTTTAAGAAAGATAACTTGAATAATAATCGATCAATCTGATCATTAATCAACAATTGTAAAAATTGGTATAAGGCAGTTATTTTGACCTCTTAGAACAAAGCCCGAGCTTGATTGCTGAATACGGTTGGTATGACTGAGCACTTTAAAGATTATTATTGCCTGTTTATAACTTCTGACACAGTGCCTTTGTGTGCTTGTAATAAAACATCAGCTTCATCTACCAAGATGGACCAGACTTGTCGTCTGTACATTGAGATGGATCAGACCTGAGTCTGTGCACTTGAGATGGACCAGAACTGAAGTCTGTACATTTGAGATGGACCAGAACTGAAGTCTGTACATTTGAGATGGACCAGAACTGAAGTCTGTACATTTGAGATGGACCAGAGCTGAAGTCTGTACATTGAGATGGACCAGACCTGAGTCTGTACATTTGAGATGGACCAGAACTGAAGTCTGTACATTGAGATGGACCAGACCTGAGTCTGTGCATTGAGATGGACCAGAACTGAAGTCTGTACATTTGAGATGGACCAGAACTGAAGTCTGTACATTTGAGATGGACCAGACCTTAGCCTGTACATTTGAGATGGACCAGAACTGAAGTCTGTACATTGAGATGGACCAGACCTGAGTCTGTGCATTTGAGATGGACCAGACCTTAGCCTGTACATTTGAGATGGACCAGACCATAGCCTGTACATTTGAGATGGACCAGAACTGAAGTCTGTACATTGAGATGGACCAGACCTGAAGTCTGTCCATTGAGATGGACCAGACCTGAGTCTGTGCATTTGAGATGCTTCACGAAATATGTTGAAATAAAAAGAAAGTACTTTATTGATAATATTTTCGTAAATGTTCCATGTTCCAAGGCCTGGGAACAGGTTTCCCATCCATGCTTTCCAACCAATAAGTGGTCGGTCTAACTGTCTTGGTAATTCTGTAGGGGCCTTCCCAGTTCGGTGATAACTTCCCCATGGTGGGGTCCTTGGTGTTCTGGAAAACCCTTCTTAGGACGAGGTCCCCAACTTGGAAACTAGCAGGTTTGAGGCCAATTTTTGAGCGGTTAACCATCCTGCGCTGATATGCTTCCATTCTGATTACGGCCTGCTCTCTCCTTTCCTCGAGCAAATCCAAATTTTCTGCTAGTTGTTGGTCATTGGTCTCTTCGTTGAAAGCCTCAGTCCTTAGGGTCGGTATGCCGACCTCAACAGGGATTACTGCCTCAGTTCCGTAGGCGAGGGAGAAGGGAGTTTCTGATGTTGGAGTTCTCCTGGTTGTCCGGTAGGCCCAGAGTGCCCCAGGGAGTTCCTCGACCCATCTCCCTTTAGCTTCCTCTAATCTTTTCTTGAGAGCGTCCAGGATAGTTCGGTTGGTGACCTCGGCCTGCCCGTTTGCCTGAGGATGACCAGGGGAGGAAAAGTGCTGTTTGATGTTTAGGTCTTGGCAGAATTTCTTGAATATTTTCCCAGTGAACTGTGTGCCATTATCTGAGACGATCACATGAGGTATGCCGAACCTGCAGACTATATTTTTCCAAGTAAAACTCTGTATCTCTTTTTCAGTGATGCGAGTCAGTGGTTCTGCTTCGGCCCATTTTGAGAAGTAGTCAATGGCCACTAGTAGGTATCTCCTGTTCGGTTTGGCTTTAGGCAACGGTCCTATGATGTCCATTCCCCACTGTGCAAAGGGCCATGGGCTAGTAATGGGGATGAGCTCATGTTGTGGCTGATGCTGATAAGGGGCGAACCTCTGGCATCTGTCACACTTTCGAGTATATTCCTTTGCTTCCTTCAGCATTCCAGGCCAGTAATAGCCTTGAGTTAGGGCTCGGTGGGCTATGGTTCTCCCTCCGTTATGATTTCCACAAATTCCTTCGTGGATTTCTGCCAAGACGTACTGAGACTCTTCAGGTGCTAGGCATTTTAACAATGGCTGAGTGTAAGATCTTCGGTAGAGCTTTCCGTTAAGGACAAGATACCGAGCTGCTCTGATGCGGATTCTTTTTGCCTTATTTCTGTCTTCTGGGAGGAGTCCTTCTTCCAGGTACTGGAGTATAGGAGTCATCCAGTTCTGAGGCTGTTCTGTGACTTGGGCGACCTGGATTTCCTCGGTGCTAGGCCTCGGCTGGTGAGAGAATTTTATCGTCGACTCCACCCCCGTTTTCATGTGAGATGCCATGTTTGCTAAGGCATCGGCTCTGCTATTTTGGCCTCTTTCTATTTTTTGGATTGAGAATGTTCGGAAGGAATGTTTCAGCAAGTTGACTAGCTCCGAATATCGAAGCATTCTTTCATCCTTGACGGCATATTCTCCTTGAACTTGGCTAACCACCAGTTGGGAGTCAGAAAATACCTCGAGGTTCTGTACCTCGCACTCCTGAGCTAGCTTCATCCCTAAGATAAGGGCCTCATATTCCGCTTCGTTGTTGGAGGCTCTGAACCCCAAGCTAATTGCCCTTTCGGTCGTAAGTCCATCAGGAGAGTGTAGTACTAGCCCTGCTCCGGCACCTCGGTCAGTGGATGATCCATCAGTATACAACTTCCAAGTCCCCATATCGTCCGAGAGTTGTGTTTTGCTTAGCAGTGCGGGAGTGAATTCTGCAATGAAGTCTGCCAAGGCTTGCCCTTTAATTGAGACTCGTGGAACGTAGGACAGACCGAACTCTCCTAGTTCCACCGACCATTTGACCAACCGTCCTGATACTTCTGGTTTTCTCAGGATTGTTTTTAGTGGGTAAGCAGTTGGAATCTCTATGGGATGTGCTTGGAAGTAAGGTCTCAGCTTCCGTGCAGATACTATGAGTGCAAGGGCTAGCTTTTCGATCTCGGGGTATCTCTTTTCTGTGTCCAGTAATGCCTTGCTGACATAGAAGATGGGCCTCTGCACGCTCCTGTCTTGCCTGACCAGTACCGAACTGACAGCGTTCTCAGAAACTGCAAGATAGAGAAGCAGCCTTTCTCCTTGGACCGGTTTTGATAAGAGCTCGGGCGAAGCCAAGTACCTTTTGAGTTCCTGAAAGGATTTTTCACACTCGTCAGTCCATTGCAAAGATTTGTTACCTTTTAGAGACTTGAAGAATGGTAGACACCGATCCGTAGATTTTGAAATAAATCTGCTAAGAGCCGCTATCCTGCCGTTCAGAGCTTGAATGTCTTTCCGGGTCTTTGGGGATTTCAGTCCGATCAGAGCCCCGATCTGAGTCGGGTCTGCCTCTATACCTCTTTGAGAGACTATGTACCCAAGGAATTTCCCTTTTGTTACACCAAAGGTGCACTTTAAGGGATTGAGCTTCATTTTATATTGTCTGAGAATATCGAAGGTTTGCGCTAGGTGCTGGAGATGACTGCTCTTCCTTAGGCTCTTGACCAGCATATCGTCGATATAAACTTCCATAGTGCTGCCGATCAAGGAGCTGAACATCTTATTAACAAGACGTTGATAGGTAGCTCCAGCATTCTTTAGTCCAAACGGCATCACTCTATAGCAATAGAGACCTCGTTCGGTGATAAATGAAGTCTTCTCTTGATCGGGAGGATGCATCTGTATTTGATTGTACCCAGAATAAGCATCCATGAAGCTCATGAGCTGGTGCCCTGCAGTTGCATCGACTAACTGATCTATTCATGGAAGAGGGAAGCTATCCTTCGGGCATGCTTTGTTGAGATCTGTGTAGTCAACACAGACTCTCCATTTACCGTTCTTCTTTTTGACCAGAACAGTGTTGGCCAACCAATCAGGATAAAATACCTCTCGTATCATGTTGGCGTTGAGCAACCTTTGAACTTCGTCGTTGATGACCTGATGCCGCTCTGGAGCGAGGGGCCTTCTCTTTTGTCTCACTGGTGGATGATCTGGATCCACCATTAGTCTGTGCGTAATCAGGTCGGGATTTATCCCTTCCATGTCGCTTGTCTCCCAGGCGAATACGGAGAGGTTTTTCTTCAAAAACTTGACCAGCTCATCCTGCTCGGCATGTGTCAGGTCGGGACCTATCTGCAGGTAACGTCCTTGATCCTCTGAGCTGACCAGGACTTTAATAGGCTCCCCTATAGGCTTGGCTCTGCTATCCCTTCCTCTGGGGCTTAATGGTTCTTCAATCTTGGAGGGACAGTCTTCTGCCTCGTGACAGCAAGGGTAGATTGCATCCTTGCACACACGGGCGTGCAGTAATTGTTATTTGGGGGCCTTAGCTTTGAGTGCGAGGGCATGGCACTCTCGAGAGGTCGGATTGGCATCCTCTGATGGAGTAGACTGTCTGATTGTGAACGTATTTTAAGCATTGGTGGAGAGTCGAGGTGACTGCTCCCATCTCATGTAGCCAGGGCCTTCCAATTATAACGTTGTAGGGAGATTTGGCTTTTACGACCATGTACTCAGCTATCATGGTCTTTTGCCCGTCTCCTTCACCTGCAGTTGTGGCCAGATCGATCCTTCCTAGAGGAGTGTTGGTGTTTCGTCGAACCCTGTCATGACTATACTTGTGGGTTTAGTGTCATTGGGGTCGAGTTTCATATGCTTGAAAGGATCGTAGAACAGTACATTGGTTGAGCACCTAGTGTCAACGAGGACTCTTCAGGATCTCGAAGTTGGCGATCTTAAGGGAGATAACCAGGGCGTCGCTGTGAGGACAATGAACTCCTATAAGGTCACGATCCGTAAATTGGATTTCTGGTACGGGCTTTAACCTTTTCTCCAAGTTAGCGACCTGCATGACGTTGGGAGCAGACCTGGCCTCCCGAGCATATCGTTTCCTTGACCTGTTGGAGGTGCCTGTTGCAGGGGAATCTGCGTGTAGAACATAGATCACCTGATTGTTCTGTCGTGGGGGCTCGTTCCTGCCCTCTTTCTGTTCTTGCCTCTGGTCGGCCTTTCTCTGCTGGGGTCGTTCGTCACGGGGGTTCTGTCCTCTGTCCTGTTTGACGAACTCTTGCAGCCTCCCTCTCCTTATTAGCTGCTCAATCTCATGCTTGAGAGCTTTGCAGGTATTGGTTGTGTGCCCTCGGTCTTTGTGAAAATCACAATATTTAGTCTGATCTCGATAGCTGGGGTCTCCTTTCAAAGGCTCTGGCCATCTCAGATTTTCTCGAGATCTTACTTGCTTCAGTATGTTGTACGGAGAGGCGTTCAGAGGAGTAAAGTGGTTGAATTCCCTCAGCTCGGAATTGTAGGAGGTTCTGGGGGTCCTCCTTTTTTCTGGGCTCCTGACTCTTTTCCTGGCCGAGCTGGTGTCCTTCTTTTGGTCGTCCTTCCTTTGACTATCTTTCTTCTGATCGTCTTTCTGAGCTTGCTCTTTGACCTTTCTAGAGGTGTCCCTGGCCTCTTCTAGGTTGATGTACTTCCTTGCACGGTCCATGAGTGCCGCCATATCCGCAGGGGGATTTTTGGTCAGGGAGTCTCTAAAGCCTCCTTGAGCAAGTCCAGCGGCTAGAGCAGCTACTAGGAAACCGGGGCTGCAGTCTGTTACCTCGGTGAGCTCGGCGTTGAAACGTGCTATATACCCCCTGAGTGATTCTTCCCTTGTTTGCTTTACGTTCAAAAGGAATTCCGGACCCTTTCTTAGCCTCCTGCTAGTCATGAATCTGTCCAAGAACCTTCTGCCGAGCTCATAGAAGCTAGATACTGAGTTCGGCAGGGAGGTGGTGGAACCACTTCAGGGCGGTACCATTGAGGCTGGTCACGAACGTTCGGCATAGAAAGGCATCAGAAGTACCGTGCAAAGCCATGGTGTGCTGATAGTGAGAGAGGTGGTCCCCTAGGTCCCCAGTCCCATCATAAGGGGTGAACTTAGGGACGATCAATTTCTTGGGTCTTTCCTCAGCCATGATAGCATTGGTAAACGGGGTGGCCGACCTCCCGAGCAGTCTGGCCAACTCGTCTTGTTCCGGATACTGGGCGCCTCTTATGACGGCAGTACGGTCCATTGATTCAGCAACTTCTTCGGCTCTCACTGACCCCCTTGGCAGGACGGGCTGCTGTGAGGCAGGTCTCATGACCTCAGGGCCTAGATGGGTAGGCTGATCTTGGCCCATTACTGGGGGGTTGTTTTGATTCTCTGGCACTGGTGGTACAGGAACCACTCGAGGAGGTGACCCTTGTGGAACGTGGTTTACTCCCGAGGCCCCAGGGATGGGGAGTCGGGTAGTGCTTCGATAATGGACCTCCGGGACAAAGGCGGGAACTCCTCGGCCGGCTGCCATCGACGGCTGGGGATCTCCATGAATACCGGCAGCCGCAGGAGGCTGCTCCTCCTGAGTGTTTGCGACAGCGGGTGGATTTTGAGGATTGGTTTCATGGTTCTGGGTGTACATTGCCATGGTCCTAGACATAGTCAAGAGCTGTTCCCGTAGCAATTGGTTTTGCCGCCTAGTTTCGATCAGTTCTTGCTGTACTGGATTATTCACTCGCCCTCTTCCTCGTCCGGCAGTTGGTTGAGGATGAGGGTTTTGAGTGTTCTTCCTAGGTCGCAAGTTGGGAGCCATGATCCCTTTGATAAACGGAAGATGAGCTTAGATTGAGTAGAGCACTTGGTGATTGTCGTTCCCACAGACGGCGCCAAACTGATGCTGCACTTTTTGGCCCATGTGAGATCCAAACTCGGCTCCCTACGAAACACTCGAAACAGAAGATCAGAGGACCACCGGGTTGGCTCCGGCGGTAGCCGCTCCGATGCTTAAGTCAATAAAACTGAATTGAAAGACTTGTAATGAAAGCCAAAATAATGAGCATGAAAATAAAGTGTACCTTAAGGGTTGAATTTATAGGTGGTTGTTCTCCCAAGTTGATTAGGATTTGGAACCATGAATATAGGGATTAGATTTTCGGAGATATAAGTTACCTTGTTGAATATGGAAACTCAATGTGGCAGTTCCCTTGTTGGAAACAACTTCCTTATTCCTTGCTCGGAGCTTGTTGAGGCGGTGATAAGATCTGATTATTGACTTACTGTACTGCAAGTTTGCATCTGTATATATTTAGCTTTGTAGGAGAGCTACCTTGCTTTGATACTGTGAGCTCGGTTTATTTGGGCTACGCCTTTGATTGACCGAGAATGAGTTATACGACTGAGCATGAACTGAATGACCGAACATAAGTCATGTGGCCGATCATGAACTGATTGACCGAGCCCAGGTCGTATGACCGAGCATAATCTGAATGACCGAGCCTTAGTCGATCCGTACTTACACGTGTCGTGCAGTGGTTGATGTGTCACATAGTGGTATATCAGTATTCTATGATATTAACACTTATCACGAACACGACTTTAAATTTGTCTTTCAAAAATAAATTTTATTCTGTGACTTTTTTTTAAACTTAGAGACACAATATAATTATTTATTGAAATGAAAATACTATTATTATGAAATAAAAATACAAATTATGCGATTTTACAGAATACGAAAAAAATTAATACTACACAATAGTAAAACTTCATAAAAAGTTATACCGAAAACAATAAAAACTTAAATTTTTTACCGTCATGTACAATACATCTGCCAAGCTAGGACTTCGATGTCTATTTTTTTTTTTTACCGTTCTGGCCTGTGAATTGCGGGTGAACACCCATTACGCCCGCTGTCATTTCTCACAACTCCCGAAAGTCCCACCGACTCCCCCTTCCCTCCTTCCCTTTCTTTTCACGAAACCTTCTTTCTTCTCTCCATCCCTCCCTCCCTCTCGCGGACGACGCTCTCTGCGTCTCTCTCTCTTCCTCCCTCTTTCTCCGACACAGTTGATGGTTATTACCTCATCCCTCGCCGACCGTCACCGCCGACTGTCACCGTCGTCGTCACCGCCGACCGTCGACCGTCACCGCCATTGGACAAGGAAGAACGGCAGTTAGTTCCCGCCAGGTCTGTTTTCCTTTACTTTTTCTTTCACTGAGGTAAGGCTGGGTAGGGGAAAAAATAGTCGTTAGAAATTTAGTTTTGTGAACAGTAATGCACTGATTTGGGTTTGGGTTTGGAGTTGAGTAAAAACTGATTTGGTATGGGTTTGAGTCATTTTTTTTTTTTTTTTTTGTGTTTTTTGACTCAAATTTAAATTTGGTATGGGTTTGAGTCACCACCGGAGATGCTCCGAGAAGTCGGACCGCCATTCTGACGTTCGGCTTGCGTTCCTATAAATTCGACCTTTTTACGATTTTGGGTGTTTGTTCTTTGGGGTGTTCCTTGGACAGGTTAGCGTCGTATTGTTTTCTCCAATCTCTTTCATGTTCAGATTTCTTATATTATCATTCACTCATTAGACGGTAGACAACAATTTTTGTGATTGTTTTTTTCTTCTTTATTTTTAAATGTTTTTTATGCATTATTATATATTTGTTCTTCTTAAGGTTTTCACTAGGGCTAAGATCTGTTTATTTATATCTTTCTACATTTCGATATATCTTGCTTAAGATTAACTATTGAAAATCTCATATTTTCTGGGTTACATATAGTTGTGGCCTTTTGAATTATGGAAAATTAGTTTTGGGGGTTTTTGAGAAGTATCACCTGCATATGAATATGTTTTGATTTAAGCCATTATATAGATTTTTTTTTTGAAGAGGTTATTCGTTCTGTTTGTGCTAATAACATTAAATTATACACGTGATGATCGTGATTTAGTATCTTATTGTCTATCTTTTGTCTTGCTGCTGGATAATGTCTTGGTGAAGAAATTAGTGTCAATCTGACTGCCAAGAATGACCAATAGGCTTCTTTTGAGCTAGGGTTGAATTATAAAAAGAGTCTAGGTATTATAAGAACTTGGGCCATGAACAGTCCGTTTAAATTGGAGGACTTGGAAGGAAAGGAAAGGAAAAAATGGAAGGAGAGTTTATTTAATGTTTGATTTAAACATAAGGAAGGAGAGGAAGGGGTATAAAATTTCATTTTATTCTCCTTATGAAAGTGTGAGGAGACGGAGGAAAAGGACTAGAGAGGTAGTGATTACTTGTTTTAATTCTATAGTGATTACTTGTTTTAATTCTATTTTTTAAAACAAATGAATTTTTATTTTACAATTTCTAGGGCTGCAACTTGGACGGGCTAACCTGAACCCAACCTGAGCCCAATCCGAATTTTGACGGGCTTGGGCTAAAATATTTATAACGCGGGGCGGGCGGGCCTGGGAAAAAACTTTGAAGCCTGATCTCAATTTCGGGCCGAGCCTAGGTTAAAGTCTTAAGTATCGGGTAACCCGAGTAAACCTGATTTCCTTTCTCTCCTTTGTTTTTGTCAAATAAGATGGGAAGATTAAACTATCATTTCCTTTCTTTTTCCTCATTAGTTAGAGTTATCAAGACTTGAAGGAAGGATTACACTACTCTCTCCTCTCATTTTTTCTCTCTCATATCTAACGTTCTACTTTGCTCTCCTATCGATCCTCCTTATGCAAATAAACAGTAAGAGGACGAGGAAGCTAGCTGTTTTGTGCAAACCAAGATGTGTCCCATCAATATAGGGGTAAGGAACTCTCACCACAGGACTAACATTCTCAGTGAAAGACAAGACTAGTGACATCACAAAAGAGAGTGAAAGTTTTTAAAAAGATATGAGGTTTCTACTTCCTCTTCAACCAAAAATGTTGACGTCCTCGTAGAAATATAAAGTATTTTAAGGAAATAGTTTACCTTTCCTGCATGAATTGATGGACGACCGGCTTTTTTGTGCAATAAACCCCTCCAGCTGAAGACTTGTGGTAGTTAGTCCTGTGGAGCTTTCAGAGAAGAGTAGCATAGCGCGAAAGGATAGCAATGGACCGCGACGAACCCTCATATGACCTATTTAAGATTAGGGGGGAGATCCTTAGTAGTGGTAGAGAGATTGGCCAATTAAAACACAAATCAAAGGGTATGATTGACTCACCTGGAACAGTGGAACTAGGATTCAAAACCCCTCAAAAAATGATCTCTTCTTGCGCAGGAGAGCTCCTTTATAAAATAGAGTGAGGTTACTCTTTACTAGGGGATTCACCCACTTTTTGGCTCCCCTTGACTTGGGAAAAAGGAAGGGAAGGAGGAGTTGCAAATAGAGCTGTTATTCACTAGTCTGCCCCAAAACAGAAAGCTGCAGAGCAGTGCTTGGATTAAGCTTTATTTTGCTATATTTGTCGTAAACAAGCGGCAAAAATAAGTTCCTTCATTGGAACGAGCATCCAAGGTTATGCTCTGGTCTCATGGATGATAAGACATTCCAACTTCTTATCAACAAAATAGGGTAGGATGGCAATAGGGGTGTGTTTGACAGGTTTCCTGCTTCGTTGGGATGGGTTTGGGATCAAGTAGCTTAGCAGGGACAAACTGGGAATTGGGACTCAGATTTGAGTTTGGCTCAGTCATTTTTTACCCATTTTTAGGGAGGGAGGTTATAATTATTGTAGCCTCTTCCCTTCTTTTGTATTTGGGTGTGCGCCCCTCGGGTGCCTTGTTTATATACTTTGCATTTACTGATCCAAAAAAAAAAAAAAGGGAGGGAGGTTAGGAGTAACTAGGTTGGGTATGGTTTGATGACACCTTGTACTAACCCCACCCTCACCCCCCGCCCCTTTTTCCTAACATTGCAACAAAATGAAAGAAAATTTGAAACATCTTATGTATGAGAGAAGATTGTAATCCAACTGTAAAATAATATTGATCTTTAAAGAAAAGAGAATTGAAACATTATTTGCATTGGGGTTCTTTGAAAATGTATAGCAATTTGCTTGTGGCTTACTAGATGGTCAGTCATCCTATCATCATTAGCAAGAAAACATGAGAAGATTGGCGTTGTTTGCAAGGCATCATGATATAATCGACCATCTATGAGTACATATTAAAGTAAAGCTCCTTAACCTTTTATTTAGATTTAGGAAGTCATCTCTTCGCATTAGCCCAATATCTTGCTCAAAGGTGATTGCTTTAGTGTGATCTCTTGGTTGAAAATGGTATTGTGGTGTAGAGTGTCCTTGGTGATATACATTGTCTTCTGTCAAGAGACTATGTATTGCTTCTCTTGATTGTGCATTTTTCATATGGCTCTTAGATTGCCTAATCTTGAAGCAGACCGCTTAGGTAAGTGATGAGTTGCCTTGAAGTTCTCCCTCCCCCCGGGAGATTACTTGTTCCCTTTTTTTCTTCTTTTGTAATTTAACTTTTCCTTACTCTCTCCTTTCCCTCAAACTCATTGGAGGTATCACTCTCTCTCTCTCTCTCTCTCTCTTACTAACTTTTTTCCCCTCTTCTGCAAAAATAAATAATGAAAAGGATTGGAGTGTGCCTTTTTCCCCCTCAAATCTCTGATGATCAAAATGAGTTAGCGTGAGGGTAATCCACTTTATTATTTAAAAGTTGGTAAATTAGATCAACAAATGAATTAATTATATACGCCCCCACTTTAAAGTAGCTTTAATTGCAACCCTAGCATGAGTGGTTACGACATCTATAGGCTATTTGAATTTTGGGAGTTAACGGGCATATTTTATTTAAAATTTGTGTATTTTATATTTCTTTTATTCAATCACGATTTTAAATCGTAGTATCTGATATGTAACGGTCATAGTCGTGGTGCAATGATTTCGGAGTAGTAGTGTCATGGTTTTGAGAGCATCAATTGATACATACCGGGAATTGAAAATTGTTACCTTGAATATTTTCAATCACTAACAAACACCTTAAATCTCCAATATGTGTGATTTGACCCTAGTTTGTCACATTTTAGCTTTTTTAATTGTTTGCTTTTAATTTTATTACGCCTATAAAGATGTTTTATTTCTTGTATTTGTATCATATTTTATATAAATTTTAAAGTTGAACTAGTAAGAAAATATCATCTATGCCACTAACTAATATAACTGATAATTAGAAATGCAACTACAAGTCCATAATTAATAATTTATAAAAAAGTAAGTAACCGTTGGTATGACAATTCTAATTTTTGTAAAACTGCAATTGAAAGGAAAATATTACTGAATATTAATTTAGACAATTACTACATGATTTACAATTCATTCCTTATTGATTAATGAATCACCTCCAAAAAGCTCCAAACATGCCTTAAGGACTCAAAGTTGATGATATGAAACACAACCCGTAAGCACAACCTTCAAAAAATCAAAATTTATCCACCAATTCACAAGGCCGAGGGGAAGGGGGGGGTGAATTGGGTCAATGGAAAACTTTGAAAACTAATTGCTAAAAAATTAATGCGCAAATATCTAAAGGATGAGTAAACAAAAATAGAGATAACTCAACTCAACAAAGCCTTGCCAACTATTTGGGATCGGCTACATAAATTCTTTCTCGTCATTCTGCTCTATTTTAGGTCACCTTCAATCCATTATTCTTCAATATCTTTTAGGTGGAGATCAAACCTTTACACAATAGAGTAACACCACTCTTCTTTTCACAAGATGAGAAATCTCTCTCTCCTTAGAAGGGTTACACCAACCCTTGTTATCACTCAACAAAGAATAGAGAATGATTTGAGTACAATTACTCCCTTGGATTGGATTTACAAATGAAAGTTCACAATGGTTATTGCCAAATGATTGAACAAATGAATGGCTTAGAGAATTATTCAGAAAATTACTTATTAAAAAAAAAAACCTCAGAAATTAGGGTTCAGAGATTAAATGTATGATCAGAGCTCATTAATAGCACTAACCATATCCCAAAAAACCAAATTGAGTTAGTATTTATAGCCCTTTGAAAAATATGGCATTGAAGTGCATTAAATGTGCTATCAGAACTGTTCAGAACTGGCCGTTATGTTTTTTGATCGTGGATTCGGTTGACCATGTTCATTTTTAAAATTATCTACACTTTACTAGTTCACACAGTCGACTTTTATCCCATTAATTTGACTGATAGTAGTCATTTTCAAGTTTTGTGCTGAATCATTAAGTCGACTGATTTTAACAATTAGGTTGGCTGACTAGACCAGAAACATAATTCCATTTTTTCTCTGAGACATTTAGTCGACCAACTTATCCAGTGACTGAAGCGATTTCTAGTGCAAGGGTTTTTTTAGGAGCGGAGCAGGCCATTTTGTCTTTTTAAAGATAATTTTTTGCAATTATTTTTTTTGGGCCAAGGGGGATTTTCCTGTAAATGCTCTTTCTATAGTTGGTTTTGTGGGTTCGTTAAGATCTTTGTAGAGGGTTTGTCCCCCTTGGGCTCCATTTATAATAACTTTACTTACAAAAATAAAATAAAATTAGTTGACTGATTTCTCCGGTGGCTAAAGTTGTGTTCAAGTATGAGTGCATTCAGTTGACTGAGTCATAATTTTAGTCGACTGATGTTCTAGTAGACTACTTCCTGGTTTTGTCCAATTGACTTAGCCAATCTCAAGGCTTCACTAAGTCAACTGACATATTTAGGTTGCCCCAAAGATTATTTAGAGTACTGACTTTACTAGTTTGAAAAATATGCAACCTCAAGTTCTATTAAATCAACTGATTCAGGTCTGTGGTCGACTGAATTGTGTCTTAAGTCAACTAATTGACTTTTCAAAGTGACCAAACTTAATACTTATTGTCAAAATAAATTTTAGGGCCTTAGATATGATTTAACCAAATAAGTTTTGAGGTCCAAAGTCTATCTACGTTCAAATTGGGCCATTGATAATCAATCAAAATGAATGACTTTACAAAATTATTTTTAGTCACTCACATGACTATCACGAGTGTATTCATTGCTTCCAAATGATTCTCATGCCTTCCACTTGATATCCAAAGTGCACCTTGCTTAAAGAATTCACATTTAGAATTGAAATGGTCAGCGTACGTCATCAATGAGTTGTCATTATTGAAATTATCCTCTTACTCTTTGGTCGAAACCTTGGGCTAACAACAACCAGAATGATCTGTTACAAGCTTGAAATCATGATACTTTAGCTCAAAATTTACATATTTAAACTTTAACAAAAATCAGTTTTGGAAGCTTGGAGATAACTGAGTCAGAGAAAGGTTTAAAAATGAGCTTAGAACCTTGTTTTATACCTAAGTTGCTGAACAAGACTGTAACAGCCCCATAATGGCTGCTACAGAACTGTAATGGCCTGTAATAGTCACATAATAGCCGTTATGCTTTATTTTTTTTTTCTAACCTATAAATTGGTGTATATTGAGATCGGTACCTTGAAAATTCGTTATGTAATGCTGTAACGGTAACGAGCATACTGTGTTCCATGGTTTCAATAGGAAAATTACTCGGTTCCTTTTAGTGGACATGATAGGAAGAATAGTTTAGACAATAGAGCATGTAGGAGTCCATATTTACTGTGTACTTTCAGTTTGGTCTCATTTACATGCTACTGGAGCTTTCAATTTCGGCTCTTTGACATGCTATTAGAGCTTAATTTTAACTATAGTTTGGAAAAAGGAAACAAGAAAATGGGCACGAAGCTTGTGAGTGAGAGGGGGAATGAGAAACATAGATGATGAAGTATAAAACCATTCCTATCATCAACTGTTGGGAATCTTCTAAATGCAGTACATATATCGTGTTGTGCACTAGGGAATGACTGGATGTCTTGTGAACACAAAGTTATTCCACTCTGCTTTACATATTTTAATTGAGTGCATTTTGTTAAAGCATGGCTTTTAAGGTAATCTATCTGTTCTGGACCCTTGTCCAAGATATGCCATTTTGAGGATTTTAATAAATGTTCTCATGAATATTACCGCTTTATTGATGATGTTGACTCCACTTTATTCAATTTTTTCATTTTCAAAGCTATGTGAAACCCAATGAAATAACATTAATTCCATGGGATGTCCAAACACCTGTTTATTCTCACAGTTTCAAGAAAATGAGAAATTGGCTTAAGATGGTAGTTTAATAATTCAAAAGAGGCTTGGAATCCCATTTTTCTAACAAAACTATGACTGCTCTATCATAGAGTTCGACATCAGTTTGCCATCTATTGTGCACAATAGCTAAGTGCAGAAAATGTTTTTAAGGTAGAGAGAGTGAAGATGGATAAAAATATCATCATAATGTCCATGACTTGGTATGAATCTTGCTCTAATATTGTTTGCAACAATTAACTGCAAGGCAACTGGCCTTCTAGTCTCGGCGATTCTCTTGAATTGTTGCACATTCTGAATTGAAATGAAGAACACTTCTTGTTTCAATTGTCACACCTATGGAGGCAAACAAGACAATTCGAGTATAAGATTGATTGAGAATGGTATTTAAAGAATCATATAAAACGAAGTATAATAGATTGTTTGAGGTTCTACATGTAGTTAAGCCAAGGTTGCTAAAATCAGGATCCTATAATGAATCGATGGGAGGGTCCTCAGGATCGGATCGTCGGATCGGATTGAGAATCATAAGATTCTACAAAATGAGAAAACTAATACTAATTAATATTTTTGCATCTTAAAAATCCTTCAAAAATACAGAATTAATAAGTTTAAAATATATGAAAAATATGAAAAAATATAATAAACAATTAGAATACAAAAGCTTCTACTAATCCTAATATTTTTTAATAAATTAGTATAACAAATGTTTTATTTATATAAAATTTAACTAAAGTAGCACATTAAAATATTAGATTTAGATTAGATGAATATTTTTATTTTAAAATAGTTGGTTTACTCGGCCATGAAATGCTCTATAACAAAACCTATGATATAGGAAAAGCTATAGAATCAATATAGTATAAGAGATTAATTGGTCCAAAACAAGCTTATTGACTTTTTGTGTGTATATGTAAGAGAGAGGGGGAGGGAGAGAAGCTAATTAGCCTAAAGAGTTTTTTTTAAAGGGCTATATCGGACCATACGAGTCATAATAGAGTAAACTAGTACAATACTTTGACTAGTTGAAAGCAAATTAAAAGAGTTATTGAAGAAGTAAAAACGTGAGCAAGTTTTAACATAATTGTCTCACTTAGGATATTTAAGTATATCTTGGTAGTTTTTTTATAATATTATTACGGTCTTGGGTTGTAACTTATCAAAGACACTTGCGAAAATAACATTATAGGGCTATATTATAGGATTGTTAAAATCGGGAGTCTACTCGGGATCCTAGTGATTTTATAGGGATTTCATAAGATCCCACCCTTTAGGGATTTTTGATGGGATCCAGATCGATTTTGTATTTTTGGATTGTAAAATTGTAGGCTCGTTAGATCCGGATCGAGATTTTAACAACTATGCGTGAACCAGACTTGTTGGACACCAACACTATGGCCTCAGGAACGTGTATGTGCTTCTTAGGTTGTGACATGGAATGATATTGACAAGATATCCAGATTAAAGCCACGTTTAGCTAAAGAATTTGAGGTTAGAGATTTGGGATTAGAGATTTTGGAAATCTACGTTACTTTCTCAAGATTGAGGTAGTCGGTCAAACAAGGGCATTTTTATCTCTCAGCTAAAATACATTCTTGATCTATGTGAAGAGACTGGTATGTTCGGTTGCAAACCAGCAGAGTCTCTTTTATTGAAGTTAATCATTGCATTAGAGGTGATGAAGGTAATGGGGTAGATAAAGAGAGATATCTGAGACTGGTGGGAAGATTAATTTCTCTCTCACACAAATGCCCAGACATGGTTTATGCAGTAGGAGTAGCAAGTCAGTTCATGCATGATCCTCGCATGATCGCATCCTACATTTAGAGTTTGTTTATCGTATTCTAAGATACCTCAAATCTGCTCCAAGTAAAAGGATTTTATTTTCAAATCATGGACATCTGAGATTAAAAGCCTGTATGCAGATTGGGCAGGATCTATTGACGATAGATGATTTACATCAGGTTATTGTTCCTTTGTTGGAGGCAATTTGGTTAGTTGGAGGAGCAAAAAGCAACCAATAATCGCCACATCTAGTGCAGAAGCAGCGTATAGAGCTATGGCGCACATGCAATATGCGAACTTATGTGACTTCAGATGTTATTAGAAGGGCTGAAAATTGAAGGTGAAAGAGCTATGAGGTTGTATTGTGACAACAAGAGGCAGCTATTAATATTGGTGACATTCCAATCCAACATGATCTAACAAAACATATCAAGATCGACAGACTCTTTATTAAAGAAATACTATACAGTGGTTTGATTTGTGTGCCCTTTGTGAAGTCAGAGGAACAATTAGCTGTTTTGTTTATAAAAGGCCTTATTATCAGGTCTTTTAATTCTATTGTTTGCGAGTTGGGCATGAGGGATATCAATGCACCAACTTGAAGGGAAGTGTTTGATTATGTACAAGTACTTGGAATGGTAGTTTTGTATTTTTATCCTTTTAATAATATAACTATATAAAAAGGGCAAGGCTGTTTTATGCACTAAACTCTCTAGAACTTTTCTTATCTTCTCTTCTTTCTCCATTCTTTAACCATAGAATCAAAATAATCAATCTTTCAACTTATTGTTTATGAATTTGTGAAATATTCTATGTTTTTTACTTCTAGTCAATGCTTTAAAAATTGGATTGTACTGTCCAGTTCGACAGTTGAATCGGGAACCAGTCTGGATAACGATCCGGTTTAAACCAAGAACCCTCAAGTATTTAAAAATTGTTTCTGTTTGTGAAACCATCTGACCTTGCTGGTTTAACTAGAAAAACCGGTCAGAGTTGAATGTAACAACACGGTTCATATAAGATATAAATATGAGGGGAAAAAATGAAATTAGGGAAAATCATTCACTTCAGTCTCGTCACTGCGACGCTCGCCTCTGAGAGATTCAAACTCTCTCACCGTCATCCGTTCGTCATTCAATTGCAACTGTAACCAGTAAGAGATTTCTCTCTCTCTCTCTCTCTCTCTCTCTCTCTCTCTTTTGAGAATTTACTCTCTGTGAATCAACCCATCATGCCTCATCGTGGGGTTTGGTGTTTGATGATGATTTATTGAACCTATTATGTAATTCATTCTCTGTAAATCATCTGAAACTTTACACAAATTTTTTTGTTCCATATTACTATTTGGTGTAGACTATAGAATTGATGTTACATGGTTTTTTTATATTTTATTTTTTCCTGGTTTAATCTGTTTGTTATAAATTCAAATATAAATTCTTGGCTTCAATAACAATGCAATCTGTTTCTATTTACTCTCTCTGAAATCTGAATACAAATGTCGTGTCGAATCTGTGTCCCGTGTCTGTGCCCGTGTCCGTGGTTATTAGAGATGCACAACAAAGATGGTCAAGAAGAATTATGACCTCAGTAAATACTGCTTTGGAAAAAAAAATTGCAATGAGATGATAATCAGGAAAATAATCTAATCAGAAAAATGAAAATAATAATGGTAATAGTCAGGCTATCAGAATATTGAACCCATTGAGTGTTCCCTGATCAAGACACCCAGAAGTTCTCCTCCATCAGAAAAATGAAAATAACAATAGTAAAAGTCAGGCAACCAGAAAAACTTAGTGAGCCCCTTGAAAGTTCACTGATCAAGACACCCAGCAGTTCTCCGTCATTAAATACTACACACGGTTATGATTGTCAATTTTTTTATAAGTTTTGGAATGGCAATTGTTAGGGGAGATCTATTTAAACTAGTTTTTTTTTTTTGAACTTTTTTATAACTATTGAGACTAAAAAATGAAATAATTTTAAACTTAGGGGAGATCATAAATGAAGGACTAGGATCAAGTTTTGAGTAATAATTACATGATTAAATAAAAAAGAAAATCAAATAATTATTCTAGAGAATGAATGTTCTAAATAAATGAATTATAATAATGTAAGAACTTATAAGATCATTGTTTACATACATGCAAGACTAAATGAGAATTTAGAAAATGAGAGTTTATTTCTTAATAAACTCAAAAAATGCAAATGTCTAGATTCAATGAATGTCCTCTAAAAGAAATGTCTAGGAATTAGATTCACCAAAACTTTAGATAAGAAAAGTCTTAATTGTGCATAAATGAACAACTATCCCTCAAGATTATCAAATTTCCTTGTAATTTGGTGAGAATCTCTAAATTGCCCCCAGGCAAGTGAAATGACCAATCGACCATCAAGGCATGAAAATGTGCCCAGCTTGTCACCAAATGACTAAAATTACTAAATTACCCCCAAATGGGTAAAATGATGTAAAAATTATTAAAATACCCCTCTGGTGATTAAAGAGTCCCACCAAGGATAGGACTTTACCAAAAATTACCAAAATGGCCTGAAAGGGAAAAATGATGCCGAAATTATCGAAATGCCCTCCCAAAGGGCAGAAGAGTCCCACTAGATGTGGGATTCTAGAAAAATTACTGAAATGCCTTCCAAGGGTAGGAAAGTCCTATTATGGGTGGGACTCTGGCCAAAAATATTGAAATGCCTCCCAAGGGCAGGAGAGTCCTACTAGAGGTAGGACACTAGTAAAATTAACAAAACCGTCCAGTAGGGTAGAGGAGTCCTACTAGAGGCAGAACTATGGTAAAATTACCAAAAATACCCCTATGTGATGGGAAGCCGTTGGGAATTACCAAGAGTGCTCTTGAGGACCACAAATATGTGCAAAATTACGAGAATACCCTTGGGAGTCAGAAATGTGTGAAATGACCAAAATACCCTTAGGGACCAAATCGCGCATGAAATTACTGAAATACCCCCGGATGGGAAATATCTTAATAATTCATAAAAAATGATGAAACTATCCTAAATATTCAATATAAATGACTGACTGAAATGTCCTCAGAATGCTGCGAAATTAAGGAATCAACCCTATTTAATCATGGGTCACAAAATGAGGTGTCTACAACTATTATCTCTGCCGATTTATACGCTGATCTTTTTCATGTATAATTGAGTTTATATCTGGTCTTTTCAAATTTTCTAAATTTCTCTCCTACTCATATAGTTTCTAATAAGCATGTTATATTCGCCCTCTGAATAATCGTATCTACTAGTTCCATCCGATTTCCTGTTAATGTTCCTATATTCCAAGTTGTCAATCTAAGTTTTTTATTTCTATTATTCTTGTTATTTTGGACTAACTTCTTTATCCGTGCTCATCCATCAAGTCGTGAGAATCCTTGCCCACTTTTTACCGCACCTGGGTGCTGATGTGGTGCCCCTTGCCTATTTTTCAAAACATTCCTTGGCTAATGCAACACTTTGTTTACAGGGAATGCCTTAGTGTTTATGCAATTATTCTTAGAATTCATATTCATACTGGGTTTGACAAGATTTTACACTCGTTGTCAGTTACTTAACGCAACTCTTCTATTTTATCTAGGTTTGAGACAAGCTTTGAGACAAGGTTTGTCATTTGTTGTCTCTCTCTCTTGCTCTGGTTTTCTCTGTTTCTTCCTCAAATTCTCTTCTCCTGGTTTTATGTCCATTCTCCAACTCCAGCGGTAGTGAACAATGCGTTCAGACAACAGTTTCACACAATCTTCCTTTAGCATCTATAACATCGCACATGGAACCTCATGTTCTCTTTTTCATTCTTAATTTTATTCATCTTTTATGTTTTGCATGTGAATCTTTGTATAAGAACAAAGCCCTTTGATATTTCTTTGTATTAGTTGAATCATATAAAAATAAGCGGTGCTTTCTCTCTGGCGAAAACTCCGATAGGTTTGTCATTTGTTGTCTCTCTCTTGCTCTGGTTTTCTCTGTTTCTTCCTCAAATTCTCTTCTCCTGGTTTTATCTCCATTCTCCAACTCCAATGGTCGTGAACAATGCGTTTAGACGACAGTTTCACACAATCTTCCTTTAGCATCTATTACATCGCACATGGAACCTCATGTTCTCTTTTTCATTCTTAATTTTATTCATCTTTTATGTTTTGCATGTGAATCTTGTATAAGAACAAAGCCCTTTGATATTTCTTTGTATTAGCTGAATCATATAAAAATAAGCATTTGTATTGTGACTTAAAAATGGAGGTGTTGTTTGATTATGATTAAACCAGATGGGTACCACTTATTTTGGGGGAACTAATGTTAATTTTTTTTGATTGATTTTTGTTTGAATTTATTTATTGCATTCAAAGGCTTATTATTGAATTGTGATTACGTTGTATATCAATTGGGATTTTTGCTTGATAAATCATAAGATAATGTCATGATTTTTGTGATATACATAATCACAGAGAAACCCTTTTGTTTCTTGTATATTTTGTTTGGATTCTACTTCACAACCTTTTTTGTTAAATGGATGTGGTTTTAATTACTTTGGCTAACTAAGTTTAATTTTTGGGCCTATTTGATGAACTTCGGTTTGTATTATTTGATTTTTTTTTGCTTCTCCTTTTATAGCTTTGAACTTAGAAAGCTTAAATTGTGCTTTTGTATATTATTTTGATATTCTAAAACTCCATGTATTTTAGAGTTATTATGTAGGAAAGTGAAAAAAAGATAGATTTGTTTAATGATTTTTTTTCAAATTTATTTTATTGTTGATATTTATTAATAAACATGTATATTATTATGTATTTATTATGTCATGATTTGATTTCGGTTCAACCGGTGACCCTTGGTTTGGTAATTTTTTCGGTTCAATAGATGTTCTGAGTTTTAAAACATTGCTTTGAAATGATACAAGATTAGTCCCGTGAATTAAAAGTCAGCATAACGTTGAAAGAAAAAATTACCCATTGCTTGTTTCGGACTTGAGAAACGTCTCTCTCAAATTGTTTGAGAAAAAAGAGAGAGAGCGAGAGAGAAGTAAAGAGAGAGAGAGAGAGAGAGAGAGAGAGAGAGAGCGCGCGCAGAGGAGGGGTAGGGAGCAGTAGGGATAGTTGCGTAAACAGCAGTTGGTGGAGCCACCCACGTCCACTGCCAGGGAAACTTCAACCGCCCAAAATTATGGCAAACCTATGTAGGTATGTGTTTCTTGCCGCAGCTCCTGATCCTACCCAATACCCAAACCCAAACCCTACCCTTTCTCCAAATGACTAGTACCAGGTTACTACCCCCACCGCCAGAGAGTAAACCGGCTCTCAACGACGTCCATATGGACTAGGGCCATGTTCAATCATTTTGCTGATCATCATCTATTAAATGCCGTCTTTCTACAATGCCCACTTTGTAATGGACAAGGTTATTAATAGTCAATAAACTCATCAATTTCCTTTCTATATCTACATATTCATGTTTATCAAGAATTGAAATTAGGATTATTTTTTGTAACTGAGATGTGCTTTAAAGTTTATAGGATTTTCATCGAATCAATTACTAGGAAGGTCTCAAAGATTTGAGGTCTTGAATTGGGTTGTTGTAATGTTGTGTCTTTGGGCATTGCATTGTGTTCACGGTGATCATTGAATTTTTGCTGCCTTTGGGTGTTATATCTTGAACAAGAGATGATTTCCGTATTGGGTTTTCGTGATAAGGATCAGATTGTGGGGAAGATCAGATTATTTGTGATTTTAGAGTGGTCGTTTTAAAGAGAAACAGATTTAAGTTAAAGTTTAAGAGGGAGAGAGGAATCGTATATAATTTGAGATAAAACTATTAGAATTGTCGGAGAGATCGATTATAATTTTAGAGAGAGAGAGGAAATTGTTAGAGGCCCATATAAAATCTCTTAGAGAGAAACAAATTTAGGAAAGAGATTTTAGATAGTTGAGAGAGATTTTAGATATGATTCGGTTGTATTTTGAGAAAGGAGTGGAATTTTTACAGAGATAAATGTGAAAGAAGGTGATGTGAAGCTAATGATATTGAAACTAAGCGAGGTTAAAACGAGGAAATTGAACCATTGCAAGTGAACAACCTCCTTGAGAGTGAGACATGTTTTTGTGAATCAAATGATAAGATAGATTGGATTAAGTTGGTTTAAGGTCTTAAACATGTACTAATGGGTTCACCCTCGAGTCTTTGGCAGCTAGGGCATGACATCTAAATTGTTATAAGTTGATAGTTGTATGTGTATATGAGTGGAGTATTTGCTTTTGCTTTGATGTTCAATTTACTTCCACTCGGGAAACCTAAGATCCGTCACTGAGTTGCCATTTGGTCTTTATCATGAAAATTGTAGAACTAGTTGTGGGCATGGATTATGTTGTTAATTTCTTATATTGTCATTTAAGATCATCAATTAATTTTTTTTGACTACTTGCATTAAGATAATCAAATTGGAATGACAGGGCACCAAATTTAAATGAGGTTGAAATTGGATGAAAGCTATGCTGTATACAAATATATGGCTCATGATTGTGTTTTGTTGAAGTTTGAATTATTGTGTTCAGTTCTTCTAGATATCTTTAGGTTTAGGAAGGTGATAATAATTTTAGAAATTTTAAATTTTTTTCTATTATAAATTAATAATAAATATATTTATGCATAATTATGACCTCACAATTTGATTCCGGTTGAGCCCATGAGCCATGATCAACTTATATAATTTTTTTCCCAGTTCACTAATTGTTTGGGTTTCAAATCATTGGTTTGCATATAAGGGGTTCTTAATTAATCTTCTTACGTTTTCTACAATAGTACTTGGCAGCTACAGGGGTTGCTGGCATGTAATAGTTTGGGACTTTCTAGACTTACTAAGCCCCGGGGTTGCTTCATTAGCTTCTGTCCTTTGATTGGTATGCAAATGATGCATCAATACACCTATATTTGCTTCATAGGTTCATGCTCAATATTTTCTAGTTCCTTATTTCTTTCTCGAATTTTTTTACCAAAATAGAGTTCTTTTCAAACTTTTTTTCAAGAATAAGGTTACAGTAAACTTATTTACCAAACTAGGATTATTTGTAAAATCGTCTTTCTGAAAGCCGATTTAAAAAAAAAAAAAAATTGTTTTGAAATCGTCTTTTAGAAAGACGCTTTCTTAATAAAAAAATTTCAAAAGCGTCTTTCTGAAAGAGAATTTAAAAAAAAAAATTGTTTGAAATCGTCTTTTAGAAAGACGCTTTTTTCAAAAGTGTCTTTTTGAAAGACGATTTCGTAATAAAAAATCGTTTTTTAGAAAGATGATTTTAAAAACAACCCTACTCCCGTAAATAAGTTAAAAACAATACCAAACTGGAAAATAAGTTTTTTTTTTTACTCTACTTCAGAATTTTACTCTTTCTTTCTAGGATAAATTTTAATTTTTTTTTTCTGTCTTTCTATGTTTTATATAAAAATACATTGTTTGTATTTATCACTCTCTCTCTCTCTTCTTTATTTTTTTCACTTGATATACTTCAATTGAAATAATGCTACGTATTGGCAGTATTCATCAGTATATTATGATGTAATTTTGATTTCAATTTGTACTTATCAAAAAAAAAATTTTGATTTCAATTTTTGTTTGCTTCACAGGTGCATTTTTGATACAATTTTTTTCTCCTCTTTTATTTCTTTATTTTTTATGAGAAAACAATTATTTAATTTCCATGCAAGTCTTGGCTTCACCATAGGTATTAGAACCAGACTGGACTGGCTGGTTCGACCAGTTCGACCGAGAACTAGACCCGCGGTTTGGTTCATTTAAAATATCGGACATGCTAGGTCCAACAGGCCGGGTTTTTATTGAACCGGTGAAACTCTCGTATTTGGAGAACTGCTGGTTTGATGTTATTTTTGTTCGAAGACCATAAAACCTGTTCTTTAACTGCTTTTTTCAACAAAATGTGGGGCCTTTTGGTCTTTTAATGATCTAGGGCTCTTTTTTCATGCAGTCGGTAGTTCGTCTCTGACTCTCGGACAGCCTTTCCTGTTGTAGCTTGTTCGGTCGGTTCATCATTCTCTCATTCTCTGGACTGTGAGTGATGATGACGTGCTCCATCCTCCCCTGAAGTCTTCAACTAAATTGTGAGTCATCTTATTTTCATTTCAACTATGTTCATAATTGCGGTTCTCATCTACTTGGAATATTAACCAACATGGGGTCACTAAATATGAAGAAGGAAGATTTTTTCTTTTTTTTGGGATCAGTACAATAATATCTTGAACTATCTAATAGTTGAACTTCATTTTTGCACGATTCTTAATAAGTTTCTCATCTATAAATTATTGAATAATAGCATCTCTTGTATGTAATTGGCATTTAGCTGCGTTGAATTGAATCTTGTATGGATATGCTTTGTGAAATATGAAGTATCCTCGCGAAGTCAATTTTTTATTATTTATAATTTTTTATGCTGATTATTACTGAGGTTTTTATGGAACCCTAGATAAGAAAAATATATAATTTTTATGTAGTTTTCTTAATTTTTAGTATATCTATATTTTTTTAAAATATATTAATTAAAAAACAAGTTGAACTGGTGAACCAATGAACCATGAACCATGAACCGTCCCCTTCACCGGTTTATTGTCCGGTTTGGTTCGATAACTATGGACTTCACACACACACAAATACACACGCACACATTTCTATATGATATGGCAAATCTTCTTGTGGTGCTAGGAGTTGGGGTCAGAGGACAATGTTTGAAGGACTTGTTCGGCAGTTACTCTTGGGTTATCTTGGCCAATATATTAAAGACATCCAAAAGGAGCAGCTTAAGATCACTCTATGGAACGGTAAGTAAACCCAACTTATTTATTTCCAATTGTTATTCTAACTTAGTATTAATACTTATAATGTATTTTTTCATTTTATAGTATTCTTGGTCACTTACTAGTTATTGTTTCTGTAACTTCTGTGCTTTGTGCTGCCTTGCCTGCTGCTAAATATTATCAAGTTGATATTGTATATATGTATATCTCCTTTCCGTACTAGATCTCTTTAGCAATTGGATGTAGATAGCATTAATAATTGCTCTAGGCTTCTTGGAAGTGTTGTTTGTTTGGGTTATCACCAAGTATAAGATTTTTACATTCCAAAAATTGGTAAAATATAATTTGTTTGTCTTCTCAATGTCCCACTTTTCATTATAGACTCAATATTTACAGGTTTAGTAATAGTATTCTTACAAATAAAATGCGTACTTGAGTTGTTTGGGCTTTATAAAGCAATTCTTAATGGTATGTAATCCCGTGGAAGTTCTAGAAAGGTTTTCTTGATGATCAAAATGTTGTAATATGTATAGGGGCATAAGCAAGGGATGAATAATGTGCATTACCATCCTCTCATCTAATTAGAGAAGGCACTAATCATATCGTCAGAATGAGTTTTTTTTTCTTCTTCTGAAGAAATGCAAGCACAGTGATCTAGAGCTAAAGACAAAATTATAGTTGACTGAATGAAGTATTTTTTTTTCTTTTGTTCCCTCTAATTTAAGGATGGGTTTCCATGAGTTTAGTGTAGGTACTAGGTTATATGTTAATGCCGGTAAGGGGGTGACGGGATCGATGAGCCTTTCCGTCGCCCAAGACGGATCTGATGAAGCGGCGGGTGATAGCCAATCCTTCGTTGTTGTCAGAAACACCACGACATTGGCGGCAGGGGCGCGATCTAAGTGCTGCACGCCTCGCGTGAGTTTGTGTCGCGGGGCTGAGCCATACTCAAGTGTAGCGACGAGGAATCTATTTAATAAAATCATGAATGAAAAAGCGTGACGAGAATTCTTAACTCGAGATGTTAGAAGGTGCAAAATCAATGGGTGCTGGAGCTGCTACAATTGCTTCAGCGGGGCTGCTGTCGGGGGCTGCTGTTGGTATTGGAAACATCCTTATTGCATCTCACGAATTCACTAAAACAAAATAAAGATGAAAATTAAGAATTGTTTCATGTTTCCAAAGTTCTTTCATCAAAGGTTGCCAACATTTGGACGTGATTCTGGTTGCAAATGAGGTGGAGGATTGTAGGAACTCTAGTAGAGAAGGGATGTTGTTCAAATTCATTTCAAAAAGCTTATGACCAGTAGGGATTTTCTGGTTTTGTATTGCATATGCTAAGATTTGGTGTTTTGTTGGAGAGTATTAATGTGAGGTTGTTTAGGTTCTATTTGTTAATGGGGCTGCTGTTGGTTGGTTTAAAGCTTCACGGGGTTTAATCCTTTCTTATTCACTCTCATGGTAGCCTGACTTAGCATATTGATCTCTGAAGCTGAAGATGTTGGTTTGATCCAAGGTTCCAGTTTGGGTAGATCGGGTTTAGACTTTAGAGCATCCCATCTCCAATTTGTAGAATACATTGTGTTCTTATTATTGCGAGATGCGGTTAATGTTCTTATTACTCTTGTACTGGCTTGTTTCACTAGTGCCCCTCATGCTTTATCTTTCTTTCAAAATTCCTTGGAAAGTAGTCACTAGCTTTGAGAAGACTCAAAGGGATGACTTGTGTTGAGGAATTAATAGTCCTTCAAAGACAATTTGTTGAATTGGGATTTTGCATGCAGGCATAAAACTAACACTATACTTTTATCGAGGGCTTTGGAGGGAAAAGAAAGCAAAAGAATAGGAACCCCACACTCGACTTGGATGAGAAAGTGAGAGAAAGGGAAGCAAATTTAGGTGGACATTAACCCCCTATAGAACTACATTTTTCCTTCCTTACAAAAATGGAAGAAAATGGAAGGAAAGGATAAGGGGATTAGTGAATAATGATTACTTTTTCTTTCTTTATTTTGTACTGGTGAATTCCTGTTTTATCCCTTTCAATCACATAATATTCCTTTCTTTTCTTTTCTCATCAATCTTTCATAATTAAGAGAATGGGTTATCACTATCTCTTCCCTCCCTAACTTTTAAACAAGAGGAAGGGATGCCACTATTATTCGTTTTTCTCTTTTATTTTTCTCTCCTAACTAATACTAACCTTTCCTTTCCTTTCCTTTCCCTCCTATATATCCAAGAACAGTGTAAGGTTTTTTTTTTTCCCTTCTAAAATTAGTCATTAGGTAGTTTGTATGAACAATGCTCTTAATGACAAATCGTGGTGGAGTTTTGTTCTATCTGTTCACTCCCGTATGGAGAATTAAATTTAATTTCTCCTGGTGACTCCAGTCAACTTAGTATTGGTGAATCGGTGATATTATAGGGCGAGTGATAAAAATATTCTTTTTGTTTTCTTTAGGCCAGCAGTGATAGGTTATGCCATCAAAGCTGAGATTCTTGCTAAATTGGAAGGAATGAGGGGGCCGGTTGGGATGGGTCTGGGTTGGTTGTGTGCCTTTATGCAGGGTTTGTTGTTTCCTAGTGGTAGTAGTAGTAGTACTGTAGTAGTTGTTTTTTTTTTTCCTTTCTTTTTTATTTTATTTTTTATTTACAACAAAATATGCCTCGTTCTTCTTACATATTTCCTTGTCTCATTTTTTTTAAAATTCAGTTTCTTATATAAAAAAAAGAAAAAAAAAAGAAAAATGAACATGGATAAAGTTCCCATCATGCAAGTACTGTGGGTTATGGCTCATTAGGTCCTTGTGGCATTTACTATTGGCAAGGTGAGGCACATACGTGATACGTCATTGTTTTTGTTTTTTTCAGTACAATTTTTCTTTAGATGACACCAAGGAGGTGCTCCTATATACAAAGAGCGCACACATTATATACTACGTATACCCATAAGGCAACCAATATCTACAAAAAATATACCCACATGTTTCCCATAATCTCTATGAAAGATTCTATAAACAATGACAAACAACTCTATTCCTCTCTCTCTAAATGCTCCACCAAAGTCATATTGGGCCACTTGCCAAACAACTGTTTACTCTTCGTCTCTCTCTACTCGGTCTCCAACTTCATAGAAGTCCATCCATCAATCCTGTTATACGTCACAGCTTTTATGTGTGGTTTAAGCAGCGGATTGTTTTTGTTTTCACGCCTCAAGGTTTGTGGGCATCTTCTCGATATTTTGCATAAGTGAAGGTTGCATATTGACTTGTAAAGATGATGCATCGGAAAGAAAGAAGGCACTGCTTCCATAGTTTTTGCGTGTCAATTTTTCCTTTAATGTAATGTTTGCTATTATTTAAAGGAAATATTTTTGCATGATTGCAAAATGTATGTTCATAAATTGTTCTGTAGAGTTTTTGGGAGGCATGAGAGTTTTTCTATTGTTTCTTGACTATATATCCTGTGACACGGGTTGATCACCTTTGGTGCTCTCTAATGAAATTTTACTTCTTAAAAAAAATATCTGCTAAATATGTGGCAGAATTATTGAAAACAATTTCTAATTGTTTTGATTTACCTTTGTTCTTAGCAGTCTTGCATGCTTAAATGATTTACATCCTGAAAATTTGATGGTTGAAATTGAAAGTTGGTTTCATCTTTCTCATGCAGAAGAAGTATTATTGGAGAATGTAGAGCTGATTCTTGAAGCTTTTGATTACCTCCAGCTGCCATTTGCTCTAAAGCAAGGTGTTGTAACCTAGCTTAACACTATCATAATTTGTAATTCCTTTGGGAATAACTGATATATATCCTCTTCGGCCTTTTTTCTGTTTTTTTTTTCTTTTTCTTTTTCTTTTTTACTAGTTTTGGCATTTTGTTTAACTTATCTAACATGAAGTAAATATGTGTTTAAGCCATTTTTGGACAGTTTTCTTTATTCATGACATAAATCCATTATGGGAATGTTCTACTGGGATTTTCATTTTAATTCCTGATAGCTTTTTGCTTGAAGTATATCAAACTAAATTAAGACATATAGGCTGTGTTTGGATGGTTGGATTTCAGAATTGGATAGAATAGGTGGACCTAGAGAAAGGGAAAGAGGACACACATGTTCTAGTTCTGGTTACGGAGCTAAAGTTAGCGCCAGTTTGGGGAAGTGGAATCAGTGAACAAGTGAGAAAACGGAAGGTTTGGCACCCTTGCAGCTTTTTCTCAATGGGATATGATATGGATATAGAATTCTCCTATCCCATGATTGGATTATAATTGGATTAGAGGCACGGATATTTTTTATTTTTGTTTTTGGTAAGTAAGATTATTTGCTCCAGATATGATTTTATAGCCAACCATATCCTAATCTTATGTTTTGAGGAGGATTATTATGGATGAGAACATGAGTTACGGCAAGTGTGAGCAATTTTCAGCTAATAACATCCAAATCAATCAAGAATCCAGTGACCCCCCTCTCCCACAAAAAAGAAAAAAGAAAAACCAATCCACAATTCTACAAGTTCCAATCAACACAAACCCAAATTAAGAAACAAAAATTGCCTTCCAAGCATTCAAATTACATCCCAATCAATAAAAATCAATTTCATATAAAAATTCCCAATTCACAACTCAAGCCTAAAAAATGGCTTTTCAAGCATTCAAATCAAATCTTTATTTATTTATTTATTTTTTTGGTGTTAGCATTCAAATCAAATCTATACTAATGAAAAATTAATTTCATACAAAAGATCCCAGATGAAAGCTGATTGCCTCTGTGATGAAGTTATAAAAAAGATCTCTGCTAAGGTTAAAATTATTTCATTTTTTAGTTTCAATAGTTATAAAAAAGGACAAAAAAAAAAAAAAACTAGTTTAAATTGATCTCCCCCTAGCAATTGCCATTCCAAAACTGATAAAAAAATTGACAATCGTAACCGTGTGTAGTATTTAATGACGGAGAACTGCTGGGTGTCTTGATGAGTGAACTTTTAAGGGGCTTACTAAGTTTTTCTGGTAGCCTGACTTTTACGATTGTTATTTTCATTTTTCTAATGGAGGAGGAGAACTTCTGGGTGTCTTGATGAGGGAACATTCAATGGGTTCAATATTCTGATAGCGTGACTATTACCATTATTATTTTCATTTTTCTGATTAGATTATTTTCCTGATTATCATCTCATTGCAATTTTTGTTTTTCCAAAGCAGTATTTACTGAGGTCATGATTCTTCTTGACCATCTTTGTTGTGTATCTCTAAGAACCACAGACACGGACACGGATTCGATACGACATTTCTATAAAAAGTAGGACACGAATACGTTGAATATATATATATATATATATTTTATTTGACCATGTAATAAAAACCTAGCGTTAATTCAATCAAAATTGACATAAAAATACACAAATCACAACAATAGAATTAAAATTTCGAAATGACATTTAAATTCAAGAACTTCTTCATTAATCATCAACATTTATGATCCAAGTTTCAAAAGAAATTTTGTGACTACTACATAGAACATACATATTAATATATAAAACCCAAAAAATAAAAAAAGGGGGGAAAAAATCCCAAAAAAAAAGAAAACAAAAAATGTGTCCAAAACAGGTCCTTATGTATCTGAAATTCAGAAATTTTGGACACTATTTTTTCGCATGTCCGACATGTGTACAAGACATGTTTTGTGTCCGACACGTTTCTGTCACGGACACGTGAGTCAAAATAAAGTGTCCGTGCCTCACAGGTGTATCTTATACAAATTTCTTCTTTTCACTTGACTAATAGATGTTGCTTGTGCAAGGAGGAGGAAAGTGTTGATCACGTCCTTGTTCATCGCCGATGTATAGAGATGCTTTTTTTTTTTTTTTTGGGGGGGGGGGGGGTGGTTGCTCTCCATTTTTTGTTGCGATTGGGTTATGCTCGCTTTATTTAAGGATTTATTGTTATGTTGGAGTGGTGGCCGGGTGAAGGGGGAGGCAAGGAAGGCATGGAGGGTGGCTGTGCTTGATATGGTGTGTTTGGAGAAAAGAAATTGGAGAGTTTTTGAGGGGGAGGAGCATCCCTCTTTTTTCTTTGCTTTCAAAATGGCAATTTGAGATCACAGTTTTGTGGCCCAAACAGGCCCATCCTTTGTATATAAGCACTTTGGTTTAGTGGATTTTTTGGGTTCTCTAAGGCCTACTTTGTAGATGCATTTCCTTGTAAATATGGGTTTGCCCGCCTCGGGCTCTTTGAATAGATGTATACTTATCAAAGAAATATATGTACTCTTCATTATCAAAAGGTCATTTTGGAGGGAGAGTTGGCTACTGTTTTTCAAATGTTGGAGGAGGGGGATTGTCTATGTAGACACCTGCCTACCCTTTAAATGTTGGGTATTTTGGGTTTGTCATGTAGTTGTGTTATCTTGTAGTGGAGGCACAGACACCCTTTGAGCATAATGAGGGAGATTACTGTCTCACCATCTTATAATATTGTGAAGCGAGTTCTTTCTTGGTCATGCCGTTTTGTTTTTATATGTATCTATTTTTTGTTTTTATATTTTGGACTTTTTTTTTTTTCCTTCTTTCCTTTCAAGACATTTTGGCAATGAGTAGATATGGTAGAAGTGAAGTTGTAGTGGTTAAGATTTTGTTGTCTTGTTGAGCTAGGATGTGGTCATATGTAGTTCTACAGACATGCTATGCCATTATATTTCTTATTGATAAAGGAAAAAGAGGATTTGTTATGGCATGTGCTGGTTTCAGTCTCGATACTCTAGGGGGATTTGTTATGACCTGCCCTGCTTAAGCCTGATACTCTCATCAAAGATGGATATTGTTATGTATTTGGCCGTTTTCCTCTGATATTTTAGTAGTCAAGCTCTTTAAAATTCATACTTGCTCTTAGTATTTATATCCAAATATGGTTGGTTGGTAGGTTGCGTTGGGAGATTAAGCATCAAAATTCCATGGAAAAAGCTTGGCTGGGACCCCATCATAATTCTTTTAGAGGATGTATTTATCTGTGGCTGCCAGCGGGATGACCAAGAGGTAAAGTTTGATATCAATATGTTTATGTAAGAAACCAAATCTCTCTATTGGAGTTAATCAGTTACTCTATATCTTTTCATTATCTCATGTATAAATTTCATAAGCCCATAAATCACAACAGAAATTTGAAAAGAGAAAGCTTATTAAAGAAAATATATGATGTTTTCTCACGAATAAGAGTATATAATATATCTATATATGTATATTAAAGTTTTGATTACAAGTCATTTTCCATTTTTGTGTTAGTGGAGTATGGATGCAGTTGAAAGAAGAGAATTTGCTGGCAAAAAGGCCAAACTTGCTGCAGTGGAGCTGGCAAAATTATCACGACTCGTGTGCGGTGAGCAATTTGATTATACTCAATGATAGAGTTGGTTTTCATAAATAAATATTTCATTTTTTCTTTTTGGAAAATTAATGCAGTTACTGGTATTACATGGGTGGCAGGATGGTGTAGGAATAAAAAATCTCTTTATTTCATTGTTGATTTTAAACTCTTATAAATTTGTTTCTCTATCAAAATGCTCCTAAAAGCATGTATGGGTAAAATGTGCATAAATATTGACTCTTCTTCATCCCTGTAATCCAAACATAAGCTAAAGCACTATAGTGCTATACTAATACAAGCCCGAGATTTTTACTAGGACCACGTTATCAACATAACACCGTTATGCTTTTGCCATCGATACAGGCATCAGTTTGATCTGGTCTCCAAGATATTATACCCAAAACTTCGAATCACCTATTCATCCAACTTGTTATATATTGATATTATTTTGCAGAATTAAACTGTAGCTTTCAGCAACCCATTATGCACTAGACAGTAGATGGACTAGATAGTGAGAATATGGTACTAGACTCAGTTTTTAAACATTCAATTCCTTTGTTCATTTTGTTGTTGGTCATATAGAAGCAACTGCCTACTATAGTCTCCCACTGAAACCATACATTAGGTTCTACTTTTTGAGCTCATTTATAATCTTCGCATCCTTATTGGAGGTAACTGTTCTGTTCCCATGGCTTTTTAATGGCCACAAATGACTGTTTTATTTTATTCTCAAAATTCTTGTACAACATAACCCTTTCCCCAAATCTTTCATACAAAGCCCTATTCAACCCTAATCCTTTCCCCTGCCTTTTAATAATTAATTTAACACCTAAAAACGTAAAATACTTGCTGTCCAAAGATTTTAGCACACCTTTTTTGAATTTTTTGCAACCTATCCCAAAGCTTCAACCTTTCTTGCACTTATTAAAGCCCTAAATCTGCATACTTTCCTTGACCAAAGCCTACAATAAAACCATCAATAGGTATATTAGGTTTTCTAGTGCTGTCTTGCATCATTTCCTCTCATGTTGTCTTATATACAGTGGCAACTGCAAGTGTCTATGATTGACTGCCATCATGCATGATGGTGGTGTTTGGGAATACGAAAGTCAATGCTGGTGATTGCTGCCATCGAGCTAGTTTTAGCATTGGCTGATAACTAAGAGGCACAACTACTTTTTTAAAGCAGATTTATCCATATCGAATATCGAATTTGGTACTCCTCAGATACTTATTGAAATTCCAATCCCGTGTAAACAAATTGATAAGTCGAATACACACATGTTAATTTCATACATGTATTTGATATTTCTTAGATTCTTTGGATTATGCCTCTAACCTATCTTGACCAATGAGATTTGACATTTCTAGTATAGTCATATAGTATAATTGTTACCAAATACTTGGACTATTTCTTGAAGAAGGGATTGAGATAAAATAAGGGTAAGTAACAATTACCTGTACTATTTCTTGAAGAGGAAGGTATTGAAGATAAAATAAGGACCTGTGTTGAATTTGATCCCAAATTCATGTCTGTGCAAAATAATCCTTATTGTTTTTTATGGGGTGTGAGTCAGCTGGAGTCGAATCATGACGTCATAATTATATTTATTAATAAAAAAACACAAACAACAACAAACAGTTAGGACTAAAATAGTTAACATTTGTCTCAACTGTTCAACTGGAACTCACATAAATCTTCCAAATTATTCTTTGTGTCATGACGTCATAATTATATTTATTAATAAAAAAACACAAACAACAACAAACAGTTAGGACTAAAATAGTTAACATTTGTGTCTCAACTGTTCAACCGGAACTCACATAAATCTTCCAAATTATTCTTTGTGTCATGACGTCATAATTATATTTATTAATAAAAAAACACAAACAACAACAAACAGTTAGGACTAAAATAGTTAACATTTGTGTCTCAACTGTTCAACCGGAACTCACCTAAATCTTCCAAATTATTCTTTGTGGGTTCATACTCAAAGGAGTGCCAGCATGCTTCTGACAACAGATTATCATGGAATGGACGCAACACGTGTAGTCTCAGCTACAATCTATCAAGAGAAATATAAAAAAATGTAATAAAAGAAAAACAGAGCATTTTTAAAGTTTTATAAAAGCCATGAAGGCATGAATTTATGGACCTGTTTGGAAAATCATAAAACCGTTGTATGGGATATACTATGGGGCTGTCTAAAGTGGGCTTTAGTTTAGTAACTTCAAGTGAAGTAAATATCTGGTTCTTTCTCTGCCCAAGAATTGGCAAAAACAGGACCTTGCATGTAATGTGGGGGAGTTGGTTTTTACCAAGCCTTGTTTTCTCTCTTGCAACTTATGGAGGGAAAACTTTTCTTCCATTTGCACAAAAAGACTTGAAAGGGATTGCAAGATTTAAACCAAGTGTCTTCTACTTGTAAATCATATCATGATTGGCATCTTCTTCTCCGTTTTCCTTCAGCTTCTCCTCACATTTTTCTTGTTCTTCATTTATGGTGACCTAGAGATTGTACTGAATTTTTATTTTGGATTTGGATTAAAATATGAAGATCTAGGGTTTGTTTTGCTAGCAAAGTCATGTTTTAGGAAAATGTTTGTTCTGAATTTTGTTTTGCAACTAGATGTGTAGAAAAAAAGATGAACCCGCATAGAACAGAAAACTGGAGTTCCTTCTTTTCATTTTTTCATTTTTGGGTTACAAAATTAGTGAGTTAGACAAACAACTTCTAAATTTAAATCTGCTCGAGCTCAAATTTGTATTGACATGGACTAGTTTAGGTTAAGCTGGTTCCAAGTTGGACTGGACCAGATTTTAAGTTTCCAATCATACCCTTTATTTGTATTCAGATTTCAGAGAGAGTAAATAGAAACAGATTGCATTGTTATCGAAGCCAAGAATTTATATTTGAATTTATAACAAACAGATTAAGCCAGGAAAAAATAAAATTTAAAAAAACCATGTAACATCAATCATGAATTCCATAGTCTACATCATATAGTAATATGGAACAAAAAAAATTGTGTAAAGCTTCAGATGATCTACAGAGAATAAATTGCATAATAGGTTCAATAAATCATCATCAAACACCAAACCCCATGATGAGGCATGATGGGTTGATTTACAGAGAGTAAATTCTCTCTCTCTCTCTCTCTCTCTCAATCTCTTACTGGTTACAGTTGCGATTGAATGATGAATGGATGATGGTGAGAGAGTTTGAATCTCTCAGAGAGGCGAGCGTCGCGGTGATGGGACTGAAGTGAATGATTTTCCCTAATTTCATTTTTTCTCCTCGTATTTATATCTTATATGAACCGTGTTGTTACATTCAACTCTGACCGGTTTTTCTAGTTAAAGCGGCAAGTTCAGATGGTTTCACAAACACAAACAATTTTTAAAAACTTGAGGGTTTTTGGTTTAAACCGGATCGTTTTTGAGACCGGCTCCTGGATCAACCGTTGAACTGGACAGTACAATCCAATTTTTAAAGCATTGACTAGAAGTAAAAAACATAGAATATTTCACAAATTCATAAACAATAAGTTGAAAGATTGATTATTTTGATTCTATGGTTGAAGAATGGAGAAAGAAGAGAAGAGAAGTGAAGAAAAGTTCTAGAGAGTCTAGAGCATAAAACAGCCTTGCCCTTTTGATATAGTTATATTATTAAAAGGATAAAAATACAAAACTACCATTCCAAGTACTCCTACATAATCAAACACTTCCCTTCAAGTTGGTGCATTGATATCCCTCATGCCCAACTCGCAAACAATAGAATTAAAAGACCTTTTACTAAGGCCTTTTATAAACAAAACAGCTAATTGTTCCTCTGACTTCACAATGGGCAAATGTCACCAATATTAATAGCTGCCTTGTTGTCACAATACAACCTCATAGCTCTTTCACCTTCAATTTTCAGCCCTTCTAATAACATCTGAAGTCACATAAGTTTGCATATTGCATGTGGCATAGCTCTATACGCTGCTTCTGCACTAGATATGGCAATTATTGGTTGCTTTTTGCTCCTCCAACTGACCAAATTGCCTCCAACAAAGGTACAATAACCAGATTTAAATCATCTATTGTCAATAGAACCTGCCCAATCTGCATCTGTATAGGCTTTTAATCTCAGATGTCCATGATTTGAAAATAAAATCCTTCTACTTGGAGCAGATTTGAGGTATCTTAGAATACGGTAAACAACCTCCATTTTTTTTGTAAAATACACCATAATTCTTAGAAAATCAAAACGAATCGAATGTGTCTCCCATCGCCCAGGGCGATGCTGAGACATCAGCGTGGTAATGACTGTGCTGTTCTACCCGAAAATTACCAAATGTCTATTATACTCTATTCTATGATTGGTAGCTCTAATACGAAGTTGAAAGATTCATTATTTTGGTTTTAGGGTAAAATAATGGAGAAAGAAGAGAAGGGAAGATAAATTTATGAGATAGTCAAGAGCATAGAAGAACCTTGCCCTCTTTCATGTAGTTATATTATTAAAAGGATAAAAATACAAAACGACCCTTCGAATTACTCTTTCATAAATCCAACACTATATATATTTTTTTGGATAAGTAAAGAATATGCATTATAATTAAGGTGCTAAAGGGGACACACCCATATACAAAAACTAATGAGAGCTACATAGGTTCCTCCATGCAATTGAGTTTTCCCAAAAAGCTACAAAATCAAAGAGTGAAATGGGGTATTTCCCTACAACCAACAAGTGAAGCGTGTCTAATATACACCTTTTAACATTATGAATAGGATTTTCAATCCCCTCAAAAGTATGCCTATTTCTCTCCAACCAAATACCACATGGCGCAAAGATGAGCTGCACTCCATTCCTTTCCAAGTCTTTTAGATGGGCAAGCCGTGCTCCAACAAGCTACAAAATCCAAACGTCAACTTCAAATGAGCAACAAACTCCTCCCATTCCTCCCCTCACCTCTTGTACAAACTCATCCTAATAGGACTCTTACCCACCTTTGTAATTCACCCAGAGACTATATGCAGCTTATGGAGCCACCACAAGAGCCATAGACTTCCTGTCCCTGCTCCTATTTTCCTTCCCCTTTCTCCTTTCATAGTTTACCGACGGCTCCATCCTTTTTAGTTCCTGAACCCCTTAACTGCTGAGTCCCCCTTCATCATTCTTGCTTCCAGCTTTGCTTGCATACCGCACAATTGATCAATAGCTTCAAATCATCTGAAAGTCTCTTCTTCAAATGTGACCCCCTGAAAACTCCTTTACCTTCCTCATTACCCATTCAGAAGCTTTGTTACTTGTCCCTTTCAGCACTGGGTTGAATCACTTCCAGTGGTTGGCACTCCAGTGGTTCTATGTTCCCCAACACCTACCCTGTAATCTCCCCAGACTGTATGTATACCTTCTTGTGTAACCAGGGTAGACAACTGTTCTCCCTGATACTTTTCTGGGCTCTGCCTCCCCAGCCCATCCAAATTTCTCCCCTTGTAGCCATGTAAAATGTCCACGTCCCCCCACTGTCCCCACTCTGTAGTTTTTGAATGGCCATGTATTGCATGGTGTCTCTTTCCAGATCAGCGAATAGTTTATACTCCTGTTGACTACTCTCCAGTTCATGCTTCACCACTGCCACTATCCCATCCCTCAATTCCTTTCTGTCCTCCTCTGCCAAAGACACCACTGAATCCTGTATCTTTTTCCCTCCGTCAGTGTCTACTCCTTCCTGAACTGTCAACAGTGTCTCCTGCATTTCGTCATTTCCAGTGCAAATATCTTCGCTTGCCTTGTCTTCCTTCCTTTCGTTGTTAGTAGGAATGCCATTGGAGGATCCTACTTCCCAATTTCTTTGAACTACCCCATTTCTGTTCTGAATAGAAAATACCTTGCATGTCTTTCCCTTCATTGATGTCTGCACCCATATCTTGCTGGTTTTTCACCCCTCCTAGCTGTGCATGCTGCCTCTCTTATACAGTTGCTGTAACTTCCTCTCTGAGCTTCAGTTGACCATTCTATATGGGGGAGATGGCTGGACTGAACAGAAGGAAGGACTCTTTTACCTTACACACCTGCTGTACTGGTTTTTAGGTTGGTTGGCCCAATAGTTTGAAACCCCCCCCCCCCCCCCCCCCCCCCACAAAAAAAAAAAAAAAAAAAAGCTGCTAAAAATCACTTAAACCAAATGCCTCAAATTTGTTTCCTGGGCTTTGATGTGGCGTTTTGTTCCCAAGGCTATGGGCTTGGGTCTCCTCAGCCCTAAGGCCCACCACTCAGCCTCTTGAATCACCTGTATTGATCTTCTCCTTCTCTCTGGCCATTGGGTCTTCATTAGCACCCCCGGTGACCGGCCATTTGTTTTCTTGGTCCCCCTGTCACGTGCCACGCCTGAGCCATTTATAAAATTTAAAAAGTTGCGACGTGGCAAAATCTGCCGATTCGCGAAGCTTTCTGTGGATGAAAGACCACCACGTGGCACTACCAGTTCTGCCACTCCCGACCTATCAAACTAGAACCTCCACCTTCCGCTACCCCACACCCACACATATCGACACCAACAATGGCTTATTCAAGGGTTTAACTCTCATATGAACCGTACTGGAGATGGTGCCTCTTTGCCATTGCCAAATCTACATCTATGAAACCCCCAAACTTATCTCCAATTGCCTTAAAAATCTCCAGCTCCCAAAAATGCAACGGGTGACCCACTAGCGTGACCCACTAGATTGGACCATTCCTCTTCTCTGACAACCCACTATTGAAGCCCACCAATTAAGCATCATCTTTTGACCCCTGTAACCCCATTTTCCCATATTCAAGATTGGACGGAAACAAAAACAAGAGTAATGGTTCACCCATTTCATAAACTTGCACCCCTTGATGACACCTTTGATCGTTCATCCACCCTTTTTTGCAGTTCTTCGATCGTTGGAGCTTCTGGTGCCCAACCCTCCATTCAACCCACCAAGGCTCGAGCAAGGAAAATCCAATCTGGACTTGCACGATTTCCTATCCACCGACACCCTACAGAGGTCACCCTGCATATCCACCACCATTGTAGAACTAATCACCGACTAAGGTTCCTTTTCCGCCACCTCCCTATAAGTTTCCGCCACCTTCCTTTCCCGTCATATATGGGTCATAGCCCTGGGTCTGGGTTGCGTCCCTTTTTGGCCCAACGAGAACGTGATTTTCCAGGTGTTGTTGGGCCGGCTCACGCGGATAACCTTGCGCCTCAGCCCAGCTCGGGGCGTGTTGTTAAGAAGGGAGATTCTCTTCAATTAAAGGACGACAAGCAGTATTGTTATACAAGAAGCGGAGGGGCAACTGTCATATTCTTCACGGGAGCAGAGCATAGAGGCAACATTTGAAGCAGATTTCAGAGCTGTAGCTTCGGGGAAGGAAATAGTCGCTAAACCTTTAGCAGAGAGCTATAGGGATTCTGCATCTCAGAAGAAGAAGAGTAAGGAAAGAAAAGACAAACAGGTAGCGACTCAAGGGGAAGCTAGCACAGAGGGGCATACTTCAGACCATTGTAGCTCTCTGGATGAACGGGAGTTATTACAGTACTTGGAACACAGCTACTGCACTGATAACAATCATAGTAAATGGGTTGCCGAGTGCTCCTTTGCAGCAGAAAGTGAGTTGAGTTTAGTCCAGGTTGTGAGCCCTCTATCAGTGGACCAAGTGGGCAATGTGGCTCTGCGAAATCAGGTTCTATCGGAAAACCCAGCAGACTACCACCCGTTAGCAGTTGTATTGCCTGCAGATTTTTCCAATGATACTACCCTGTCTCAAGCGGGAGGGTCCTCAGCCGAATTCCTCTGCCACCATCAGAACAGAACGGATGACTGGGTGCTTCGTAAAATGGGTAAGGTGAGTAAAATTTTGGGGGTTCCATGTGCAGGCTTTGAGGATCGCATGATGGAATTATTCAAGGAAATTGTTTTGTCCAACTCCCTGTCTAGATCCAGCCCTAGAATTTCTACCGAAAATGACAAACAAGTTAAGTTAGCAAAACGTCTAAGAAGAGTAATGAAAGAGCTGTCCTGCTCGATTAATTATGAGGGCAACAAGGAGATGGAGATTTTGCCTGGGGACACTGATCAATCCTAGTTTTCTATGAATTTAAAAATTTTATCTTGGAATGTGAGGGGTTTAAACGACCCTGGACAAGCGTGCAGTTATCAAAGGATTATTATAGGAATGGAAACCGACAGTTTTATGCCTTCAGGAAACTAAAAAGAGGGGTATTTCGAGATCCTTCATTCGTTCCATTTGGGGGTCCCATTGGGTTAAGTGGGCTGCTCTGGATGCCCAAGGTACGGCAGGAGGCATTCTAGGATCATGGGATTCGCAGTTTATCACTTGTATTGATCATAGAGTGGGCATGTCCTCCATATCTTGCAAGTTTAAATTGCTATCCAACTCTCTAGTGTGGGGTTTTTGTGGCGTCTACGGGCCAGTTGATAATGGTGTAAGGGATTTATTTTGGGATGAGTTGTGGTCGTCGCTTTCCTCCTGGCAAGTCCCTTGGTGTTTAGGGGGGGATTTCAATGTTGTTTGGAGCCCGGATGATAGATTGGGGGGTGGAAGGCTGACTTCGGCTATGAGGAGTTTCAATGAGTTCATTAATTCTCAGAGCCTGGTGGACTTTAACTTGGAAGGAGGTCGGTTCACTTGGTCCAGAGGAGGTCATCAGTCGGTCATGTCTAGATTAGATAGATTCTTGTATTCTCACAATTGGGAGGATGTATTTCCAGGCATCTCTCAAAAGTGTCTCCCGCGGCCTTGTTCCGATCACCACCCCATCATGTTGCACTGCGGAGGTTTTAGCGCAGGGAAGAGCCTTTTTAGATTCGAGAACATGTGGCTTGAATCTGAAGGTTTTGTGGAGTTGGTGAAAAATTGGTGGGATTCTTATAGTGTGTCTGGGTCTCCAAGCCATTGTCTAGCCAGGAAAATGAAGCTCCTTAAAGTTGATTTGAAAAAGTGGAACCATGAGGTTTTTGGTTCTCTTCATGTCAGGAAGCAGTTTTTGTTGAACAAACTTCTTGCTATGGATAGGGAAGATCAGTTGGGCTCTCTTTCTGATGAAGAAAGGGTAGAGAGAGAAGGTTTGAAGGGTCAGATTGGGAAGATGTTCAAGATGGAGGAGATCTTTTGGAGGCAGAAGTCCAGGGCAATTTGGCTTAGAGAGGGAGACCGCAACACTAAGTTTTTTCACAGAATGGCTTCTTCTCACCACAGGAAGAGTAGCATCTCCTCCATTGTTATTGATAACCAAGTTATCACCGAGAAAGATTCTATTCGAAAAGGTATTGTTGATTTCTTTTCCAGCCTTTATGCGGAACCGCATAGTTGGAGACCTGGGGTGGATGACTTGTGCTTGGAAAGACTGAATGGGGATGAGTCTTCCAAGTTGGAGATCCCCTTTTCAGAAGATGAAGTGGAGAAAACTTTAGAGGCTTGCAATGGGGATAAAGCCCCAGGCCCTGACGGTTTCACCATCGCTTTCTTCAAGAAATGTTGGGGCGTGCTGAAAACAGATATCACGGCGGTCTTTGAGGACTTTCATAGAGAAGGGGGTTTTGAGCGTAGCCTCAATGCCTCCTTCATTGCTCTCATTCCTAAAAAGGAAGGCACTTCTAGCATCAAGGATTTTTGTCCTATTAGTCTTGTGAGCAGTGTATACAAGCTGATTGCTAAGGTCCTCTCCTTAAGGATGAAGAAGGTTATGGGCAGTATCATCTCTTCCAGTCAGCATGCTTTTGTGGAGGGTAGGCAAATTATGGATGCGGATTCTCACTGCTAACGAGTGCATGGATTCTATGAGACAGCAGAATCGGAAGGGTCTTGTTTGCAAGCTGGACATTGAGAAGGCTTTTGATCATGTTAGCTGGAGCTTTTTGATGGGTATGTTGGATAAGATGGGCTTTGGGACCAAATGGAGGAAGTGGATTCATTCATGCATATCTTCAGTTTTTTTTTTCGGTTCTCGTCAATGGCTCCCCTGCGGGTTTTTTCCACTATTCTAGAGGATTGAGGCAGGGAGATCCTCTTTCCCCCTACCTTTTCGTGATTGCTATGGAGGCCTTGAGTCGCTTTTTGTTTCGTGCGGAAGAGGTGGGTCTTCTAAAAGGTTTTCTGTTGAAGGGCAGTAGTGGCGGTGGAGTTGATATCTCCCATCTTTTGTTTGCTGACTGATACCATCATTTTCTGTGAGTCTTCAATCCGCCAGCTTCGGTTTGTCAGGTGCATTCTTACTTGCTTCGAAGCTATGTCAGGTTTGAGAATTAACCTGGCAAAAAGTAGCATTACTCCGGTTGGGCAGACTCTTGATTTGGATCTCCTAGCTAGCACTTTGGGATGTAAAGTGGGTAGCTTTCCCTCGACTTACTTGGGCCTCCCGCTAGGTGCTCATTCGCGTTCCGTGGGGGTTTGGGACCCTGTGGTTGGAAGATTTCTCAGCAAACTGTTAGGTTGGAAAGCCCAGCTCCTGTTTAAGGGAGGTAGACTCGCTCTTGTTAAAAGCACTCTGGCCAATCTCCCAACCTATTTCATGTCTCTTTTTCCTATTCCAAAGACAGTGAGCAGGAGGCTCGAGAAGATTCAGAGGGACTTCTTATGGGGTCATGATGGGGAGAGCAAAAAGTTTCACCTTGTTGCTTGGGACAAGATTAAGAAGCCAGTGACACAAGGGGGTCTAGGGGTAAAAGACTTAGGTCTTTTCAATTCTGCCCTCTTAGGGAAATGGTTATGGAGATTTGGGAATAGAAATGGGGAGCTTTGACGGGAGATCATTGCTGCTAAGTATGGGTGCGTCTCTGGAGGATGGTGCTCAGGCAGAGTGGAGGGGCCAAGGGGATGTAGCCCCTGGGGTTACATTAGAGATGGATGGTCGATCTTTATGGTAAGATGCCGTCTTGTTCTCGGCAACTGGTGACAGGGTGAATTTCAGGGATGATGCCTGGGCTGGGGAAGAGTCGATGAGGGCAAAATTCCCTAGATTATACAATCTAGCTAGCAATAAAGAGGCTTGGGCTAGTGAGTGCTTGGAGAAATTTGGGAACAAGCTTATCTGGACTCCCAGATTTAGGAGAGCTTTTTCTGATTGGGAGGTTGAAGAGGTGGGTTCTTTTCTTTGTTATCTCAACGGTTTCCCGGCTAGTGAAGATAGGGAGGATAAGAGAGATTCGCGGCCGGATAAGAAGTCCTTCTCTGTTCGATCCTTCTATAAAAGCATGTGTGCTACAGACAGTTTCCCCTTTCCTTGGAAGCTCATTTGGTATTCCAAAGTCCCTTCTAAAGCTTCTTTCTTTGCTTGGGAAGCTTCTTGGAAGGCTATTCTTACGGAGGACAACCTGAAGGAAAGAGGCTTTCGCTTGGCTAGTAGATGCTATCTTTGTAAGATTGAGGAGGAAAGGGTGGATCACTTGCTCATTCACTGCCATGTTTCATGGAGCTGTTGGAATATTATCTTTGCTCTTTTTGGCTTCTCATGGGTAATGCCAGGCACTGTAAAAGATCTATTGTTGGTTTGGGAATGATGCAAACTTCCAAAAGAAATTAAGAAAGTTTGGAGAATTGCCCCAATTTGCTTCATGTGGAGCATTTGGATCGAAAGGAACAAACGTGTATTTGAAGATTTGGAGCTCGCTATTCCTATTTTTAAAGATACTTTTTTGCGCTTACTATTTTTTTGGGCCAAAGAGGCTTTTCCTGTAAATGTCTCTCAATATGTAGATTTTTTGGATTCTCTTAAGCAGTTGTAAGCTTTCGGGGTTTTTGCCCTTGATGCCCTTCTCGGGCTTCTTTATATATACAAATCTTACTTATAAAAAAAAAAAGAATATTTCTTGCATCAACGTTTTTCTGCAAAATCAACAATTGAATGCTTGCCGTTTGACAACTACTCTTCCACCAGAAATCGTCTTCTCATGAAAAAATGAACTATGCACCAGCCGCCCACATGCTCACTTAGACGCTTCTGCCATTGTTGCAATCCATCGGAGAGCTTCATCTAGTACCCAAATTGAGTTAACACGTCCAAACCCTCTCTCAACAATGTTGATGACTTGATCGGAAACCTCCTACAAGTCACATGTCTTCCCGTCGATTTGGAGGATCCATCTCGTAGGTCTTGTTGTTGCCTCATCTCACAATGCTTCATAAACAATAATTTGTTGCGCAATGTATGTGCAAAGATTATTGAAAACAATTTTTTTTAAATGGACATATATAATTATAAGCGCCTTCGCACACAAACATATATGTATTATTGCTATATCATACATGCATTTGAAAACTTTTTTTTATGTGGATTAAGGAAGATAGGCTTTTGAATTTTTTGGGGGGTTCTTAGGCTTTGATTTTTTGTAGCTGTTCTCTTTTCTTTGTATAGTGCAGGGTGCCTTTCTCGGGCCGTTTGGGATTTATACAAAGGTTCTATTATATTACCGATCCAAAAAAAAAAAACTACACACATTTATGTAATTTGTCATGTCTTCATTGTCCCCATATGCAATTTTATCATTTTTTTTTGAATTGGCATGTTTATATTTTTCCATGTCCATAGCTTATATCTGTGCAATACTCACCCTCCCTTCTCCTTTTCTTTTTAGATTTTCGACCTCTACTTTTTATGTTAGCTCTTCACCATGACACATTTTTTTTTTTTCATAAGTACTATATTCATTAAAAGTTGCCCAAGAACAACCAAGAGAACACACTATACAATTACATTTTTTCTTTTGTTTTGTTTTTTTGATAAGTAAATGGGTGTATATGTAAAAAAGAGTGCCCGAGGGGAGCGAACCCATATTTACAAAGGCGATGCTACAACAATTAAAGCCTTAGACTTCCCATAAAATCAACTAAAGAACCTACATACAAGGGAAAGGCCTCTTTGGCCAAAAATATAACAAACGCAAAATTATCTTTGAAAGTAAAAGGGGGCTACCCTATCCCCTAAAAAACACACTTATTCCTTTCTCTCTAAGTACTCCAAATCAAACAAATTGGAGTCATTCTCCACATCGAGCACACTTACTTCCTAATCCATTCCCCCCTCCAAAGTAAGAAGCAACTCTCAATGTAGCTTGGAGCACCCATGCACAACCAAATATAGAGAACAAAAAGCACCAACAATCCCTAGCCACTGAACAGTGAACAAGGAGATGGTCAGCCGTCTGCATCTCATCCTTACACATGCTACACCTATTATCCAACCGTTGCCTCTCCTTCGAAGATTATCCAACTTCAATAGTTGCATTGCAAGCAAAAAAAGCCACCTTGGTCTGAATGTGTGAATACTAAAAACATGTTTTCTTCTAACACACTATACATAAACATATTTTCCTCTAAAAACATGTTTTCTTCTAACACACTTTTTGTGGGGGAATACTAAATACATAAACATATTTTCCTCTAAGAGTGCAACAAAAATAGTGCACACATGGACAAGTTAGGAAAACAACAAAAAACTCAAGAAGCCCATACTCGTATCCCCCCACAAAAAAATCAACCAAAGCAGCTTTATGCAAATAGAAAATCTGTAGAATCAGAAGTGTGTGGTATGCAAAAAAATCTGGTTCAGCTTATTTGTTGTGCAATCTCCTTCAAATGTCCTTCTAGTTCTTTCGTGCCAAGTACACCACATAAAACACAAAAGGGCTGTGTCTCATACCTTTGTAACTCTCCTACGGCTATAATATCCATGCCATAGTTACCACAATTTGCTCCTCCCTAGCGAATTGTGAATTAGGATCACATGATCCAAAACATGGATCATTAGCGATTTGGAACGCAAGATTTAACATTCCAATCTAAAATATCAAAATTTCCAAGTAAATCATACAACATACAAGAAATTACATGCATACATCATTGTAATTACAATGATGTGTGCATACATAATTACAACCTAAAAGAAATTAAAAAGGTTTCGCAAGCCGCAAAAAATCTACTAAAGAAATGGCATTTAGAAGAAATGCTTCTTTAACCCAAAAAAAAATAGAAATCTTAAGAATCTATCTTTGAGTACAAAAAATGACGGCTCCTCCCTGTTGAACGCCCGATTGTTTCTCTCTTTCCATATATTCCACATGAGACAGATAGGGGCCAATCTCCACACCTTCTTCAAATCCTTCCCAACTTTGTAACTGGACTAGCTTAACATCGTGTTCTTGACTGAATTTGGCATAACCCAATAGACCCCAAAAATGGAAAATATCAACTCCCAACAATCTCGGACCTGGGGGTAATGGAGTAGAACGTGGTCCATCGTCTCAACATCTTTCTTACATAGCCAACATCGGTTAGCCAAATGGAATCCCCATCTTTGTAGATTTTCCGTGGTCAAGATAGCCTTCCACGAGGCCTCACACAATTTTCTGGTGTATATATACATATGAATATTATTTCAAACACAATAAAAAAGCATATCATATTGCACATAAAAGTATTTCGTTCCAACAAAGAGATCCGAGGAAACCTATCCCTAGCGTACCACGTTCTATAACAAGTGACGATCTATGTTCTTGTACTTGTTCCACGTACCATAACGATCCACGTTTCAGGTAACATAGCTCCAAGCCAATGCCTTAAAATATTGGTCACTGTCCCTGGTATAACCCATGCAACAACAAAGAGTGATAACAGGAAACACCAAAGATTTCTCACCACTGTACACTGAAAACATTTGGCTAAATGTCTCCTCATCAGACCTGCTGATGCAACACCTATTCCGCAAGCAAAATCCCCTCCTTCTCAATTTGCCATATCACATGAGCCTCTTTTATTGTAAAACTTAAAATCCAGAAACGATTTGAAAATGCAAAGAGAAACAATAGGGGGATTAGCAGGCTTTCAGGGTAGGATGTTGTAATGTTGGTGATGGAAAGTCTTTTTTTTTTTTGGGGGGGGGGGGGGGTTGCGGGGCGGGGGGGTAGTGGTGGAGAGAGAGAGAGTATGTTTTGCAAGGGTTAGATTCAAGGAGAGGAATCATTGAAGAATGTGGAAAATGAATGAAGACAACTAAAGTGAATTACTAGATTGACCTTTTTCCAACTCTGGGAAACAATAACAATTACTCATGGGAACTTTATTGCCCAACAAATGTGCAGATCTTGCAAATATACCCTTGAAGTGGGTAGGTTAGCGTTGCCCAGTAATATAGGCCTCGCTACTAAGATTGTTATTCTGTTTTGGATGAAAAGATTATGTGTCAGTGTTCGTGGTGGTCTTCATCTCTTTAAAGTATACCATTATGACATGAGAACAGCAATGATATATTCTCGTTATTTAATATGGAAAATTTGGTTGCTTATAATATGTTACCTTTGTTGCAGATAATCAGGCCGGGCAATCATTTATTTCATACATTACTGCAAAGGTGACATTCCCTTGTTGCCATAGTTGTACGACCTGATATTGTAATGCTGATTAGATTATGTTGTTGTAACTCAATTGTTTATGTTTAAATTTTATCATGTTTATACCAATTAATTTGTGTCTGTTGGAGATTTCATATCAGTCTAATTGGAAAATGTATTTATTTATTTTGTTGGTAAATTTAATTTCATTGATTCTCTGAGATTAGATGCTCATTTCATAACACATCTGATATTTCTTACCTTCACTCTTTTTAGATTCTTGACGGCATCCAAGTATCCATCAGAAATGTCCATTTCCTATATCGTGATATATTAACTGACTCGGTATACTTTATTACCTTGTTTTAGATTTTGTTATTTTTTGCTCATTTCTCCTATTTTTAATTTTTTATTGTAATTTCATTTCATTTATCATTATGTTGAAACAAGTTGTTTTCTTCTGTTTTCACGATTCCTAATTTGAGAACTTTTTCTCTTTTATTATTAAATTTCATTTATTCCCAGGTTCGGGTGAAATAGAACAACATGATGATGCAAATAGACACAAAACATAATAGATTTATTTCATAAACATAGTACCTCTTATTAGTTTGACTCTCACAAGTAACGTTGGGAGAGTCTCTTTGTCATTGTGAAGTTATGTTTATTGGTAGCATTGTTTTAAAAAGCTTTACGTAGGCTCACCTTAAAGCTTTGAGAATGACAAGTATCCCATGCATTCTTAGTTTGGGATTACAACTCGGTCCACCACACTATGAAGGAGAAGACGATTAGCATTCTTCTTCACCATTTTGCCTTTGCATCACTAGTTTGGGATAATTTTGCCCCTTCTGCGTTGATTATTCATGATTAATGTAGCCTCCAGTGCAAGAGTTCAAATAAAGAGAGATACTTTAGTCCAAAGGAGGTTCGCGGGGTGGAAGGGTCAACTTTTGTCCAAGGGTGGGAGACTTGCTCTTGTGAAGAGCACTTAGTGGAATCTCCCAACGTACATCATGTCTTTGTTTTCCATCCCAGTGACAGTTAGTAAAAGACTGGAAAAAATCCATAGGGATTTTCTTTGGGGTCATGTGGGGGATGTTAGGAAGAGGCATTCGGTGAGTTGGGATAAGCTGAAGAGACCTGTTTCTTTCGTCAGGTTACGGGATAAAGATCTGAGGGTGTTCAATAAGGCGCTTCTTGGAAAGTGGCTTTGGAGGTTTGGGGTGGAAGAGAGGGTTGGGCTTCGGGAAGGGTGGAGTGTCCTTGGGGTTTTGGTTTGTGGGGGTCCATTCAAGGGGTGGGGAGGGAGTAACAAGCATGTTTTTTGAAGGAGAGGAGCAGGCTATTATGACTTTTAAAGATAATGTTTTGTGTCTTTATTATTTTTTTTGGCCCAAAGAGTCTTTCCCTGTAAACTAATTGGTGCAGCTTGTGCAAGGTGGATGAAGAGAATGTAAACAACTTATCTAGTTACTCTAGCAATCTGGTTATTTCTGATTGGTCCTCTTTGGCATTAGTTGGGTCATGCCATGGTCTACAGTTGAGGTGTTGGCTTCGTGGAGATGCAGCATGGTCATTAAAAGAGTAAGAGAGGCTTGCCGCATGGCTCCATTGTGTTTATGGTGGAACATCTGGTTGAAATGGAACCTTATATTTTTTGAGGGTGTGGAGTCTAAAATAATGGAGAGAACGAGATGAGGTGAAAACAGGCGAGTGGCCGAGATGAGGTGGCTGGGCGATAAGAAAAGGTGATGCCGGTGGAAGTTATCCTCAGCAATCAAATGATGGCCAATTCCAACCATTGAGAAATGAGTATGGTGGTTGTCGGCTGGAGGATTTGGGTGGAGAACCTTTGTCGAGAAGGAAATGGGGAATATTTGATCAATGAGGGGAAGATGAGGGGAGGTGGGGCTTTCATCATCCATTGTCCTAGTTGGCGAGGGTTTGATTAGATCATACAAAATGGTTGCAGACTTACCCAAACTTCCTTTGGACAGAATGACGAGAATCCGGAGGATGAAAAGATGCCCGTGCTTTGAAGTTCCGCACGAGAGTATTGGAAAAGAAGAAATTTTCTGCAGAGTTGTTTGGTTGGAAGATTTGATAGAGAGGTTGGAACAAATGAGCAAATTGAGTCATGGGCTAAGAAGGCATGGGGTGTAGCTAACAGTGCCGGTGTATGTGTTGGAACTGTCAGATTCTATTCTTCTCTTCAGATTATCATCTCACATGGAAGCCACTAGGGTGTTGCTGGAAGCACTACGAAGGTGGGGAGAGGCTTGGCTGCTGCTTGATACATGGTCGTTTAGGGTGGGAAGTTCTGGGATTCTTGGAAGGAATATGGAAAGTAGAGTGGTTGTTTACGGGCTGCCACTCCATCTTTGGAATTGGGTGTTATTTGAAGCTATCGGTGTTTGAGTGCGGTGGATTCAAGAATGTTGAGGCTGATTTCAAGGGGGATGCATCTGGGGTGGTATTGATCGTCATAGATGGAAGCCGGCACTTAGATTTGATCTTTATCTCCGACGAGCATTCATACTTTGAGATATTCTTATCGGTGGAGAGTATGTTATATATAGTCCCAGATCCAGATTGGGAGGGCTTTGAGAACTGTAGATCTGATGGCAAGGGTCTGAATCAAACAACAGTGAGTGGCTGGAACCCTGCTTTGAAGCTGGAGAAGATGATGTTAGAGACCATGAATTACATGCACCTGAGCCGCGTGGAGAGAGCACTGGAGAGGGGACATGTGGCATAAGCAAAGACAGGCATGCACTGTCTCTGGAAGGTTCCAGAAAAGTGCATTTTGAAATTCCAAAGAAAAAAATGGGGCCGGTTTTGGGTCGGGTTATATTGAGAGGTCAGCGCCCAATCTTTCAACCCAACGAAGACGGGCAACTTTAGATTGGGCCGAGGAGTTAATCAGAAAGGGCAGGGGATAAGTAATGAATGGGCCAGGAATTAATAAGCCAAGGTCTGGAGTTATAAAGGAAAGGAATATGGCTTGGACAGGTCCAACAGGAACGGGAAGTCAGCCCTGTTTGCGGTGCAGCAATATGAAATTGCTGGAGATAGGAAAGTGGGCTGGGGGAAGGCCCAAGCGCAGGTTTAAATGGCCCAATTGAAGACAGGATGGAAGGGATTCTGAAAATGCAGTATCTCGGTTGCTGAGACTGAGTGGAAAGGAGGGAAGGGATTCTGAGACCTTTCAAGCTTGCTTTAATGCAACGTAAGATGACGCTCAGTTGAAGGAGATGCTTCGAGACTTCTGCACTAATGAGACAGCAGGAAAGTACCTCTGGGCATGGAGCAGATCGGTGCAGGGAGTTGATTCAATCCTCTGGAAAGATGAACGAGGGGCAAGTCATTCAACCGTTAATGGGGAAAGGGTTGAAGCTACAAATTCCTGAGGGACTCTTTCCGAACATGTGGCCCTCTATACTGCAATGCTGCACGATGAAGGCTCAGGGGAGGAGAGATTCTAAGATTCAGAAAACCAAAGAATTACAAGAAGATAACGGAGCAATGATGAACCAGTTGACACAGGTTGGAGAGCAGATACAGAAGATTGGAGGTGAGGAAGACGATCTTATTTTTGATCGCGGAAGTGGGGGTAGAACATCGAGGGAGAGGTATCAGCATGGGTGAAAAATAATATTGAAGGGGTGAGCAAAGGGCTGGGACTTGCCTATGAAAGCTGGAGTTGTGATGCAATCAGGTTGGTTGAAGCAATTGATTTGGAATGGGAAGTCAGAAAAGACAGAAAAGGGGGGGAGGGGAGAGGGAGTTGTGAAATTTAATAACAGAGATAAATTATGAAGGCAGAAGTCGGAAGGAGAGAAGTAGAAGGAGCAGGAGTAAGGGGAAGTGAAGATCTATTTTATCTCCATGAAGGTCTAAATGACCTGGATAAGTGGTTGGTGGTCGAATCAATTCTTCAAAGCTGGAAAGTAGATGTAGTTTGCCTGCAAGAAACCAAGCTGGAGGAATTGGTGGTGGAGGGCTGATTTGTTTCTGTTAACTTTAATGAGTTGCTGGAGGGCTGGCAGTGTTGTGGGACAATTGGGTGGTTAAAAGAAGAAGAGGTTAGGGTGGGGTAATTTTCTTTCTCTGTTCTGGAGGATGGATCAAAGTTGATTTTTTTTCGGGTGTATGGCCCAACTGATGATGCAGGTTAGGGGCAGATTGTGGAAGGAATTGCAGGAGTTTTATTCTTTGTGGCGAGACCCGTGGTGCATAGGAGGAGACTTTAATGTCACCAGATTTCCTAGTGAGAGATCTTCTTCTTCAAGGACAACTAAGGCTATGACAGAATTTTCATAGTTCATTGATGCTAGTTGCCTTATGGGGTTTCCTTTCATTGGTGCTTGGTTCACTTGGACAAACAACAGGTAACCTCCATCTTTATCGTGTATTGAACAGATTTATAGTTTCAACTAGCTGGGAGGAGATTGTTTCCGATGTTTGTTAGATGGAGGTTGCCTAGGGTAGCAACTGACCATCTCCCTTTACTATTGGAAACTGGGGGTGTTAAAACAGGCAGATGTCCATTTAAATTTGAAAATATGTGGCTCAACGAAGAAGGTTTTGTTTCTTTGGTAGAAGGATGGTGGTGGGGTTTTAGAGTGGAAGGATCTGCAATCTACTGATTGGCAAAGAAGCTGTGTTTGTTGAAGGAAAAGCTGAATATGCAATAAAGAGAGTTTTGGCAACTTAAATTGGAGGAAGATAACAACTTTGAAGGAAATCAGTTCTTTAGATGCTAAGGAAGAGGAGGAAGGGCTGAACAATGATGAGTGGCAGCAACGGGAGACTTATAAAGCTGAAATTAGACAGCTGGCTGTTTTGGAAGAAGTGAACTGGGGGCAAAAATCAAGGGTGCTTTGGCTTAATGAAGGTAATAATAATACCAAATTTTTTCATTTGCTTGCCCATACTCACCGAAGAAAACACTTTTCAGGGGGCAAGAACACACTGATGAGCAGGAGATAAAAGAGGGCATAGTTAATTTCTAAAAAGATTTATATTTGGACCTTGTTTTATGGAGGACTAGGGTGGATGGCTTGGACTTCAATCAAATCTCATAAGTGGAGAGGGATTGGTTCGAGAGACCTTTTTTGGAGGAAGAAGTGGTGGTAACTTTAAAAATTCCCAGAGGCAAACCAGTCAATGAGCTGATTTGGTTCTTATTTCGGGTTGGGCTCTTGTATTTGGATAACGCTGTGACAAAGTGGAGTACGATAAAACAGAAGAGGGAGCAAAATCACTAGCCAAGTAACGATGATACAATCAACCTTATGTTGATATGAAATTCCGTGAAACACTATGAGAATATGTTCGTATTTTTGGGAAATCAATTGAAGCAAAGGAAGAATATTCCATGTGAGTGCTGCCGAATACAACATGAGCGCTGACAGAAACTCCGGGTTGATTGTCTATATTGGCTGACTGAAGCGTATACATGTTTTCTCAAATCGGTGAGAAGTCGTTTGATGTGGTGGAAGAACATTGTGAGCATGACGAGCTGTTTTAGATCGTCAGGAGGGGTTATTGTAGTCGGAAGATTGTGGGTAACGAGATGGGAATTGGAATGGCTGTGCAACACTTTGGAGGCAGTATCGAAAGGAAAGAGGAGTCACATTTTTCCTATTGGTCTCCAAGGGACGAATAGGAGTCAGTGGATTTGGAAAGGATCAAACAGAAGGGGAAATTTTATGAAGGTTAAGGGAAGGTTAGACACTAGGGTTGTCCAAACTTAGAAGAAGTGTAATGAACAAGTGTTCGTTTCTGGAGGTGTTGAAAGTTGGGAAGTGAGCGATCGATCCAGTCATGGTGGAGTTGTGTTGTGGAGAATGGGATGATGTGGGGGTGTATCAGGGCTCGTGCGGTGGCTATATGGAGTTTCTTCAGAAAAGTATTGTAGAGAGGTTTGGGGATCTGAACTCTTCGGTGTCGGAAACAGTTAGTCCATCGGTGGACCCAAAGACACTAGGGGATTCAAGTGGGGCTAAATGTCTTGGATTTAAGTGGAGCTTGGTTTCTATTTGAACTCCCATCAGTCATGGAGGTCCACAGATACCTTAGCAAGAAGGATTTGGGATATGAAGGGATGTCGGTGATCCTTCAACAATGGTCTCCGACGAGCTATTGTTCCGAATCAGGAGAGAAAGGTTTAATCTGGGTGAGGGTGATGGGTTTACTGGCCTTTCTATGAAGTCCTGAGGTCTTTCGTGCCATGGGGCTTACTGTGGAGGCTTTGACTGTGGACAAATCCACGATTGAACGACGGTAGCTCTAGGGGGCAAGGCTTTTGGTCAAAGCAAGGATATGAGATTTCGGCCGTCATTTGTAGTAGATGTGGGAAGTGGGTCTTTGTGGTTCCAATTTGGTCGGAGGTGGGTCCTTTGTGTCTGGAGGATGGGTTGGGTCAGACAGGAGTTGCAGAGTTGACAGCAAGGGCATGGGAGTAGAGCAGGGATGAGTGGAGCTCATGCGCTTAGGGGCGAGTGAGGTGATTCAACTCCCTGTGGATAGGGGATGGACAAGTGGCAACAAGTGGTGGTTTCCTTCTAGGTGTGGTACAGAGCATTCAAAATTCAAAATAAGAAGTCATGGATGGTTGACACATGGCCAGGAAAGGATTCTAGATTGGCTCCAAGATGGGTGTCCAGATGGGAGCTTCGATGGCTTTGGGCTTGGGTCCACAGGCAGGTGAGTAGGGGGCAGATGGAGTGGGCCAGGAACCAAAAGGCCCAAGTTGTAAGGCAAACCCACAAGGGCAAACAAATTGAGACCCAATGTGGTGGGGGCCGAACCCAGCTTGCGGCGCAACGATAAGAGGGTGGGAAGGGATTCTTTTTGGGGGGGGGGGGACTCTCACGTAGAACATTCTAGAGGGCAATAGAGAAAGGAGTGGCCAGAAGGAGTGGAGTGAAAGGGTTGAAGATCCTGAAGGCTTGACGCGTCCAAAGCTTTGACGAAGGAAATCAAGGACAGTGGGGCTGACGACGAAGTATCGGGGCTAGGGGTGGAGATGGCTAAGCCTTTGGAGGAGGAAGATGGAGAGGACCAGTAGTTAGAATGGTTAGATTTAGAGCTAAGCGGTATCCCAGATGAATTGAGATTTTTTGCGATACTCGGAGAACAATATTTACAATGAGTCTCTTAAACAAGAGGAGTGCTTGGAAGCAGGGAGTTCTTTTATTGTAGAGGAAGAATTACGGGTTCGGGTATGGAACGAAGATTGAAATAAGTGTGATAGAGTAGTTATGGGTAAGAAATTGGTCGTGAGCAATGGTCAACATAAGGTCTCATGGATTGTAATTCTCTTCCAGGGCCGGAGAATGCGAACTTAGTAGAATGCTTGCGGCAGCATCAAGAGCTGACAACTGGGTGGGTTTTGAGAAGGATTGGGAAGGTAGGTATGATGGTAGGTGTTTCATGTTGTGGGTTTGAGGATCATTTGATGAACGTGTTTAGAGAAATAGTGTTGAGTAATGGGCAACCAAGGTTATGTGACAACAAGAAAACAAAGGAAGAAAAGGAAGAGAAGTCAGCTAGAAAAATGAAATGGGTGTTGAAGGAATTGGCGTGCTCAGTGAACTAAGAGGGAAGGAAACAGATGTTGGTGGAGGAGTAGGGTAGAACAGAGTTACAAGCCAGAGTGCCTTATGAATCTTAAACTGTTATCATGGAATGTGAGAGGTTTAAATGACCCAGATAAAAGTCTTGATTAAAAGCATGATTAAAGATTGGTAGCCTGATGTTGTTTGTTTGCAGGAGACTAAAGTAGATGGTATGGATAGGGGGTATGGTGCACTCAATTTGGAGTTCTAGATGGACCAGGTGGGCTATCTTGGATGCCCATGGCACAGTAGGAGGGGTTTTGGTGGCTTGGGATTCTTGGAAAGTAGGTTGCTGTGAGCGGAGAGTAGGGGATTTCACAGTCTTATGTAAGTTATGTTTGGTTTCTAATTCTTTCCAATGGGTGTTTTCAGGGGTTTATGGTCTTGTGCTGGACCGGGACAGGAATAGATTGTGGGTTGAGTTGTAGGGCATCTATTCTTTGTGGCAGGGCCAGTGGTGTGTCACAGGGGACTGTCATCAACCGTTAGGGGCTAGTGGACCTGCAGTTGGAGGGGGGAGATTTACTTGGTCTAGTGGGTGTGAAAGGCCTCTTGCAATGTCACGGCTGGACAAATTTTTGGTTTTTGTTGAATTGGGAGGATGAGTTTCATGGCATCTCCCAACAATGCCTTCCCAGACCTTGTTCCGATGATCACCCTATGTTGTTGTCTTGTGGTGGTTTTAGTATAGGGAGAAGCCCGTTTAGGTTTGAAAAGATGTGGCTTGAGGTGGAAGGTTTCAATGATTTTGTGGCACGGTGGTGGCAGGCTTTTGAGGTGAAGGGCATCTATTCTTTGTGGCAGGGCTAGTGGTGTATCGCAGGGGACTTTCATCAATAGCCAGGGGCTAGTGGACCTGCAGTTGGAGGGGGGAGATTTACTTGGTCTAGTGGGTGTGGAAGGCCTCCTGCAATGTCACGGCTGGACAAATTTTTGGTTTCGTGGAATTGGGAGGATGAGTTTCATGGCATCTCTCAACAATGCCTTCCTAGGCCTTGTTCAAATGATCACCCTATGTTGTTGTCTTGTGGTGGTTTTAGTATAGGGAGAAGCCCGTTTAGGTTTGAAAACATGTGGCTTGAGGTGGAGGGTTTCAATGATTTTGTGGCAGGGTGGTGGCATGCTTTTGAGGTGGAGGGTTCTCCGAGTTTTTGTATGGCTAGGAAGTTGAAGTTACTAAAGGAAGAGTTGAAAAGATGGAACCATGAGGTGTTTGGTAAAATCCGGTTAGGAAGCAGGTGATCCTTAGTCGGATCATGGATTGTGAAGAGTAGTTAGGGCCGTTATCTAGCAAGAAGAGAGACGAGAGGGAGGGGCTGAAAGGTTCTTATGGGTTGATCTTGAAGTCAAAAGAGATCTCGTGGAGGCAGAAATCTCGAGCTCTTTGGTTGAAGGACAGTGATCACAATACAAAATGTTTTCATAGGATAACTTCAACTGCACCATAGGAGAACTTGATTTCTTCCATTGGGATTGTTGGCTACTATAAAGACTTGTATAAAGAGACTTGTTAGTGGGGACTCGGGGTGGATGACTTGGTTATGGGCAGATTGAATGGTGATGAAGTTGCTTCCTTAGAACTTCCTTTCACTAAAAATTAAGTTTTGAGAGTGTTAAGAGTCGTGTGATGGGGGATAAAGCCTTGGGGCCGGATGGTTTCACCATGAATTTTTTCAAGAAATGTTAGGGGTGGTGAAAGAGGATGTGATGGCAGTTTTTGGTAGTTTCTGTTGGGATGGGGGCTTTGAACGCAGTCTCAATGTGTCTTTTCATTGCCCTTATTCCTAAGAAAGTGGGTTCGGGGAATATTAAAGACTTTAGGCCTATCAGTTTGGTGGGTAGTGTCTACCAGTTGCTTGCCAAAGTGTTATACTTAAGACTATGGAAGGTTATGGGTCACATTATTTCTTGCAGTCAGAATGCATTTGTAGGGGGGAGGAAGATCCTTGATGCAGCTCTCTTTGCAAATGAATGTGTTGATGTTAGGAGGAAGCAAAAGAAGGAAGGCATGGTTTGCAAGTTGGATATCGAGAAAGCGTATGATCATGTAAATTGGAATTGTTTGTCGAGTTTATTGGGGAAGATGGGCTTTGGGGAGAAATGGAGGATGTGATGCCAGTTTTTGGTAGTTTCTATTGGGATGGGGGCTTTGAACGTAGCCTCAATGTGTCTTTCATTGCCCTGATTCCTAAGAAAATGGGTTCAGGGAATATTAAAGACTTTAGGCCTATCAGTTCGTGGTTAGTGCCTACAAGTTGCTTGCCAAAGTGTTATACTTGAGACTAAGGAAGATTATGGGTTACATTATTTCTCGCAATCAAAATGCATTTGTGGGGGAAAGGAAGATCCTTGATGCGGCTGTGATTGCAAATGAATGTGTTGATGTTAGGAGGAAGCAAAAGAAGGAAGCCATGTTTGCAAGTTGGGTATCGAGAAAGCGTATGATCATGTAAATTGAATTGTTTGTTGAGTTTATTGAGGAAGATGGGCTTTGGGGAGAAATGGAGGAAATGGGTGGAGTCTTGTATCTCCATGGTGTCTTTTTCAGTCCTAGTAAACGGGTCCTCTCCTAGTTTTTTTTTTAGGTCTTTAAGAGGTTTGAGACAAGCGGACCCTTTTATTCCCCTTGTTATTTGTGATTGTGATGGGTGTTTTCAGTCGCTTCATGCTTAGAGCGCGGAGGAGGGGGGATTGTTGAAGGGTTTCTCAGCGACGAATGGGAGGGGAGGAAGGGTTTATATCTCCCATGCGAGTTGTCTGTTCGTCAACTGCGGTTTATTCGCTGCATTCTAGTGAGCTTTGAATCAACGTCGGGGTTGCAGATAAACCTTGCTAAGACTAATCTAACCCTTGTAGGCAAGGAGCATGGAATGGAGGTTTTGGCCGATATTGCCAAGTAGGCTCTTTCCTCTCTACATACTTGGGGGTCCCGCTTGGGCTGCGATGAGATCTTGTGGAGTATGGGATCTTGTGGTGGAAAGGTTCCAAAGGAGGTTCGCGGGGTGGAAGGGTCAACTTTTGTCCAAGGGTGGGAGACTTGCTCTTGTGAAGAGCACTTAGTGGAATCTCCCAACGTACATCATGTCTTTGTTTTCCATTCCAGCAATAGTTAGTAAAAGATTGGAAAAAATCCATAGGATTTTCTTTGGGGTCATGTGGGGGATGTTAGGAAGAGGCATTCTGTGAGTTGGGATAAGGTGAAGAGACCTGTTTCTTTCGTCGGGTTAGGGGATAAAGATCTGAGGGTGTAGGCGCTTCTTGGAAAGTGGCTTTGGAGGTTTGGGGTGGAAGAGAGGGTTGGGTATCGGGAAGGGTGCAGGGTCCTTGGGGTTTTGGTTTGTGGGGGTCTACTCAAGGGGTGGGGAGGGAGTAACAAGCATGTTTTTTGAAGGAGAGGAGCAGGCCATTATGACTTTTAAAGATAATGTTTTGTGTCTATTATTATTATTTTTTTTGGCCCAAGGAGGCTTTACCTGTAAATGCTTTCTTTAGTTGATTTTTTTGGGGTTGCTAAGACCTTTGTAAATGTTTAGTTTAGGTTGTACTTAGGGCGTGTCCCCTTTGGGAAGAGTATTAATGCTACTGTTGTGGTGCTAATTTCTAAGAAGCGGGAGCATCAAATAAAAAAAAGAAAAGAAGGGTGGAGCATCGGATCTTCAGGATTATTGTCCTATTAGTTTAATTTGGGGATTGTACAAACTGATTGGTCAAAACACATTTGTAGGAGGCAGATCGTGGATGTAGTTTTAGTAGCGAATGAATGCTTGGATGCTAGGTTGAGGAGCGGAAACAAGGGGCTCATTTGTAATCTAGACATTTTACAAAGCTTATAATCAAGTCAATTGGGAGTTTCTTCTTTACACGATGGAGAGGATGAGATTTGGTTATACTTGGAGGAAATGGATTCTATGGTGTATTTCTAAATTGAAATATTCTGTTTTGATTAATAGATTGGTGGAGGGATTCTTCAGCGCTGCTAGGATTGAGGTAAGGCGATCTATTTTCGCTTTGTCTTTTCATCATGGTTATAGATTTAGTGGATGAATGTTGAGAGGTAGGGATGACAATTTAACCCGCCCTTTTGGGAACTTGCCATATCCCGCCCTAATGGGACAGGTTTGGCGGGAAGCTTTGTCCACCTTGTTGCCATTCCTGTTGAGAGGCTTTGTAGTGGGAGAGACGGGTAGAGACCCGATTGTAGTTTCTCATCTTCTATATATAGACGATACCATAGTTTTTTGTGATGTTGCTTAGGAGCAATTGGGATTTTTGAGATGCATTCTAATTCGCTTTCAGGCAGTTTCGTGGTTGAAGATAAATATGGGCAAGAGTGAATCAGTGGAGGTGGGTGAAGTTGTTGGAAGAGATAGATTTGCAGCTATATTTGGGTGTCGGGTTGGACCATTGCTTATTTCTTATTTGGGACTTCCTCTTGGTGCTTCAGCGAGGAAGTCAAGCATTTATGCATTTGTGATGTGCTAGTGGAAAGATTTGACACGAGGCTGGCGGGGTGGAAGAGACAAATCTCTCAAAAAAGGTCACCTTACTCTTTTGAAGAGTACATTGTCTAGCCTCCTTGTGTATTTCATGTCTCTTTTTTCGATTCCCACTTCATTTGCAAATAAGAGTTGAGAAACTCCAAAGGGTCTTCTTATTGGGGGTATGGGAGATGAATTTAAATATCAACTTGTAGTTTGGGAAAGGGTTTGCAACACGGCGAAGGAAGGGGACCGGGTATTAGAAGATTTATATTTGAAGATTTCGCCAATTTATTGAAGCACTATTAGGGAAATGGTTATGGAAGTTTGGGAGAGAAATAAATAGTTTATGGAGGAGAGTGGTGGGAAAGAAGTATGGGATTGATACAGGGGAGTGGTGCTCAAAGGAGGTTAGTATGTTGCATAACGCAAGTGTGTGGAAGAGTATTAGAAAAGGTTGGGATGAATTCTCGAAACATATCAAGTGTAGACTGGGTAATGGGGCTAGAACCAGGTTTTGATATGATTCCTGGAGTGATCGGGGGCCACTTCTTTTAGCCTTCCCTAGGCTATCTGGGATTGCATCAAACAAGAATGCTTGGCTGGCAGATTATGTTAGAAGAGATGATGGGACTATGGTGTGGGATTCTTGTTTTGGTAGACAGTTACACGATTAGGAGATTAAAGAAATTTTGGAATCCTATAAATTTTTTTTTTTGTACAGGCATTCATTTTCTACTTTTGAAGATGATACTATTAGTTGGATTCACAGGAAGGGAGATTGATCAATCATATCTTTCTATTGGGTTGTTATTGGTAGCGGGGGACAACGGTTTCCTTGGAAAGTGGTACAGGGGTAAATGTTGACCATGGATAATCTTAGTAGTGGTGAATTTTTGTTGCCTTTGAAAATTTAATGAAGAAATGGTCAATCACCTTCTCATTCAGTGCCCTTTCTCTTGGTCTATTTGCTCTCCTTTTGTTGAGATTAATTGAAATTTTTTGGTGATGCCGCGGTCAACAATGGAGGCTCTTGAATCATGAAGGGGTAGATCTTTTGGTAGGAGAATGGAGAAAATATGGTGTATGACTTCGCTTTGTATTTGGTGGATTATTTGGAGGGAAAGAAACAATAGAGTTTGTGAAGGAGTTGAGTCTCTTATATGGGCTATGAAATCTTTGGGGTTGAGCTCCCTTTATTTTTGGATTTCAAGGGCTCTTCTTTGTCTGTATATATTTTTTGTATTCCATTTGCATGGGTTCATTGAATGCTTTGCATATGCTTTTGTACTAGGGTGCACCCCCTTAATGCCTTTTAATGCAATATATTACCTTTAAAAAAAGAGGGTGTAGTCATCTGTTTGGAAAATTAAAGCTATTGTATTTAGCGCACTTTTTTTATTTTTCTCTCTGGGGCCTCAACATTATCCATGGATAGTTTTTTTTTTTTTGAACACAATAAGAGTATAATTGTTTTCTTTTCTATATGGGAGCACCCCTTTGCCTTTTTATAATATACTATTAAAAAAAAGTCTACCATCATGTGGTACCATGGCAGGGAAATTGATCCATTGTTGAAATCCTCTCAAACCTTGCAAAATTTCATGTATGTTATCTATATCTGTGGGGGTCCAACCCACCCCAACTTAGTGGTGACAAACTACATTGTTTTTGAAAATGATTATTTTTTTTTATCAATAGAAGTATTGTATATATTCTAAAAAAGGTGCATGAGGGGTACACAACCCAAAATTGAAAAAAAAGGAAGACACAAAAATTAAATTCTTTGCTCATCCAAAAACTCTACGAAAGAGTCTAAATATAATGGCATTGCTTCCTTAAGCCATAAAAAAAGTTATCTCAAAAATCTATCCTTGGAGTGTGATGGGAATTGTTCAGTCCCCTCCAAAATTAATGACCAAACATGAAAAAGGGGAGCAATTCTCCATACTACTCTCACCTCCTTTCTCATCCTACTTATGCTACAAGGCATCACCTAACTACATTCAAAAAGAGCAAGAATCAAATCTGAAGAATCCCTTATCATGTTGCAATGAATGAGAAGATGATCTACCGACTCCTTTGCCTCCTTGCACATGCAACGGCTAACTAGATGAAAGCCTCGTCTTTGAAGATTATCCATAGTCAAAATTCGTCCCCAAGCCAGGGCAACCACGCAAAAAAAGCCACTTTCAATGGAACTCTAGAATCCATGTTCCAAGGAAAGCTTTCATCTTTTCTAGTCACAAACTCTTTGTAAAATGAGTTGACAATGAATTTCCTGCAGCTATTCGTTTTCCAAACTATCACATCATTTTTTCCTTGAATCACCTTGAATCTATTGAGAGTTTCCATAAGCCCCATCACCTCCCCCATCTCCCAATCCTGGAAATCTGTTCTAAAACCAGGGCTTGTTACATGAAATGAAAAAATTATTGAATGTGAAGAAATTAAACTTCCAAGCTTGCTCTGCTTCTTGTAGATGAGTTTATGGATTGTTCAAACTTTTCTGTTTGTGCCATTTCAAAGTCTTGGCAAAGATTGAGGTGAGGGATTGGTCTTATTCTTATAACTAAGACAATATCTTAACCCAGTCCAAGAATATAGCAAAATTTTAAGAGATTGTCTGATGTGATAATTGTATTGACCGAGACATTATACTATCTCAATAAAAGACAAAGTTGACTCAAAGAGACAATCACAGAGCCTGAGACTGCAGTGCTAGTAGGGAAATAACTCCTCCTGAGCCACATGGTTCACTTTTTAATGTTGTAAAAACTACCATGTAGAACCAAAAATCATGTAGCATCTCATTTCTTGTAACTTTTTCGATAGAAGACGAAGATAAATATTTGAAAGAAAGGAAATATACTACAGAATCTTGAAGCATCTTTCATAGTGGAATGGAAACGAGAAATTCACATGAGATGGTTCAAGACATCTTATTTGAAGATGTGATATTAAGTTATCCTTTTGTCACTGAGGCCATGTCCGAGATTGGGACATTTTTTCCTGATGAGTAAGACCAGGGCATTAAACCATGCCTTTAGAATAATGGTTTGATATGGTTGATATTTCGAACCATGAGATGTTTAGACAGTTTTATAGTATCCGTAACTAAGGTGGTTAATATCAAGGAACAAATGAGGTGGTTAGTATTAGTTTAAGTTGGTGCCATGTTTTGCATATTATCTTGACCTTCCTCTGGGAGCTCCTTCTACGTCTTTCTTGGTCTAGGATTCAGTTGTGGACAGATGTGAGAAAAGATTGGCAGCTTACATGGTGGTTCAGAAATTAAAGTTGATTGAAAGCATTTTTACTTCTTTTTTTATTTTTTATTTTTTAATAGAGAATGGCTTGATCTGTAAAAATTATCTGAAAATTGATAGTCTTGGCATATTTTAAATTGAAACAAAGCCTTGATAAGATATCACTTCGTGCAAAAGCAAACATTCATCATCGTAGCTTACCTCTTATATATCATGTTATTAGGTTTGATTGATTTCTATTACTTAAGGATTATTTTAAAATGATTTTTTTTGAAGTTGCAAGGTAATATGTTTCTTTGACTTCTTATTTAGATTTTTTTTTTTTGAAATAATCACTTATGGAAAAGAAACTAAATAATTGTTTATATTTCTTGAATATTTTCCAGGCACATACTTTATTTGGTTTAAAGTTTTCGAGCCTAACAATAATGAAGCAGACTCATGTTGGGTATTCTTTTAGTTTCCCTTTTATTATAGTTTTTGTTCAGATGATTTTTTAAAATTGTCGTGATGTATTGTGGTTTCTCAATATTTGCATCTCTGGGAAGGTCTGGGAACCCAATAATATGGAATATTCCAAAAATAAGTTTAAGTGGTTTTTAATTTTCATGCACTCAAGAAATTCCTCCGAATGTTGTATCTTGATATCTCGTTCTTGAGGTTTCTAATTTCTCAAATGTAGCTACTTAAGCATGTTTTTTAACATGTTTTTTTGTTGAAACTTGGGATTGCACTTAGACCATCTTCTTCGTGTGCTATTATGTTCTTGTGCTGTATATATGATTATTTACATGGTTGGTACTAGAGTTCTCTTTGAAAGATATCTAAACCCTTGTACAATGACTATTAGACAACAATCATTGCAGTCACTATTTTTCTGCGTCTTCAACAATATCTTTCTACCACTGCATTTTGAAATTGTTTTCCTAATCCTTTGATTTCTAACATGTTGAGACTTGATGATCTTTCATATGTGCTAAAAACTTTTGTTTTCATTTTCAGTGCATTCAAACTAACTATATGATGTTGCATATGCATAGATGGTGTTGTTGTCTAGTTTGCACCAATAGTGATGATAGTTTGCAGTAACACCAATTGTGACCATATCATTATCATGCAAGCTTTATTAGAACTGTTTTTGGGGGGGGGGGGGGGGTTTCAGTATGGTTGTAGCTCTGTCAACTAACTATATTACGTTCTTATGTTTCATTTGTTTGCAAGATCTCAAATGTTTCTCTCATTTCTTTATTCATCTTATTTGTCTCTCCCTCCTTGTCCAATTTTTTTTTTTTTCATCATCCCTTGTTGTCTTGGTTGTACATTAAGTGCCTCATACTGCTTTATGGCATGCGTACTATATCCTTTGTTTGCCTTTAACGGGTACTTGTGTTGATTGCCCTATTTGGTTGTCTTGATACAATGATTTTAACACTATGTTGCGTGCTATGTCACGCCTAAAAGAAGAAAATATTATGTTATAAGATTTTGGAATGCTTATAGGGAGCTTGATTCCACGTCTTAAAGGTGAAATTAACCAAATTATTTAAAATCATTTACTAAAGATGAAACAATGACTTTAACACTATGTTGCGTGTTTCATGTTGAATAAATGATTTTAAATAAACTCTCTTTTCTTCAATGGACCCTCCAATTTTATTTTTTTATTGTGTTTGCAAAGAAGTTAAAGATGTTGAAGGCAGATTTGAAGAAGTGGATCACAAATGAGTTTGGGGATGTTTAAGCAAAGAAAGATAGCCTTCTGCAACAAATCCACCAGATTGACCAAAAGGATTAGACTTCTTCGTAGTCAGAAGAAGAGAAAGTTCAAAGAGATGGATTGAAGGGTGAGCTGGGCAGAATTTTCAAGCTGGAGTAGATAATGCGGATGCAGAAATCCAGAGTATTGTGGCTGTGGGAGGGAGATAACAACACCAGATTTTTTCACAGAACTACTAATGCTCATAGGAGATAGAACAACATCAGCTCGATGATAATTGATGGCAGGAGATTGCATGAAGTGGAGGATGTGAAGGTGAGGATTACAGATTTTTATCAGATGCTCTACGTGGAGACCTGGGTTTGGAGACTGGACCTTGATGGTATGGAGTTCATGGCCATTTCGGGGGATGAGGTGTTGTGGTTAGAGTGAACTTTCCTGGAGGAAGAGGTGGTAGTGGTATTGAATTTATATGATGGAGATAAGGCAGCAGGTCCAGAAGATTTTACAATGGCCTTTTACAAGCATTGTTGGAGGGTGATAAGGGGAGATGTTCCGGTGGTGTGTTATTACTTCTATGAGAAGGGTGCTTTCGAAAGGAGTCTTAATGCATCCTTTATTGCTTTAATTCCCAAGAAAGAGTGGGCTGAGAACTGTTGAGAGCTTGATATACATTGTTGGCCCATTCTCTAACAACTTAAGCTTTTGGAACAACTGGGGATCTAACATGGTATCAGAGCCTTGGTTGTGAGAGGTCTTGGGTTCAAGACTTTTTATTTGCATTTATTCCCCGTTTGCATTTGCATTTTCTTCTACTTCTCATTTGTGTTTGATTTCTTCGTCTCTCCACGTGTGAGCCGGGGTCGCATCTGAGGGGGAGTGTTGAGAGCTTGATATACATTGTTGGTTCATTCTCTGACAGCTTAAGCTTTTGGAGCAATTAGTGATCTAGCAAACATCAAAAATTAGTTTGGTGGTGGGCAGTATGTACAAACTATTGGCTAAAGTATTTCGATGAGGCTAAGGGAGGTTATGGGGAAGCTTTTATTAGAGAGTCATAATGCCTTTGTAGGTGGGCGACAGATTCCCAATGTTTCGCTGATTGCAAATGAGTGTCTAGACACGCAAAGGAAGAGGAAGGAGAAGGGGTTGATTTTTAAATTAGAGATTGAGAAAGCCTATGACCATGGGAACTGAGAGTTTCTCATTTTTCTTCTTTCCAAGATGGGCTTTGGTGAGAGATGGATGAAGTGGATTTAAGCTTGTGATGCTTTGGTTTCTTTCTCAATGCTCGTAAATGGTTCTCCTTCTAGTTTTTTCTGATCTTCTCGAGGCTCGAGACAAGGAGATCGTCTCTCTCATTTTCTCTTTGTGTTATTGAGCTTTGAGCAGGATGGTGGAGAGGGTGGTCTTGAGGGGGAGTTTAGAGGGCTTTGCTATTGAAGATGGTAGTGGCAAAAAAGTGGAAATAAATCTTTTGTTTGCTAACGACACATTAATATTATGTGGTGCAGAGGAAAGGCAGCTTCGGTTCGAGGTGCATCTTGATTTGTTTTAAAGGAGTGTCTGGTTTGAAGGTGAATATGGCTAAAAGCGAGATAATTTTGGTGGGTGGTGTGGTGGTGGTGTAGGAGTTGGCTAGGGATTTTGGGTGTGGGGTTGGTTCACTACTGACCACATACTTGGGTCTTCCTTTAGGAGTGTCAACTTGATCGAAAGTGGTGTGGGATGCAGTCATTGAGAGATTTCAATGGAGGTTGACTAGATGGATGATTCAATCACCTTTCGAAACGAGGGAGAGACACCCTCACCAAGAGTACTCTTTCCAATCTTCCAACGTATTTCGTGTCTCTCTTTCCATTACCGACCTGAGTGGAGAAGAAGTTAGAGAAGTTTCAACAGGGACTTTCTTTGGGGAGGAAAGGATGATGAGAGGAAGATCCATCTTATAGAGGTAAAAAGAAAAGAGAGGGATGGGGGCTTGTGCTTAAAGGATTTGAAGTTATTTAATAAAGCCTTGCTAGGCAAATGGGAATGGAGATTCGCCGAAGAAAGGCAAGCTTTATGAAGAAGGGTGGTTTCTCTTCGAGTATGGTTGTGAGGAGGGGGATTGGTTTTCCAAGGAAACTAGGGGAGCTTATGGGTGTGGGTTATGGAGAGCCATTTGTAAAGGGAGGGAGGCATTTAGGCAGTTGTTTATATTTTAAGTGGGGGAGGGTGAAATTCTGGGAGGATATTTGGTGTTGTGATGTAGTGTTGAGGGAGAAGTTTTCACTTTTATACAATATTGCTTCAAACAAGGAAGCTTTGGTAGCGGACTATGTTTTTGGGTAGGCGAAAATCTTGTGTGGAGTCCTTGCTTTTGAAGGAATTTTTATGACTGGCAATTAAGAGAGGTGGAGGAGCTGATGGGTATGCTGGATAGATGGGAGGTTAGAATGGGCAGGGAGGATGCAATGGTCTCGAAAGTGAATGGCATTGGCCCGCTTCATGGGGTGTTATCCTTACAACAGATAATCTAAAAAAAAGAGGTTTCCAATTTCCGAGTAGGTGTTACATTTGCAAAGTAGAGGAAGAAACAATTGATCATCTTTTGATCCATTGCTAGGTGGCTAGAGATGCATGAAGTTTTAGTTTTTTTTTCTTTGTTTGGGAGTAGTTGGGTGATGTAAAAAACAATGAAAGATTTTTTTTTTTTGGGTGGAGGTGTGGGCAGCTAAGGAAGGATGTACGACAAGAGTGGAAGATGTCTCTTCTATGCTTGGCTTGGTGTCTTTGGAGGGAGAGGAATCAAAGGGTTTTTGAAGGAGTTGAGTTGCCGATATGGCAATTGAAAGATAATTTTATACGTTTGTTTTTCTTTTGGTACAAAGAAGAGTATCCTATGTAATTAGAATTTAGATACTTTGATAGGTTTTTTTGGGAGATCTGAGGTTATAATTTTTGTTGCCAATCCATTTTTTTTTTTGTAAATCTGGGTTTGCCCTTCTCGGCCCCTTTCATGATATATATCTCATTTTACTGATCAAAAAGATATATTTCATTGAGAAGCACCAAGGGGGTGCACCTATTTATAAAGATTTACAAGACACTATGCTTCTAAACTCAGTGTGTGCAAAAAAGATACAAAGGAATCTATATTCATGGTGGAGCCCCCCGACAACCAAAATTAAAGGGAGGACAACACCAATGCTTTTACCCTCCAAATAGGGGACTTGATAACCTCAAATAGTCTATTGTTCCTTTCCCGCCAAATACCCCACCAAATATATATGGTAGTCATGTACCAAGCTCTCCCCATCCGCCTACCGAAAGATCTCCCTCTCCATGATGCAAGTTTCTCAATTGTAGATTGTAGCATCACCCAACAATCCCAAATAAACCAATCAGAAGCATCCAAATTGCCCAAGTGAACGAGCAATGAATTAATATTTCCCTATGCTGCCGTCCACACAAAAAACTCTACCTTCAAAGGAGCTTTAGATTACCAAAATCGCCTTCCATGGGAATTGTCTAAGCAAATAATAAGATGTTGAGAGCCTGATATATATCGTTGGCCCATTAACAGCTTAAGCTTTTAGATGAGTTGGTGGTTTAGCATGGTATCAGAGCCTTTGTTATGAGAGTTCTTGGGTTCAAGTCTCTCCATTTGCATTTATTCTCTGTTTAGTTTGTTTGTGTAAAAATTGTACTTCATTCAGTTTTGTGTTTGTGTCTCTCCACGTGCGAGTTTGGGGTCACACATGAGGGGGAGTGTTGAGAGCTTGATATAAATTGTTAGCCTAGTTTCTTATAGCTTAAGTTTTTAGATGAGTTTGTGGTTTAACATAAGATTTGACTGTAAAATCTCTCCCATGTACACCCAGCAAAGCGCATCCTCCCCTGAAGAAGGAAAGGATTGTCTATATTAAAAATCATAGAAATCTAGAACCTCATCCACCTCCCAATTGTGAATACATCTGCTGAAGCTACCGTCCCACACCGTATCAACCTTTGACCTGAAGTAATCTGCCACCCTAGCATTTTTGTTGGTTGGAATCCTATGTCGCCTTGGAAGTGCTAAGAAAAGAGGCCCTTTTCACTCCAAGCATCCAACCAAAACTGATTCTAGCCCCATCTCCCACTCTTCATCTAATGTTTTTGGAGAATTAATCCCATCCTCTTCTAATGCTTTTCCACACACCAACACCATGTGAAGATCTTACCTCCCTAGAACAGAAATCCCCTGTTTCTGCCCCATATTTCGTCTTGACCTCCCTCCTCCAAAGACTGTTTTCACCTGCCGAATTTCCACAGTTTTTTCCCCAATATGGCCTCATTAAACAATCCAATACTTCAGATGCCCAGGCCTCCATCCTTTGTGGGACTACACACTCTCTCCCAATCCACAAGATGGTACTTAAACTCATCTTCCATCCTTCCCAATCCATAGTTATGCCAAAGCCTCATAATTGTGCTTTGTTGCCTTTGTTGTGTGCTTGCATTTGTTTCACGTGTTTGACTATCGAAGAACTTGCTCTTACATGCACTAGGATATTAGCTATTGTGGAAAAGATTAGTGGGAGACAAAAGTCGAGGGTTTTGTGACTTAAGGAGGGGGATCATAATACATAATTCCTTCACTTCATGGCTAGTGGGCATAGGAGATTGAATCACATTATAATATATAAAGTGATGGATTAATGGGGAGCAAAGGAGTCAAATACGGTGGATAGACAAGGGGTTGTGGTGTAACAATATTGGGTGTTTTTGTTGATATGTAAGGGGTATTGAAAATTATTATCATGTTTTTTTTTTTCAATTTCTAGCAAGCCCCTTAAAAGTTACTAATATGCATGTTTTTGATGCCAATTTGTCACCATTTATTGTTTTTTTTAATTGTTTTTTGTTTCAATTTTATGAAACCTAGAAAGATGTTTTACTTATTGTATCAACTGTTACATTGATTTTTAGTTAAAGTAATAAAAAAGCGTCATCTATTTTGAATAACATTGCACTAACTAATATAAAATAATAACTAGAAATGCTGTTATAAGTCCACAATTAATAAAGTTATGACAAACAACTTAAGTCTTTAACAAACAAATTGTGCAATGAAAAATATAGAAAATAAAGTAATACTAAAAACATTAGTGCTTTGATTAATTATGGTAGGAAAATTAGAAAAACAAAAATAAATTAATACTACAAAACGATTTTAAACACGTGAGTTATATCCAACATAATTAACAAAATAAAGTTCAAAGAAAATGAAAAAAATGCATCAAATGTGAAATTGTTATGATTTGTAACCTTCTGCAAAGTTCATATCACAAGATCTTGTGGTCAAAATACTGTATATTTGTAGGTTCAAGAAAGTCTTATTTTATACTGTTTCGTTACTGGATTTCGGGGCGTTTTCCTGATTCTTTGTATTATTTTTAATTTTTAATGATATTAATTGTGTAGATGGGGCTTAGCTATTGGAACTTGTATACCTCATTTGGTCATGGGTTATGCCCCCTTTTGGTGCTTTTGTGTATAATACTTTTACTTTACCTATAGAAAAGAGAGTTCATCTTAGCATCATACTTTGACATTATCAGGAAATAATTGGATGTATTCCCTCTTAAGTTGCTCCCATACTGCACCATGGCTCAATGCCTCAATTTTGCATCAACCATTTCTTTGAAAGATATAAGCTTCTCGCTAATCGGAGTGCCAAAGACGTTCTAGCATAGTGATTAAAGTGCTGGTATGACATGAAAGGGAGGGGTTGGTTTAGGGGTTTGATTGTTAGTCATTAAAAGAAAGGAAAAGAGTAAATAAAACAAAACTTCGCTAATCATACCTTTTTACGTTTTTGTGATATATTCCTTGTTTTCACAGTTTCCACCGCAATTTTCTGTTTATGTGACATATACCTGGTTTTCATATTGATCATTAGCAAATCTACCTTATTTGTTGTTGTATAAAATAAAATTGGCATTTATTTCATTTGTCTAATTTTTCAGGTTATCTAGTGTAAAGGTTAAAGGGGGCCAAGTCAACAAACTTGTCGAGATTCAAGGTTTGCAAATTTATTGTAGCACTTTCCATGGAACTCTTGATTTGATAAGTGTTGACATTGTTGGGGACTCCAAGTTTCGGGACAATGCAAGATTTGAAGGCGATAAACACGGCTATATATTGGCTCCAGTTGATGTATCTGTGTCCCTCTTGGTATGACTGCTTGATAGCCATTCATTCAAAATGAGATTTTCCTTCTTATATTGTCAATTTTAGTCATATATTTACATGTTAATATTCACATTTTAGGTTGTGTTCTTGTTCAGAATTGACTATTTTGCTTTATGTACAAGTTTTCACAAAATCTTTTGGGTTTTTTAACGAATTTTGATTTTCCTTCTTTGTTTTAACTTAAATATAGTTTTATTTTCATTAGCTTTGAAGGGAGATCTACAATGGAGGCTATTTACTTATTAAGAAGACTTATGGAGAGGTATAGAGAAGAGAGGAAGGATCTTCATTTGGTATTCATCGATTTGGAGCAAGCATATGATGGGGTTCCTCGAGATGTAATATGGCGGGTTCTAGAAAAGAAAGGAGTTACAAAATGATATATCAAAATGATAAAAGATATGTATGATGGGACGGTCACTATCGTAAGGACAATATTTGGGGAAACAAGTGAACATTAAGTCTGTTCCCTTTTGCTTTAGTAATGAATGAGCTGACTAAACATATACAGGATGGCATTCCATGGTGTATGCTTTTTGCTGATGATATTGTTTTGATTGATGAAACTAAAAGAGGGATAAATGATAAATTAGAAATTTGGAGAGAGTTTTTAGAATCAAAAGGATTCAAGATATGTGGGACAAAAACTGAATATCTCAAGTATAATTTTAGGAAAACTAGTAATACAAACGAGGATGGAGTTAAAATAAAAAATCAAGAGTTAATAAAAAGTGAGAAATTTATCTAGGTTTAGTTATTCATCAAGAGGGAGAAATTGGAGATGATGTTTCTCATAGAATTAAAACAGCATGGGTTAAGTGGAGAAGTGCTCCTAACGTATTGTGCGATCAAGGTATACCTTTAAAATTGAAAGGTAAATTTTATAAAATATTTATTAGACCAGTTATGCTATATGGAACAGAATGTTGGGCAGTAAAGAAACATGTTAATAAGATTAGTATAGTCAAAATGAGGATGTTAAGATGCTATGTGCAGCAATTTCGGCAAGACATGAAAAGATAGAATTAGGAATGAACATATTCGGAAGATGGTAGGAGTAGCTCCTATAGTAGATAAAATGAGAGAATATCGGTTAATGTGGTAGAATCATGTAAAACGAAGACCAATAAATACACCAATCAATAAGAGTGACATGGTTAATATCGAGGGCGATGCTAGGGGGTGAGGGCGACCAAAATTAAATTTAGTAGTGGTAGTTATAAAAAAAATGATAATGTGTGGTCTAACAGGGAGAATGACCTTAAATAGAGAAGAATGACGAGATAGGATTCACGTAGCCGACCCCAAATAATTGAGATAAGGCTTTGTTGAGTTATGTTTGAAGGAAATGAATCCTTAATTTGCTACTGAACCTCTCTTTCTCTATATATTGGTGCATCGCTGGTAGCTTTTTAAGGATGGGAAAGAACTTGTTGTCTAAACTCAAAGGGTTGGCATGCTTTTCTAACTTGGACTAAATTTACATTATAAACATGATGTAGCATTTTTAGTCTCCTTGATTGTAAAATAGCCCATCTAAGGTTTTCATATTGTTTATCGAGTTTTGTCCCTGAATCTTTTACTTGTGCTTTCTTGAGTCACTTTAAGTAATCACCCCAAAGTAGGAAACTTTTTCAGTTGTTAATATTTCTAAATATATTTTTGATGATTCCATATGAGTTGAATCTTTGGTACTTGAAGAAGTGCGAGATTAGAAAATCTATCTTGTTGGGTCACTTTTTTTTGGGATAAGTAAATAGTATTATATAAAAGGCACCGGAGGGGGACGGACCCATACACACAAAAAGCGGGAACCCAACAACAAAAACTCTAATTGAAATTCCCCCAAAAAAGTAATAAAAGAAATTACATATAAGGGGTAAGCTTCCTGTTAACATAAAGTGAAGCACCCTCAAAAAATTATCCTTAAATCTACTAGGGGATAAGTTACTCTCCCTGCATCACCACCATAAGAGGCAAAGTGGGATGATACACCAAACCCTCCGCAAGTCCTTCCTTACCCTACATCTACCCAATCTAAAAAGAAGGCCTTTGACTGAGCGAGGCATGACCCACACACTACCGAAGAGGGCAAAAATGAGATTCCATGCACCTTACCTTGTAGTGGGGAAGAAGATGATTAATCGATTTAGTTTCTCCTTTGCATAAGCAACACCTACTAGCCAACGGGAAACTCCTCTTTTGGGTCACTTTAAGATGTAGATTAAAAGAAATTAATTTATTTGTGTTATTTTTCTTGTGTTTTTATAAAGAAAATGTTGCATTTATACAATGAAATACTAACTCAAGCTGAATTCTTGATGAGACTTCTTTAATTCGGCTGATTGGATTCTTTGTATGTATAATTGACCATTTGTCTTCAATTGCTTCACAATTAACTTAATTTCTTTAGCCCCTATTACCCTTTTAATCCAACTTTGTGCTTAAAACACTATTTAATTGAGGTCTTTTGTCCGAACTGACGTAAAAAATGGACTCAAAAAGTTTAAAAACCTTGGGTTAGGCTTTTCTGAAAATTATTTGTCCTATTTTGCAATTTGTAATTAACCCAAAATAGGAGGGATAATACCCGAAACTTAATTTCCCCTAACTGACCTCGGATTTGAATTCTGGGGCCGAAAAATCCATATGCTGGTCTCTTTCCTAAATTAATTAGCCTTCTATAATTAACTTTTGTTAAACTCACTTGTAATAAATTTTGAATAATACACCATTTTGTAACTAATACTGAATAATTAATTTCATTTAAGTTAATCTAAATTGTAGAAATCAGGAATAAGTTTATCCTTCTTCCAGAATCCTAGGGATTGGATATTGCTGCTACTCATTTCCTTTCCCGATTCTTAATTTTTTTAATCGTGTTGGCAAGCAACCCTTAATGACTTTTGTAACCAATCAATTTGAATCTGAACGACATAGTTTCGATGTACCCGACTCTGGCCTTTGTTTTTTCTTTTTTTTTTTTGGGGGGGGGGGCTCCAACCCTGATCTGGCTGGACCTGCTGACTGAGTTGACTTGGCCTTGGCTGACTTGCCAGTGGTGAGTTTTCTGGTTACCGGCACGTACCTATATTTCTTGTATATAAATGTTAATGTGTGTGTATTTATATATATATATATATATATTCAATATGTATATATTGCACAACCAACTCTCATTCTCTCTTAACTTTGGTTTGGAGGCCTAATGCAAATGAATTTCCTGAACCAGCACATCATATATGTGCAGATGTGCTGCACTGCTTTCGACCACCTCATGCTTGTATTGCATGAGGTGCTGCTACCTTATATATCCCACAAATTTCTACTTGCAATTTGCCAAGTGTCCAGTTTTGGTGCTCACGCGTATCAAAATGTTATCATATCAGAATTACACCAATATTAATATGGTAGCATATTTTGACACGTAGATCCCGGTGATGAGGTCTGTTTTGTCAAGTAATGATTTCAAGAATTTCCCTATGGACCTCACTTTATATTGGTGTGCATATTATCGTAACTTGTAACACCGGGGGTGTTACACTTCAATTGTTTCTTCGTTCTTAGCTATAGTTCTGCATAAATTAAGGAATACCTGAGCCAAAGAACTGCCCCTGCACCACCTATCTTGTCCAAAATTTCAACTTTTGGCCATTCCTAACTTGGAATATGATAAACTTGGAGAAATTCTCCCATCTCTTTTTAATATTCTTTCACACTCCTACACCATGAGATACTCATACATATTTAGAATGCCATCCCCCTCTACAATCATTTCCGTACTTCCCTTCCACCGCCTCTTCCATAAACTGCTTCCATCCACTTCATATCTCCACACCCAGCAACATCCTATTGAACACCTTCAGATTCATTACCCCTGAGCTGCCTGGCTTACAAATCCTTTTTCGTTCCACTAAGTGATACTTGAACTCCTTCCCATTCCTCTCCACAGAAAGACTCTCAAGAGCTTCTCAAGAGTCAAGTCGCTTCACCACTACCTTTTGGATTGGAGAAAGAAAAAGAGATGATTTTTTTGGAAGGCTGGTTAGGGAAACTTTGAAAAGAGTCTACTTTTCCCCTTTGAAAAGATAATTCCTCTTCCACCTTGTGAACCTCTTTTCAATTCTTTCCATGACTGAATCCTAAGAATTGGCCTTCCAACATGATTGAATCTCTCCCAGAAGGAGCCCCAAATAAGTAAAACACCCACCTTACAACCTAGAATACCTACCAGCTCCTTCAGTCCTTCCACCCCACCTTACAACCTAGAACATCACCCACCGTGTTATTTTTCTCTTGTAATTTCCTTTTTGGATAAGTGATGCTGGCCTTAGAAATGTGTTGGTAATGTATGATTTTTGTTTGATATTTTATGATGATCTTGGTAATGAGTTTTTCTATTTGTCTTATATAGGTGAACAAATCTGGTAGACTTGAGAACGATGATCCACAATATTCCATAGATGCCAAGTTAACTGGCTTGGTTTGTTCTGCACTGTGAAGGAATTTTTTGCAAATTAATATTTTCTCCATGTTTGTTATTTGACATATTGATGGTTATTTTCTTATGTAACTGCTATTTTATTTAGATCATGTCTTTGGATGAGGTTCAGCTGCAACAAATCGTGAGACTATGGGATTATTTATGCACATGTCGATTAAGAGAGAAGTAAGTTCAGTATTATGTCATCATAATTTGTCATGATCGCATCATCTATTATTTCTTCTTATGCTATAATTGAATATGTTAAGAAGGTTCTAAACAGGTTTAGCTTAGATGGAGCAAAACCGGTGAGCACCACTTGTCAGTCACTTCAAACTTACCTAGGAACAATCACTAAAGACCGAACATGAGCGGACATATATGGAGTGTGTTCCGTTTGCTTCAACTATTGCTAGCCTTATGTATGCCATGGTTTGTACTAGGCTAGGCATAGTACATGCAGTGGGAGTCGTGAGTAGATACATGAGTAATCTAGGCAAGCAATATTAGGAGGTAGTAAAGTGGATCCTTAGATACTTGAGTGGTACTACAGAGGTGGCACTTTGTTTCAGATGGACAAATATTTTTATTGCTAATTTCAGTATATTTTTTATTTATGTATATAAAATATGGATCTAGCCGCATTAATATGTAATTAATTGGTGCTTCATGCACAAAAAATTTGAAGAATCCACTAGTTACCCTCTTCATTCTGAGGTGGCGAAGGAATTGTGGTATATGGTATTTTATTTGTGTGCCTTGGGTTGTAGCTTGCTCTTTTACGGTTATTTTTGTGGGTTGTTAGGCATGTGGTTTTGTGAGAAAAAGAAATTATTAGGCTTGGTAAGCAATTCCTTTATGGCTTGTATGGAGTGTCACAGGGATACGTTTTCACCAAAAAAATTTCCTTGTTATGGGACTAAGTTCCCCAAACTTGGTCTATGCCAAACCACACAACTGCCATGTTTTGTCTGCTGGAGGCTACTCATAGAGTGGACAGCAGTACACTGTTCGAAACTAAGGTGCATACACAATAGAAACGAAAAAACACTACACAAGCTACACACAAATTACAGGAACTAAGTACCAATCTTTACTTCTCATCAAGTACACGAATTTTCGGCTAAGGGTTGCAAACTACATTACACCCCCCAACAGCTGAGGAAATGCTGGGACAAACTAGTATTGGCCACCAGGTCTGTCAGCTGATGCTGAAATGACTTGTTATTTGGCACATAGGCAAATTTGAATTAATAGAATTGATTTTTGGAACCAATACATTATCTTGTCCAAGGGTTAATATGAAAGATCGGATAACTGATCCCATTTTGCAGGTGTAGATAGATTAAATGTGACATCTTGGTCGAAATTGAAGCACATGATATAATTAAAGTTTCACACATGCCTGACTCATTAGGCAACAATATGGACAGTTATCATCATCATTATTATTGTTATTGTTATTATTATTATTATTTTGTATTTGATTTCAGTGGTCATTTCACTGCTTATATATGGGAGCTATTTGTCCTGGGGAACTTGTTTTCTCAAACTTCTTTTCCTTGAATAAAGGACTGAAAAAATTGAAGGCATATCAAGATGAATGCTCTCATACTTTGTACTTTCTCATTTTTGCTTATTTAATTAATTGATGCATTCCTGGTGTGGCTGGTAACATGTTTTAGCATGATCTGACTTATCTAGTTTCCATTATAAGAAATCAATATATTGATCAAGTTGGCATTATAGTTCTCGTTTCTTATATAGCTTTCTATATATGTATATATATATATATATTTGTTTTTGTTCCTTATGTTTTGCTTATATTTGGCTGAGAATCAATCAGTTGTGTCTTACAAGCACCAGTAACTTCTAAAACCAGGGAGTGGCTCTAAGTATGCTCTATTATTTCAAATTTTGTAGGTATGGACGTTATCGTCCTTGGAATAATCCTTTATCAAGAAAACTCAAGGGTTGGCAAACAGAGTGGTGGCACTATGCTCAACAATCTGTCCTTTCTGATGTTCGTAAAAGATTGAAGAAGACTTCTTGGAAGTACCTTGGAGAACGACTGTAAGTTTATTGTTCATAAAAAAATAGTGCTTTTAAGATATTCTGGAATGCCAACAAGTAAGGAATTCTTGAATTTTGGTCCTCATTTTTTCCAGTTGCAATATCTTCAGTTTTTTTTTTATTTTTTATTTTTGAAAGAAAACTTTTGATAGCTCCTTGTAACATTCACCAAAATAATTTAAATACAATTTTTTGGGAGAATGAACTTTGGGAAGGCAAGAGTAGGTAATAACATAATTGCATATGACTAAGAGGTTTTTTAATTTTTTTTTTTCACGTTATGTGAATATTCTTGAAAAAACAGATAATGCATTTCCTCTCTCTCTGTTTTTCGTTCGCCTTTTTGTTGTTGGGTGATAATATTAAAGTGTTCAAAATTTGGTGTTGGGTCTCTCAATTTAGTGGCAACAGTTAATAAAGCGATAATCATATTTTTGATATATATATATATTTTTAATTCTTGATTGTGGTCCTTTACTAAAACAGTACAAATCAAGTTTAACAACACAAAAACCAGACAAATAAATAAACCCATCTCCTACTTTGGTAATCGCAACCCACAAACCCTTCATAAAGGGGATTCAACTTCCTCAAACAATAATGGCTACTTAATACTACAGATTTTACATTTCATAAAGGAGATTCAATTTCCTCCAAAAATCTATTATTCCTCTGTTGCCAATTGGCTCACTGTATCCATAATGGGGTCGCTTGCCAAGCTTTGCTAAGCTTCTCTAGCCCTGCTCCTAACCAAACTCCACACAGCAAGAACCTCCAAGGTAGACCGAGGCATTACCCAGTGCACTCCAAACAAACCTATCATGAGGTTCAAAATCACTGAAGAATTATATCAAGAACATTTGCTGCAGTAAAAAATTGGACCACTTTGAATATGTTGAGCAAATGCCGATTGATCTAACACTGCTCGTTTCATTCCATACTCTGCAATTACAACACTATGCTTATCAAGGCCTTGGAGACTGCTTGAGCCTACATTTATTTGCTTCAACGCTTTTTATGACTTCCACTGAGCAACATACTCTCTGAGTTTCTCGTTGTACACCTTTTCCTAAAGGTATATGGGAGAAAAAGGCCTTTATTATATTGAGTTGGTAAATAAGTCAGCCACTTAAGAGTTGTTACTGGCAACATAATGTGCATAGAACTAAGATGAGCCACAAGAAGAAGGTCTCACAGTAGTCAAAGAGTAGCCATTAAATCTTCCTGGTTCAGTATTGCTGCTTGCAAGAGTTATATCAAAAACATTTATTCTAATATAAAATGGGACCACTTTGAATATGTTGAGCAAACTGGCAATTGATCTAACACTGCTCGTTTCATTCCATACTAAGCAATTACACAACACAGCTTATCAAACTAGGACTTGGAGACTGCTTGAGCCTACACACTATTGGCTTTAGCTCCTTTCATGACTTCCACTGAGCAACATGCTCTGCGAATATCTCCTTGTGCACCTTTTCTTTGGGATATCTGGCAGAAAAGGCCTTTATTACATTGAGTTGTTAAAGAGGCCAGCCATTTAGAGTCATTGCTGGCATCATAATTTGAACAGAGCTAAGATGAGCCACAAGAAAAAGGTCTCAAAGTTGTCAATCTCAAATGTTTGCATCCTTTTGTTGCCAACTCGAATTATACTTTGCAATATAAACGTAGCGACATCGTGCAGATTATTTGTCTAGAGCTAAAGATGTGAGCTCCCAAATATGATTGTGGATGACAAAGACAGAACATGTGGATGATAGATTCAAACAAAAGGCCAACTTGAGACAAAAGAACATTATACAACTCAACTCAACAAAGCCTCATCCCAACCATTGGTGTTGGGTCCATGAAATCTTGTCTTGACAGTTTGCTCTATTTAAGACATTCCCCTCAGTTAGACCACAACTTATCATCTCTTTTTTTTATTATCTCTACCAAAGTTAAATTTTAACACATTCCCCTCAGTTGGACCACAACTTATCATATCTTTTTTTTATTATCTCTAACAAAGTTAAATTTGCGCCCCCCTCACCCCCGAGAATTTTCTCTTGATATGAACCATGTCACTCTTCCTTGCTGTATTTACAAACAAAAGAACAATTATGTTGGGATAAATGAGGAAAAGAAACAATATTCCATTTATAATTAGAAGATTTTGTTTTTTGGAGTGCAATTTGAAGATTATTAGATGGTGCCTTTTTTTTTTTTGAAATTTGAGCTTCACACAGAGAATATTGTTGGGCAGGTAGGAGAGCAATCTAGTTAGTTGACTTCTGGCTTTCTTTAATATACGTTCAAGGGTTTAGTCATTGACATAGTCTACGACAATTTATGTAATGGTACTCTATCTAGGATTGGCAGAAGGTACTATAAAAAAATTCTTTAACACAACATAGGAACGTTGTATCTTTTTTCCTTTTTTTTTTTTTTTTAAGTGAATGATATATATAGATCAAAGCCGCCAAAAGGGGTGAACTCATTTACATCAAGGGACTTATATTAAGGTCCCATTCCTACCCAAAAAAAACATCTAAGATGGGTATGATTCTACAATCCAAAAGTATAACAATTAAAAAAAAGGTGTCTTAAAACCTATAAGGGGATACCTCCTTCCCTTCAAAAAATGTTCTAATTCTCTCTCCACAAAGGAGCAATCTTCCACACCACCTTCACTTTCTCCCTAACTTGATATCCTTGCCATCCTCTCAAAAACTCTCTCACCGACAATGGCATAATCCAAAAAACACCCATAAAGTGAGAATAGAAGTCACCACATTTCCCTTGTGAAGGAGCAATGGAGGAAAAAATGATTAATTGTCTCTTCATAGGAACTTTGTATCTTCAAATAAGGTAACATCAACACTTATAGAATAGTTGTGTGACGAGGATTCTGACACGGCTATACCTAGTGTTTAGAAGTGAAAAACACATTTTCCAGCACAAGTAGCCAAATCTTGCGGAAAGCATACATAACCAAAATTTCAACAGGAAAATCAAATAAGAAGTTACAAAAATGAAATAGAACGAGTTCAATCATTCAGAACAGAGGAGGGCATATGAGTAAATATTTTAACATGCAACAAGATATGGTACCCTCAAATGCCTTGGGAATAAGCATTTGAATCATCAATGTTTTTACAGCCACAAGCATCTCATTTTGCATTCTGCAACCTATTTACTTATTTTGATGTATAGGCACATGATGGTTGATTTTGATGTATAGGCACATGATGGTTGATGTATTGTGGCATTAGAATAATAACAAGAATTAAAAGGACCATAAACTTACTGTAAACCATGGTCAGATTGCAAGACACGACTAGAATATTCAAATTGAGTTTCAATTCCTTATGAAATAACTAAAAATAGATGAACTCATCATGTTCTCCTTTGTAATTAAAAAAAAGATCATGCCATCCTCGAATAATCTGATACAGAGGACCCAAAATAAGAAGAAAAGGTTTTTTCTTTTTGCCTGAAAGGACCCCCAAACTGTCAGGGAAAAACATATTCAAAAGGAGTAGCTGGGCAGAGAAGGCATCCAATGATGTTTGCCAAGATGGCAAGCTAACAGTTTAAACTAGACAACCTACTTCAATGGAAAAATAAAGCTCCAATGACTTCAAAGATGGATAACTAATCTGACAGTGCTTCTGATTTGGAAAACTCCTTCCTAAATAGTAACTACACCATTATTTGAGATAGCATCATGATTGTAACCATCATAGTCGTGACAGTCACCAACAGTTTTGGTCCTTTTGTCTTAAAGATATGTGATGAAGGTAGAATGTTAATACAATTAATAGATTTTGTTAATTTGCTAACAGATGAGTTTAAAAGGGAAGTTGGGAAGATAATGTAGTGATAATTAATTAAGAGAGGAGGTCAGCTATTATTTTGAACCACCAACTAAACATAATTGTTGCCTTACGTTTTTCACCATGTTTATATTGTGGTTGTTTTGCCAGACCTTATGTAGTGTTCTTTCAATCTTTTGCCTGAGCAGTCTTACATCTTTTACCTGTTAAACCTATTTTGCCTTTCCTTAATGACAGAAAGTCACGCCGGAAGTATGTGAACTTGTACAAGACCAAATTGGAATGTCTTCGACGAGAACAGGTGATTTATTTTTTTTCAAGAATGTTGTGGCAGTCACTTTCATGTTGTATGCTGTAACATTTTCTGATGCTCCTGCCTTCTATTTTACCTAATCTAATGTTGTATCTTCCAAATTCGGCACATGTTGAGTGATTAGGTTTATGTTTCCTGAAATAATGACACCTTTAAGGCGCTAAAGTCTCACATTGCCCGGAAAGTGGGGTGACAAAAAAAAACGCTAGCCTGAGTGAATTAAGGCGCTACTTAGTAAAACTAATCAAAACATATACTAGACATTAAAAGTTAATTCATTCTAAATTAAATAGTATCTTATATTTGTAATAATTATCAGGTAACACTAATAATGCATCACGAAAATGTGAATAGGAATTGAGCATGTCGAATTCTTTGGAAACCAAGTAACACGAGGATTACTCACCCCACAAGAGAAAAACAATTCTCTAAAATTCGTAATTAAATATTATTGATAAAAAAATTTATTGATAGACTTATTAGATCATATTTATTGAGATTACTTTCATTAGGGAATCATAACGCGTATTTTTATCGTAATGATTCCAAATAGAATAAAGAGCCCTATTAGAATAGGTAACAATAAAAATAGTAGATATTTATCTAAAATAAACTATATGAGATAAGCTCAAATTTGGAAAACTAAAGAATTCTATAATAACTCGAAAATATATATCAAAATTTTTAGGATACCATATCTGTTCTATCTCAGACTCCCTTACTTGTAAACAACTCATTCTCAAGTTAACTGGTTGTACGCGACCACAAACTCGTCCATAACTCGGAAAAAACAGTTGGATTTTTTCAAGATCAGTCGAATGCTCAAAGATTTTTTCTTTTGCACCTTCTATGAAGTCTGAAATTTTAGGCTCTTGTTTTGATAACAATAAATCTCCTATAATAAAACAAGAAAACTTATCTTCTTGATCTAACACTGCAACTTCAATTTTCTCATAATCATCTAAATTATCATTCGCTAATTCAGGTTCGTTGTCTTCCTTAACATTGACTATTGCTATGGAAATTTATTCTCTCTCTCTCTCTCCCATAAAAGAGCTTGTAGAATCTTCTGTTCCCACTAGATCCACACTTTGATCTATTAATCCTGAACTTTCTTCTTCTTCTTCAAATTTCTCTACAATAGGAGTTGTTGTCACACATTGAAGATCTTCAGTGTTTGTTTTGACTTGAAGTTCATTGAAAGATGGTAGTTGGTGTTTACTAGCCATTTGTGTAGCAAACTCTCTATAATTGGTGTATGCACCGGGATTGGCAGTGGAGACTTATTAAAGATTGCACTTTTTTTATCGAGCTACCATGCCTTTGTAGCACGGGTTTATCAACACGTTGGCCGTGGAAAAATCTTTGGCGTGATTCTTGCTGATTGTAGAGCCTCTGTTGGCTTTGAGACCGAATTGCAAAAGCATCTCGCGGATATCAACAAACAGATTGTTGAATTGCTGCCGATGTTCTTCAAGCATACCCAACATAGCCTCGATCCCACAACCAACGTAATTGGGATTTTGATTCCGTCTCCATCAATTGCCATCAAGCCAGACGAATCCTCGCTCTAATACTAACTAACGCAATACAAAAACGTGAATAGGAATTGTGCACGTCGAATTCCTTGGAAATCAAGTAATATGTGGATTACTCACCCAACAAGAGAGAAAAAACTCTCTAAAATTCGTAATTAAATATTATTGATGAAAAACTTAGTGATAAAGACTTATTACATCATATTTATAGAGTTTGAATACAACTACTTTGACTAAGAAACCGTAACTCCTATTTTTATCCTAATCCTAATAGAATAAAGAGTCCTATTTAGAATAGAAAAGAATAATAAAAATGGATATTTATGTAAAATAACCAATTTGCGATAAACTGAAATTTGAAGAACTAAGGAATCTTATAATAACTCAAAAACATATAGCCATATTTTTGGCGTACCATATCTGTCCCTACATCAACTAAAACGTTCAATTTAAAGGTGACATGACATATTTAAGTGATATGATTGTTCGAAGTTTTGGTGCTCTCTTCTCAATGAATATTCAAATGTTATTTATCCAAGTCGTAAAAATAGAAGAAATTTTTGTTAACTTACCAGTGATAATGTAGAAGACATGATAGGGCTAATCTCATAGACCTTTAAACTAATTCTCAAAGGTCAAACCTATGTTGGGAATCGGTGGTCAATTTGGTTGGAGGGATAAGTTTATCGTGTGTGGCAGATTTTATGTAGAATGATGACAAGTTGTTGGTTTTAGTGCAATGTCTATTCCTACTTATAATTCTTTACATGTTGAAATTGTTACTCTTGAAAGTGCAATAACTCAAATAAAATAAATGTTCATTAGGACAATTTTGTGCTTTAATATAATAGATTGGATAATAATACTTCTAGGCTACAACTTTGTTCTTTCATACTGATGTACCTCTTATAGAATTGTTAAGTAAGTGCATAAAACATTATAAAATGAGGGACGTACAAGTAAAATACGTTACAATTAAAAAGGGCTATTACCTAGGTTGCCTCTCCCGTTGCCTGGGGTGGTCATCTAGGTGTCACCTCTCGCATTGACTGGGGCGATCATCTAGCTGTCTTGCCTCTTTGAAAATGTTGGCCTAGAATATGTTAAGGCACTCAGACTAAAAGTCGCCTTACCCGGTTGCCTAGATAGGCGCTTGCCTTTGACAACACTGGCATTTTTAAATGCTTTTGCCTGCTATATACCTAATCTATTGTTGTATCATTCAAATTGAGCACTATAAGATTTAGATAGAATGTGGATATGTGAATATGAGCAATGGTAGGTGAGTAATTTATGTCACTCGTTTGAACTATTGAATCATGGGAGGTATGAGTAATAATGAGTTGCAAGTCGAAGTCAAGAGAGAGAATGGCCATTTAATCATCACTATACCACTTTGACAGAGGGGGAAAGAGAGAGAGTGTTTGTTTTGGAGATATCAACCTCTTCACATCTTTCTTGTTATTGATTAGTTTTGAAACTTGGTCAAACTAGAGCAATAAAGGTGATGAGCTAGAAGATTATTTTCCAATTGGGTCTTACATTAATTAAAGATGAGGTGTGGTAGTAGTTTTAGATTGGCAGAAAAGGGCACTCTTCTTTGGCTGGCCGTTGTCGTGATGGTGTATTAGACGAGATGGTCTATATGGGGCTTTTTGAGTAGATGTGACTTTGGAGAAACTTGCTATTGTGGTTTTGCTCAAGGTACAATGGAAGTTGCATCATGTGACATTTTTAGAAGAAAACTACAATGGAGGATAATTACAGATAGTTGAAGTGGTTTGATGGTTTGTCAATGCATGCATTCTTGGGTCAATGGAGCGGCATTTTGCATTGAGTTGGTGGAGATTGGGGCCTAGTTGGGGGTGAGATCTATGGTGAAAAGGAAGGAGGGTCTATTTGGGTAACAGGTTGAGGTGGATCATGTTTTGTATAGAACCATGGTGGAATCTTCAGATGAGCCTTGGTAATGGTAGGTAAGTGTTGAGAGCTTGATATACATTGTTGGCCCATTCTCTAACAGCTTAAGATTTTGGAACAATTGGTGATCTAACATGGCATCAGAGCCTTGGTTATGGGAGGTCTTGGGCTCAAGTCTCCCCGTTTGGATTTGCACTCTCTTTTACTTTATATTTGTCTGTGATTTCTTGTTTGCCTCTTCACGTGTGAGTTCGGGGTCGCATGTGAGAGGGGGAGTTTTGAGAGCTTGACATACATTGTTGGCGCATTCTCTAACGTCTTAAGCCTTTGGAGCAACTAGTGATCTAATAGTAAGGTGGGAGGTCTCCCTTCAGGTGTGACAACAATGATGGAGCTTCGAACATGGGTGAAACTAAAAATGGATGGTTCCTGCGAGTTTTAGGGTTTTTAGCCCCATGGACGTTTATTTCTCTTTATTTTTCCATGCCTAGAGACTAATGGTCTCAAATGCAGGGTGTTGGATGTTAGATGGGGAGCCTTGTCATCTTGATTGTTAGGTTTCGTCTACTGAGTACATTATGGTTAGAGCTTGTAATCAATTGGTGTGGAATTAGCTAGATGTCCTGATTCACTTACGTAATGAAGTTAAATTCATAGAAATTGGTGATGTCTAAGAAGGTTTTTCTTTTGATCAGTGAAGATACAATAAGCGATCACCATTTCTGGTGGGTTATAGTAAAGGCCTTGTTGTCGGAAAGCCCTTTCTGTTGTTTTTCATTGTGGGAATGGAATTGTGGATGGCTGATGCTTTGGTGCAAGTTGAAGCTGCTTCGATGATAGTTGGGAGGAGTAGTCGGAGGTGTGGTTCAAAGGGAGAATAAGGTGAAGAGAATGGCTATGATTGAAAATTGACAGAGGAGATGGGTGGTAGAAAGAAGACCCGGGGGGGGGGGGGGGGGGGGCTTGCAATTCATCCTTTTTTGGCACATGGTGATAGATGGGAATGGGCAGGCGAGTATCTGATAAATGGAAAGAGAAGGATGGGCTATAGTGGGCAATACCCTAATTTCAAATTCAAATCTTAGAGGAATAGAGCACAAATACCCATAATACAAGGCATGTGGGGGTGCATGTTACGTGAGCACATACACATTCACAGGCATGTGGGGTTGCTTGTTACATGCTTGGCCAATTTGGAGAACTGGGACCAGGGACTATGCCATCCTTTTAGACCTAATCATGTTGATCGAGAGAGATATAAAGACAGCAAGACATGGAGAGTTGAATCTATAAACATTTTGTAACATGGTGAAGGCCCACACGCTAGGGTTGAAAAGCGGATAACTGTATCCCCTTCATGGGGGGGAATTTTAGCCTTTGGGCCATCTTAATAAATAACCTACCAATGAGAATTTTTTGGTTAGTCAATGGGCAGTTAAGGCTTGGGGGAGCAGAGCCCAGATTGGGCAATATATCATATGAATCAACTGACTCAGTGAAGGGCCAAACACTAGTATTCTATCATGGGTCAGAGGTTGGGCATGTTACATTAAAAACAAAAGGGTTAGAAGTTGGGTTCGAGAGTGCTAGATTTTGGTGATAAGAAAGTAATAATCTGACAGACATGGTTTTGATGAAATTGGTGGTGGTGCATTGCTATAATAATTATGACATCTTGGGGAATTGTCTTGGGAAAAAAATTGGGAGGAACATTGTGGTGTGGGAGGATTTTCTGGAGATTTATAAGTCATGTTTGATGACGACAGAGGATCAGAAGCTAATTTCTCCATTGGTATGCACTCCACTATCAGTGGTTGATCTCATGGGAGTTAGATGCTCTTGAATATTGCAACTTTTAAATTAAAAGGGAATCTAGCTTTGGGATGGGATTTATGCAGAATTAGAACTTTAGCTCACTCTTGGATGTCACATATGAAGGTTTTACGGAGGGGGCTTTTTACTTATTAAAGGTTATTAATACGAAATTGGGTATGCAAACAAGGATGGAAGCTAGGAGGAGGTAGGGGGGATCTTCTTCTAGATGGTGAGCGAATTTAGAAATCGTGTTCGTTCTGTTATTTTGATGATAGGGGGGAGGGAGATGGTATGAAGGGGAGGATTAAGTAAGGAATGAACGGGAGGGGTTCTTTTAGTGGTTCTTCATGAAGCTCGGAAGTATCTCCTGGATTGTTCAGGGATGAATGTCTCAAAAAAGCCAATTATATCAATAGATTGTTGAATAGTGGTGAGGATAGGAATCGGGAGAGGGATGTAAGTGAATTGTTCAGTTTTATTAGTGCCTTTATGCTGTTTTAGGAGAGTAAATCCTTGATGAGGTGCTTCAAGTATCTTCTATTTGGGAGGAGGATAGAGTGGTTGGGGGGAATTTTTTTTTTTATCAGCAAGATTATAGTATTATAAACAAAGAGCCCGAGGGGGGCTAACTCATGTACAAAAAAAGGGAAGCTACAGAAATTAATACCTTAACTCCCCCAAAAAAGTTACAGAAGTATCAAGGTTTGTTGGAAATCCCTCTTTACACCAAAAAAACCATAAACGCAAAAAAAAATCTTTAAGGTCCCATATCAACAGTTCTTTTTCTTCAAAAGTACGCCAATTCTGCTCCCTCCAAATGCTCCAAATAAGGCACAAAGGAGCTATCATCTTAGTTTCTCATTCTACTAGCATGCCAACTTAAGAGCAACTTCCTCAAACTAGCCGACGCTACCCACTTATAGCCAAACAAAGTGAACCAAATTCCAAATGTCACGAGTCACCCGACAGTGAACAAAAAGATGGTCAAGAGACACCTCATCCCTCTTGCTCATGCAACACAGGCTAGGAAGATGATAGCCCCTTCTCTTCTAGTTTTCCAAGATAAGAACCGCTCCCCAAGCCACCACCTAGAAAAGAAAAGACACTTTTTCCGGAGCTCTAGACTTCCAAATCAAATTCCGTGGAGAATCCTAGTGGTTCTTCATGATTAAAGAGTGAGAAAAAAAGACATCACTATGAACCTGCCCTTTTTGTCCATCCTCCAAGTCATGGCATCCTCTCTCTCTCTCTCTCTCTCTCTCTCTCTCTCTCTCCTTAAGAGTACATCTATCAACATAGCCATAAGCTCCTCCACCTCCCCCATTTTGAGGAACAGGTGGTTGAAGTCATCAAGAGTTGAAATGGGGATAAGGCATCGGGCCTAGCTGGCATGACCATGAGCTTCTTCCAGCATTGTAGGGACATTGTCCATATTGATGTGATGGTCATAGTGCATTATTTCCATGAGCAAGGTGACTTCAAGCTGTGGTTTTATGCATTTTTCATTGCTTTGATTCTAAGGAAGGTTGGAGCATTGGAAATGACAGATTTTAGACCAACCAGGTTGTTGGATTGAGTGTATAAGATTCTTGCTAAATCCTTTGCGAGTCACTTGAAGAGGGTGGTGAGCAATTTGATGTTTCATTCACAAAATGTGTTTAGAGGTTTTTTGTTGTTTTTGGGGGTTGGGGGGAATAGATATTTGATATAGTGCATGTGACTAATGATTTTGTTGATTCCAAGTGGGGGGTTGAAGCTTATTTTCAAATTGGATATTCACAAAACTTAGCACTGGGGTTTGCTCTTTGTTATGGATCTTGTGGGTTTTGAAGCTAAATGGAGGAGTTTGTTATGTTCTAATGTGTTGAAATACTCTAGCAAGGGAAATCTTGTGGGTTTTAAACCCTTGTATAGTTTGGGGCTAACAAATAAATCCAAAAGCAGGAGGCCATATCAAAACTTTTTCAGACCGAAGAGATCTTTCTTTTTCCTATCTGAACTCTATTTTCCTTTTAATTAAAAAATTAACGTTACTAATAGTTTTTATATAATATATATCCTGAGGACTTCAAATGTTTTTGGGGGGAACACAACCCGAGTCTAAAATTGGAAAGGAATTATTGTTTGAGATACTGAAAACTTATCACCTGACATCTATCTCCACCCTGTCTATACCCAATTCTGACTTTTTTCTTGTTTTGCTTACCATAAAAAGATGCAACTGTCCAAGCTTCCAGTCATTTGATCTAGTTATTTATTCAAATATTCCAGGCTATGAAATCTCAATGCCTTTGAAAACTTCGTAATAAGACACTCATTGTTTAGTTCACTGGAGAGCACAAAAGAAGGCAAAGCTACAGGGGATTTACATTACTCCTGAAAATCTCAGTGCTAGTGGCCTGCACATTTATTGCTTTTGTTCTCTTTGTTTTTCGGAAAAGAAACAATGAATGGGCAAAACACATTAATACATAATTTAGGATTCCCAAGTTTTATGCTTGATCAATTCTAATATAAAAAATTTTCAAAACAAATTTGAAATCTGATGTCTGCCTGATTTACCATCTACCGTGAATTTTGCTTAATCTCATGTCTGCCTGATTTACCATCTACCATGAATTTTGCTTCTCCCAGATTTATGTATTTAGCTTCATTACGAAATTCTGCCCACGTTTCTTTTTATCAGTTTCTGGTGTTGTTTCCCCTCTCATGTTATTTCAGAGATGGGTCCCAGGTTCAATAATGATTTGCTGATTTTTATAGGCTCTGTAATTGGATCTTTATTTCTTCTAATGATACAACATTGGTGTGTAATTCCCTAATTTGGATGTTGGTTACCTACTGCCATTTGAGTGATTTTGATCCTGTTCTTAATTGTGATCATCAGCTGATTGATGAAGATATTCTTCGGGAGTTGGAAGAAATGGAGAAAGATTATGATATAGATGATATTTTAAGTTATAGGTCTACTGCTGAATGTGAGCTCCAGGTATGAATTGTACCTGTGTAGATTAAGAATGTTCATCAGTATATGATTATTATATTCAGTGAGCTTCTCATAAACCCTTGTGACTAGTGTTCAAATTAGTTTCTACATTCTTTTGGTACACTGGCACCTTGAATTTTCTTCGCTGCCATTTCTCAATATCATGAATGTTATCAACTAAAATTAATGATCTAATGCATCAGTTTTGTATAAATGCTGAATTGGCAGGAGTTTCTGGTGAATTCAGACTCCAGCTTAAGTATGTATGGTTCCAGTGTTGCTGTTGAGAAGTCACAGGGTGATGAGCGTTCATCTAGCAGGCCTCGCGGATGGTTGAACTGGCTGTCCCGTGGCATGCTGGGTGCTGGAGGAACAGATGATTCTAGCCAATTTTCTGGTGTTGTTTCAGAGGAAGTTATCAAGGTATGTGTGCTCCTATTAATTGCTATTGACACTTGTTCTTTCCCCAGAACACCTTCCCCCAAAAAAATAGTCTTTTCTGAAATTTGTCAAATTTTATTGGTACAGGATATTCATGAAGCAACAAAGTTCCATCCCTTACCTTCACCCAATGGGAATGCCACTGCAAATAATGTAATCTATCTGTCTGCAATCAAGTTTGAAATTCCACAGGTTTTTGCAACACTGCAGAGCATGTATGAGTCCACATCTCTTATATTATTTGAGCAAATATACAGTTGTATCTGTAAATTTTTATTTTCTTTCACATTTTTTTATAGTTCTTATGAATAGAATTGTCTCTTTTGAAGATAATACTCATGGAATTATGTAATACTGTCAAAAGATTGGTGCTTTGTACAGAACAATCTTGCTTTTGGCATGGAAATTTACCTTAGATTAAGAAAGCTGTGGGATCTTTAGGTGGATCCTAAAGAAATTTCTATAATATGCGACATGGTGTCTTGTATGTTGGGTTTTTTTCTCTTTTTCCCCTTTTCTAAAAACTAACTCTTATCTTTCTTTGTTCTTTTTAGGACTATTGTTAAGTTATAATTTTCATAAATATATATATATATATATGTGTGTATATATTTTCTAATAGCAAATCCACTAAAAGCACCAAGGGGCCCAACTCAAGAACAGGAGATCCAATTCATTTACAGTTCTAATAGGGTGAAGATAATTGATACCAGGAATATCTAATTCGCTTTAACAATCCTAGTTTATTGAGTTTGTTTCAGTTGTTGTACTTCTGCGAAAGCCCATTTTATTGAAGCTGACTTCTTGTAAACATGACATCACAATACATGAAGTATAGTGCTATTCCAAGATGCTGTCACAGTTTCTTCTTAAAGTTTTTCCCTTTTGGTTACTAGGTGTTTAGATCTGCACCTTAGGTGGTATATGACTTTTTGCTTGGGAACTATTTTTTAGGTGTGTGGAGGAGCGCGTGAAGCACCCAAGAACGTACACGTAGCATGATTGACATTTAGAAAATAGTCCAACATAGGCATCCCGGGGAACACCTATAACAAGTCAAAGACGGCAGTTATGCATGACAGGTTTAGCCGCCTCAACCATCAGCTATAAATAGTAGTTTTGAAGATGAAGAACTCCCCTCCCCTACACATCAAAGCCCAAAGTCTTGCATTTTACCTAGCATAGATTGTAGCCTAGCATAACATAGCATAATTTAGCTTAGCCTTAGTCTAGACAGTAACCATATAGTTGCTTTACCAACCATTTCTATCACAATTCTGTGCAAGTTCCTGCCTTGTAATTTTATCGTGCTTGTACAACCTATAATTTTTTTTTATGGTGATTGTCTTAGAACCATGGATACGACATAGACATGACCTTTTTCAAAAAGTAGGACAGATATGTCGGGGACACGTTGAATATATATTTTTATATTTTTTAGTTGACTACATAATAAAAACTGAATATTATTTCAATCAAAATTGGCATAAAAATACACAAATCACGACAATATTATTAATATAACAAAGCCATTAAATAAAAAATTAAAAACTCTATTTAACCATTAACATTCATGATTTATGTTACAAAACAAATTTGTTAACTACTATATATGTGTGTGCATGTGTGTAAAAAATGGAGACAAAGAGGGGAAATCCAAAGTAAAAAATTTCAAAAATGTGTCCTCAACGTGTCTGAAATTAAAAAAAAAAATACACTTTTCTCACGTGTCTAGGTTGTGTCCAAGCACGTCTATGTTTGACACGTGTTCAACACGAATACGTGGGGCAAAATAGAGTGTTTCTGCTTCATAAGTGATTGTAATAGAAAGAAGTATGTGATGCATATTATTTCAACTTATTACTAGTTTATCGTTCTATCAACTCAAACTTTCTAAAAGTCTTCTTTGTTGAGGGAATGAAGCTTAAGGGAGGGGTAATTCCTACCTCCTAACTTTGCCTCATTGATCAACCATCATAGGGATATGTTTGGAAAATCACCTATTAAGTGCAGTTGAACCCTTAACACACCTGCACACACTACAACTCACATAGTGAAACAATTTGTGAAGGCAAAAGAGGCGATGAATGCCGAGAGAGTGTTGATTGTGGTTAAAAAGGGTGGTAAGGTAGTAGAGTTGATGTATTATAGTGGTGAAGGAATATGTTTCAAAGTCTTCTTACGTGTGGATGCTAAGCAAATCACAGACATTTCTCAAAAGTAAGACACGGATATGCTAGGGACATGTTGGTTATAAATTTTTTTTAATATTTTTTATGTGACTATATAATAAAACTTAATATTATTTCAATCAAAATTGACTTAAAAGTATACAAATTACAACAATATTATTAAATTAAGGTAAATTACAGTGACATCTCCTGAGATTTTAGACAATTACAAAGACCTTCCCTAAGATTTTTGAAATGACACCGACTTCCCCTACTTTTATTGACAACTTACAAAGACCTCCCTTCTAGCCTTATGTTTTTTTTTCAACATGACAAAAGTGCCCATTTTATGTTTTTTTTTTTTTTGTAGTTTTGCATTTTTAAAATTTTGACCAATTTTTTCGATTTTTTTTTTTTCATTTTAAATAAATATTAATTAAAATTTTCTTTGACTAATAAATATAAGTTATTTATCTTAAATTTATTTTTATATAAAATGTACAAAGTATTTGGAAAAAAGTTAGAAGAAATGGTCAAAATTGGAAAAAAAATGAAAGGGGCACTTATGTCATTTTGAAAAAAAATAAGGCCGGAGGGGAGGGTTTTTTAGTTTGTCATTAAAAGTAGGGGAGGTTAGTGTCATTTCAGAAACTTCAGGAGTGATCTTTGTAATTGTTAGAAACCCCAGGACAGGTCAATGTAATTTATCCTTTAAAATATCATAACAACAAAGCAATTAAAAAATTGAAGAACTTTTTCGTTTAATTGTAAACATACATGATCCAAATTCCAAAACAAATTTGCTAACTATTAGATAAAACACACACACACACACACACACACACACAGACATATATATAACCCAAAAGGAAGGCGGAGAAGAAAACACAAAAAAAGGGAAAAATCTAAAAAAAAACATGTATGGGACATGCCCGAATTTAAGGAAAATAAAAACAAATTAGACTTGTTTTTGGCGTGTCTGACACATGTCCAAACTTGTCCTTACCCAACACGTGTCCGACACTGATTCGTGATCCAAATAGAGTATTTGTGCTTCATAGTATGGAGAAGCACCCACTTTTAGTTCTACCTCCATTGATGGAAGGGACAAAGCAGCGAGGATTGCAAAGGATGGGTTCTTGAATAGTGGAATCTGCCAAGAGGGTGCTTTCTACTTATTAGTTTAGGCTAACAAGGGAAGGCGATGAAAGGCCGGTAAGAGAAGTATTGACTGAAGGAATTTCTTTGGCCGACAATGGTAAAAATTTTGCTGTCAAGACATAGATAAATAGACGCATTTTATTGCATAGATTGGGGGTGTTCGTAGTGACTTCTTCTGGTGATCCAATCTCCTGGTCCTTGTAGAAAGGCAGAAGCAAGTTTGAGGAGATGATTTGATCACCAAGCGCCGAAAGTTTAGGACCAGCAATGGGTAGGCCCTTATGGGCTTACCCAAGATAGTTCATCTAGGGTTATATTTAATCACCCGAAATGGTCTAGGTTTGGGCTGAACTCTAGAAGTGGTCGAAGGCATATGGCCTGCACGAGGAAAGGAGTCGACTTAGGCCAGGACTGTGTGAGGCTTAATGTATGGTTTGATGGATGGGTCTAGAGTTTTTGATAATCAATTGGGCCTTTGTGATAGCGTGAAGTAGGTTTGGCTTCTTTCTTCTAGAAGTAAAGGCCCAAGTTCATAGATCCCAGCATTCCAAGTCCAGCATACAAACAAAACTGACTACAGAGCAGAGAACCAAGATGATATCACCGTGGTGCCAAATGGGAGGGAGTTGCACAGAATTGAGGAGGTTTGGGACGGAGAGGAATAGTGGTACAAGGGATCTCAGAAAATTTCATTAATTAATTAATTTAAATAATTGGTATGTATCTGGTAATTAAGGATAGTATGGTGAACAATTTAAACTTGACATACACTTGGTTAATAGGGGTGTTCTAATGAAATTATTTCTTACATTGCTTTTATTATTGTTATTGTTGTTCTTATTATTATTATTATTACTATGCATATATAATAGATGGAGATTGATGGGTACATATATAATGTAGCAGATCGAGAATTTTGGAAGAAAAGTGCTTATAGTGTGCATGTTATGCCATGTGTGGTTGTATTTATAACATTTGAGTAAATCATGCTGACCATGATGTTATGTGTGTGTGTGTGTGTGTATAGCATGTGGGTTTTATTAAATGGGGGTCTGACTGAGCATGTAAGACAGGCTAAGTGTAGTGTGCAGTTGTGAGGAGAAGTGAAGGGTAGCGGTAGAACAGTGTGGGCTAAAGGTGCGGTCATGGATGTGTTTCGAAATAAAAACTTGAGCTGGCAAGAAATATGCAATACCTCTATTGTATAATTACTTTATTGTGTAGTAGAGACCTAAGGGACTTGGGACATAAAAGCTAAGCTGACAGAAGTGCCAAAAAAAAAGAAAATGGGAGTCATCCCGGCTTATATGCGTGTGAGAGTGGAGTTGGAAAGAAAAATGGTTTGATAGTGTACATAAACATATCTAGACATGTGTGTCTATGTGTGATTAATGTAGTAGATTTACTACATCATGAGTGATTGGGTGAATGGGTCACTATTTCAATCGCTGGGTTAATTGGTTGAACAGGGATAACATAAAATATGATTTAAAAAATAAATAATTATATAAAAAATTGATGTTGTTTCATTACTATCATTATTTTCACATATTATATTTATTTTTATATAATAATAATAATATAATTATTACATGATATTTTGATAATAATGAAATTTTTTAGTATGTATCACAACATTTTATTTTATATATATATATATATATATATATATATATATATCAAATATATGCATATTTAATATCCTTTTTATGTTATGTATTATATTATATTACGTATGTCTAATTACTTTATTCACTTTTTTATGTTTTGAATATCTACAATACTAAAGAGTTAATTTTTTATTTTTATTTTGGTCTTCAACATTGAAAGTTCTGTGGATTAAAGGGAAAAAAACTTCAAATGATTTAGTTACCATGAGGCTTGCTTATTATATATAATAAGCATGCAAATTTGTTAATAAGAGAACATGTAAGTTAGTGGTGTGGAGTTCGTTGCCAAGTAAACATGTCTTCTGTTCAAGTCTCGTCACCAACAAGAATTACATTTTTTTTTTACAAGGGAATAAACTTAACAGCCGATTTGCATCCACCTGGGTCAAGCGGTCTGCAACAAAACCGGCCGGGTCACCCCGGTCTAAACTGGGTTGACTGCTCAGTTTAATAGCTGGGTCACCGGTTTACCGGCTTGGCCGGGCCGATTTTGATAACTATGATCACGAGACCTTGGGATCCTATCTAATAAATATTACTAATGTGCTAGGTATGGTGACTGTGGGAATGAGCATGCAACAATGAGTGTGTAGTGTGTGTGCAATGTGTGTGCGCTTTAACACATTGAGTGCAATGTGTGTGTGTGTGTGTGTTAGTGAATGGAGCATGATCAACCTAGGCTATTGTGGGCCATGTATTGGGGGGTCGAGGACTTAAATGTGATGAAAAAATGAAAGAAAAATTAAGTCTCTGGTGCATGGGTCAGTAGAATTGTATTTGTTCTTGGTGGGGATTATTGAAGGAAGACCAAAGAAGAATTTGGGGGGTATTGACCTGGTGGCATCTTAAATATATATACTCCATGTGTCTTTAGAGGCTATGACCGATAGTTTAAGTAGATGAATTAGAAAAAGAGAAAAGGGCTCTATCAAAGACCCAAAAATCTCAAAGCCTCCCTCACTCACAAGTCATAGCAAAACCTTCTCCCACTTCATTTCTCTTCCCTTTTCATCATTTTCCCCTCTTTCTCTCTTAAAATCTTGAAGAGCTTGGGTGAAAATTGGGGCTTTTGTAAGGAATGCTTTCTATGCACAGTATTCAAGCATTTGGTGGTGGAGATTCAAGCATTGTGGTGGATTTAGAATATTAGGGCTTGCTCAGGTAGAAATTTACTATGTCTCTTAATTTTTCATGAGTTCTCATGTAGATTAGTGTTTAAATGATTTATTTGAAAATCCTAACATGATGTAGTGTAACCCTAGTTCCATCTTTGACATATCATGAATGTATACCATGATGGTTGGTATTTGTGCATTTAAAATGGCATGTATGTGCTTCTTGACTACATTTATATTTATTGGATGCTTGATGATGCTTAATGGTATGGGTATTAAATGTTGGAAGTTTTAAATATTAGGAATGCACATTAAGTGTTTGTGAAAATGGTTGGGTAATATAAAGTTGATGAAATATGTTATACTACTCTTGTTAAAAATGTATGAATGTGATAAATATGATATTGATTTAGTATGTGTCTTGACATGTTGTAAACTTGTGTTTTGGACATCATGAATGTTGATGGAAGTGAGGGCATGCTTGAATTATTTTGTGACATATTTGAGGGCTTGGTGTATGTCTTGTGCACTTGAGCTTGATGTTGTTGATATGGTGGTTTGTGAATGGGGTGTGACCCGAAATTTAAGCAAGGGCTCATTGCCCATCAGATGTAAACCATAAACTTGGCCAATTGGTACTCATATGTCCATGGGGTTAATAACCTGTAAAGCGAGGAATATTACAAAAACTTGTGCTATCCAGAGTTTGCAAGAAGGGTTTATGGGAATTCAAAGTTGTGAAGTAAAAGTAATTGTGTGAGTCTTGAAGTTGTTGTGCATGAGTTGAGGTGGTTGCCACAGATTTAGATTATGTTGATTTAAGTGTTGTAACGTCATTGTTGCTACATATTGGTTTGGTGGATTAATTGTTAAATTGTATATTATGAACTAGAAGCACTTGGTATGCCATTCCACTACACAAGCACATGCCACCTCATTTGATTGTTAGGGGTTATAGTATTTTTCTTTTAGGCTTCCCACTCATCCCCTATCTTTCAAGTAACAAGGAGCCGGAGGCATAGATGTTTGGAGAATTCTTTTGGTAGTTGTATTTTGGGTATTTTGGTTTCACCAGCTTCAAGGAAATCCCATTAATTTGTATGTACAAATATCTTGAAAGATGTAAATGAAATTTTAAATTTTAGTTTTGGAAATTGTTTGTTTTGGATTCTTGGGAAACTTGGAATGGCATTCCTCTTTTGTAAAACTAGTAAAAGAATGCCTGTTATTTTGTCTTTGAACATTGGAGATACGTAAGTGAAGGACTTGTGGTGTGAATTGGAAGTTATGGAAGGATTCGTAGTTTTGTAAAAGGCCTATTAATTCTTTGGAAAGGGGAAATCATGTAAAGAGGAGTTTCACTTTGAAAATGAAAAATGCAAGTGTTATATTATATGCATAGTTAATTGTAAATTGCAGATTATTAGATGGTAGATTGTATTATGATTAAATGATATGCATGGAAGGCATATAAAGAACTATCTTGGGAATGAACTCCTAACACTCGTGTAAAATGCGTAATTGAAGAAATATTAGTGGAACACCTAACATGTTTAGATTGACTTGAATGACTAAACTAATTTAATTAATTTAAGAACCTAATAAATGGGTTCACCCTCGGATCTTTGGGGTTCAGGCTGTGACAAGATATGTGGGAGCTAAATCGGTGATTGGCATTCTAAAGAGGTTCAAGCCTTCTATGGAGTAGGGATGTTGCATGAGTCAAAAAGGTTTGGGATGAATTCTTGAAGCTTATAAGGGTTAAGGTGGTACAGCCAATAGTGAGGTTTTTGTTAGATCATTGGTGTGGCAATGGACCTTTGAGTCATCTCTTGACCTTTGAGTCGACTCTAATCAACTACCTGTTATCTTGCTGATTTATCATTTATTTACACTATATTAACTCTTTTTTTCTTTTTTTGGTGGGCTGGGGGTGGGTAGGTAGGTTCTTTTGAGTCCAAATTTCATGATTCTTTTTTTCCTTAATTAGATATTATTTATGAGTTTCCACATTTTACTTCTCATTTCTGTACTTCAAAAAGTTCTGTTGGATGTTGACAGTGAGATCAACATTGATGTCTTTGTCCATGTCCCCATATCTTTGAGCCTTAACAATCGGTGTACATCATGTTCAAATCCTTTGTCTAAATTTTAGGCTGGTTCTTCTCCAGCTCTATATGGACTTCATTTACAATACCTTCTTATTGTATTGTTCAATATGTTATTTGTCATGTAAAAGATTTAAGATATGATATCTGTGAAAAGTGGTATGTTTTAGTTTTGTTTGGTTGACTAACTGAATAGATATTTACTATAATTTGTCTAACTAAATACAGTTAGAAAATGATCATTTTTTGCATGATTTTCTTGCTTCGCTATTCTTACGGCAATATTTGTCATATTTCATTCATAATTAAATTGCCTTTGCACTTGGATTTTTTAGGAGGTTTGGTCAAGCGATTGCAGAATTGACTTTTAAGGCAATATTTGTTGAGTGTAAGCTTTGGGAGGAATCTGTGGTCATTACTGCCTCAGTAAATGCTACTAGGATGGTTAATCTTTGCAACAAGGAAGTCATTGTAATTACAGGGAAGGTTTGCACTTCTACACATAATCTAAATATTTTACATTTTAATTTTATATTCTATAAGAAAATGTGGACATTTATTTGTATTCGAAACATGGAAAGTGTTGAAAGTATCATATAAGCAATGAAACAGATGCAACCTTTTCGTGAGGAATTGATTACAAATTGAAATTACTGGAAAATGTCGGGTATGGTATATTTTTTACAAGTATTGGATAGTCATATATTTGGGTTTTATATCTGTTAATAATACTGTGTATTATGTTCTGATGTAACATGTATCATAGCCCTCTTGATTTGTTTTTGTTTAGGCATCTTTTCATTGATGCATGTTAGATTTTTCATTCATCTCTTCTACTGGATCATATCATATCATTATAACAGTTGTATAATTATAACTGAATTTGTCGATACTATTATTCAATGCTGTAGCAGAACTCTTCCTGGAATCTCACTGGTAATTCTCTAGAATTTCTATAATCTTGACAATGATAATGAATATTGATTAAAAATCATCATCTTTTCTTATGGTCCAATTTTTTCCCTTTTAATGGTCCAATTGCTTTGAAAACTCTTCTGTAGATTAGTTTATACCTCACATACTAGCCTATAGGTTTCATATCAGAATTAGTTGTACTTTGTTGGATTGATGATTTTTAGAATCTGCAAAATCATTTTGTGTTGGTTGATTTTCCAATTTTTTAAAGTGTTCTTTTAATTTTTCAACAGTCTGGTGCTTTGCTTCCCATATTTTATTCTTCCTATCTTTGATTGCATTGATATTGTACAACAAATTTTCTTGACAAATGGAAAGATTTTTGGGCATTCTATCAAATGCTAATACTATTAAAGTTGCCACTTTGACTCCTTTACCTTCTACATCTATTCTTAAGACACTGCTTTATTGACTTGTGCAGCTGATTGGCTTGTTTAACCCATGGTCAGAGACTGAAACTTATTTTTTTTGCTTGGACAATGAGTTCTGGTATTTTAGAACCTTTTTGGATTCTAGAGTCTGGTTCCTGTTATCATATGGGATCTAATACTGTTGTGTTTGTTGAACACAATCCATTAACATTCCCTATTGCAAATATATAGAGTTGATGGTTCACATGCTCCTGTATCTCAGCAGGCGCTCACCCTAATGTTTATATGGTGGTTTCTACTTGTTATTTCATCTTTTTTGCATATCCTCAATAATTGTGATTTTTGAACTATATCGAAATTATTCTCCCTTGCTTGGTAGATAAATATCTCTTTAGAGATTGCTTTTTTTTTTTCATTGGTTCCATCCGTTGTTTTAAGTAGAAGACATTATCAATGATTGACTTTGTTTGCAGGACATTTTTGACAAAGAGGTAGCCGACATTGAGCAAGCTTCTCTAAGTATCCAAGTTGATGTTCCACGAGTAAATTCTGAGGTTGAAATATCAGTAAAGGTACTTCTGTTGTCCTTTTCATTTATATTTCCCGTACAATTGTGCAGAATTAGCACATTCTCGATGTTATTTAGCTGTCTTATAGTTTTTGTTCTCAAGTCTGGGGTTTTTTCATTTGAGGTGCTGCATTGTAATTTTTGTATTCAGGTCATCTGTCAACCACTGGAAGTTACTTGGGATTCAGAACTTCTTTTTGCTATCATGGAGTTTTATAATGTGTTAGAATCCTTCAAATCTCAGCATGAAAGGGTAAGCATTGCAATACACTCATTGAACTTTGTCCTTATTGTATTGCACTCCGTTGCTTTACAGGCTTTTTGTTTCTGTTTTGTTGGTGAATTTGTTTGGGTATGTAATTCTGTTGTTGATTTACCAGTGTTTAGGATTGATCTATCCCATGCCTTTCATGGCAGTTTGATCGGTTAATGATCGCACTTTGGTACTTGTCAGTTGATGATCTTACTTTAGTGATGGTGTGTCGTAGTGAACCTCAATAATTATTTTTAAAAAAAATTATATTTAAATTTCTTCTTAAATTTTTCCTTGTATTTAACTAATGATATGATTTCACAAAGAGCTTAATGGAGAAGAGGGAATCGTATTGCTGAACCCAAGCAGTTTTCGTTAAAGCTTATTTAGTTGACTTGAGTTTAACTTTATACTGAGACTTGAGTTTAACTTTATACTGAGATTAGCACATGCAAAAGCTTGTTGTTCAAGGAAGTATGGCTCTTTTCATCTAAGCATATCAAGTTGTCATCTTAAAATCTCAGTTTTTATTATAAAATTTAACCAAAGTTCTTCAAGCAAAAACTACAGAAAAAATCACTGGTTTAAGGCTGATAACTATGTTGCTTTATTGCAACAAATGATACTTATCTGTTAATCACCAAACCTTTATATTGTCCTAATCAATGAAGTATTCTAGTTCTGTATATGGACAAGTCTTCCTTAACTTAGCATTAAAGTTTGTAGACATTAGCATAGTTTGTTAAGGTGTGTCTAGGCCACTAAAGATGTGTATGAATGGGCATTGGTGTTAATGTGTACCTCATGTTAGAGGGACTTGCACTGCGAGCTACCATAGAACTGTTTTTTGGATAAAATATTTCATTAAAAGTGCAAAAAGAGGGGGGTGTGCCTATGTTCACATGAAGAATACATAGACATCAATCCTTTCAGACTTCAATCATTGCATCATACATATATTGTTCATGAAATCTAGAAAAGATTATACTATTTTATAATAATTTTGTACCATCCAAAAGTATGGACCTATCTAAACCTTCAAAAGTCCTTCTGTTGCGTTCACACCATACACACCACATGAGATGTAGGGGAGTTGTGTCCCACACCTGTCGTCTCCTCTTACATCTCCAACGACTCTAATACCTAAACAAATCCACGACAGTGCCCGAGATCACTTGAACACTCCCCAAAAGTGAAAATATCTAACTCCAAAGAGCCTGAGCCACATGATGATGCAAAGACAAATGGCCCACTAATTTAGTCCCAACCCCTCAATTACATCTCCAACCACTATAACACCGTAAACAAATCCACGACAGTCCCTGAGATTCACTAAAACAATCCCCAAAAGTGAAAATATCTAACACCAAAGAGCTTGAGCCACATGATAATGCAAAAACAAATGGCTCACTGATTTAGTCCGAACCCTTCTGTTGCCTACCCTTCCTCATTGTCAAATAGATGGGGTTCCACCTAATGGTTCAATTTTTTATAGTTCAATTGTCTTATGTTCCTCAAGTCCCAAGAAAGGTGACTCTTTGAAAATGTGTGTTGATAGCAATGTCATTAACAAACATAGAGTCACACATAAAAATTTCTTCTCTGGTAAGCCTCTTTGCCTCTTTGTGAGTGCATTCACTGGCTCTTACCTCGTCAGTCTAGTGGTTTTGGTCATTCTCCTTCAGACTCTCCTCCATCGGTTGGCTTAGTTCCTTTACCAGTGACATCATATCCCTTTGCATCTATAATATCTTTTGCTCAACAATTTCTTAATCTTCATGCTCATACAAGTTATAAAATTGTTTTAGAAAATGAAAATAATGAGCATGTTGTATCAATGCACAACATGAAATTGGAATTTAATGAAAGAACCCATGACATATTTCACGTTCTCCCACATGTTCAAACCTTTTATCTTGCTTGCCTTACCCATAAATTGTACCATAATGCATGTTTATTTGACTTATCATTGAATATGGGTACTAACATGAATTTTCATTTGGAGAACGTGTTTCTTAACCGAGACACCTTTGAGCCTCTACTAATATCTGCAGGCATTTTGACGAATGTTGTTACTTTTCCTTCGAATCCACAATTTCTTTTTCACCATTTCTTTCACGGATCATGGATCAGTCTGTGGATGTTCTTGATCCTTGCTGGAGTGAAGTTCTTCTCAACTGGGGAGAAATGATAGGGAACAGGAAGGATGTCACAGTTTGTCTTTGATCCTTGAGGATATTGTTTCTTGTGTAGTTCTAATAATTTTGGGATTTTATTGTTTTATTCTAGGATTTGATTTCGTATTTTATTTTATTTTGGTGCTCGTGTCCTTTTTGGTAATTTCTCTTATTAGTTTTTTCCTATAAATTGGCTAATTGTAATAGGATTTGGGAGACTTTGATTATTGAATTAATATTATGATATTGGATTTCTCTTGGTTCTCTCTTTCCTCTTGGTTTCCCTTTCTTTCTCCTCTTCTCTATTCTCTCTCTTACTGTGCTGCAACACCCTTGGCCCTACTTATCCCAAAAAAAAAAAAAAAAAAACTTAGCCCTGATACAACTTCAAAGCATAGCAAGACATCTCATGTACCTCTGCTATTCCTCCTCTGCCCCAGAAAAGATTATCATATCATCCATTTAAGATGGAGATTTTTTCTTTCTGCATAATCTTCTGCTGTTTTGATTTTAGTCTTCTTGAACGTTATACAAACATTTTTTACATCTTATTTATTGGCATCCAACTTATTCATTTTGCACTTGACCGTTAAACTGTTATCATCATTGTTACAAAGCGTATCAATATATGGAAACAAACTAAAGATCAGGGCAAGGCTGCTTGTAGTAAGTTACATGCCATGATATGGTTTGGAGCAAGTCATTTATTTTGGGCTTATAGTTGGAATGGAATTAGAAGAATTGACTAAGGTTGAAATTAAAAGTAGCTGATTTTTTTTTTTTTTTTTTTCTCATTTAAGGTTTCTGTGGTATATGGTGTTAAGCTGGAGGCCCAACTGTATGAAGAGGATTAGTGTGGTGGATATTGTTTTCAAACTATAAATTTGTATGTGGAAGTATTTGACTGTGCGTGCACGAGCACACACCCACATTTACATTTATGTTTCCTTTCCTTGTCTGTATCTTTTATTTTCCGGTACGAACCATATTGATGTCTCCTAGTTATATCTTTGAGTGATTGGATGATGGTAATTATTGGTTTTTGTCCTCCCACAGGTCTTGTTGTCGCTAAATGGGATTGAAGATGTTAAAACAAGGCTGTTATCAAAAGCTGAGTGAGTTTTGCCGGTCAATATGTTTGGTATCTTTAATCTTTCAAGAATTAGTGGTACCTGTTTGATACTCTTTATAATTTATGTAAACTGGTGTGCATGCATGCAGGTGCGCACAATGCTTTTTACTTTTTTATTCATCTATTTATATATTTGTTCATCTTTTTTTTTTTTTTTTGTCTATGGCAGATATATTTTATCAAGTCATAAGAGGGTGATTTGGGATGTTAGTTTCATCAATATTATTTTAGTTATTCCATGGGAGAATGCTAATTCGGAACTCCATAAAATGGTAATTCCTTTATATATTATTTGTGCAACTTTAATTGAAATTTCTTTAGTACCCATTCCTGTGTCTATTTTAAAGATTCTTCCCCTTTTCAATTTAGGATTCTGGTAATTGCTTTACTCAGTATTCACAATAATGCCATGAATGATGTGTTACACTTTTGTACTTTGTCTACAAAATAATTTTGCAGCTTGTTGATTCATCCTTGAAGCATTCAGTTCTTAAAGTAAGCACCAAATGTTTAGTGTCAGGCTGTATACGGGAAAACTTTTGAGCCACTCACAAATTGCCCAGTGTCATGATGGAGCTAACATGAGTCATGACACATTTATTGGCAAAAAAATAAGCCACTTGTCTTATAGGTTTCAAGCAAAGGAGCATGATTGAGTGAATCACATGCTGCCATGTATTGTAAGAAATCTTCAACTCATAAGGAAAAAGTACATTTAAAAAATGATAATTGTTGGGTTGTGAATCTTCAACCCATCATATGGTGTAAGTTATCTATTTTGGTGGCTTTTAGTTTCAACAACAGTGCTTTGGGTAGTTATCTTATTGGAAAACATGGTTCAAGCACAAAAAATATTTTTTGTTAAACCACTAGCTCATCTAAAAACTTACTATGTTAGAGAATAGATCAACGATGTATATTAGGCTCTCAATACTTCCTCTCATGTGTGACCCCAAACTCGCCCAGAGAAGAGAAATAAACCATAGACAAATATGAAGCAGAATAAAGTGCAACTTTGCATAAACAAAGCAAACGGAAACAAATGAAAACGAAGATATTTGAATCCAAGATCTCTCATAACCTAGACTCTGATACTATGTTAAGCAACTAATAGCTCCAAAAGGTAAAACTGTTAGTAAATTGGCTAACAATATATATCAAACTCTTAATAATTTTAGTAGTTTCCCATGCACCCATACCCTATGTTCAGTTGAAAACTAATATGAAAAGTAAAAGAAAAAAAGAAACAGTTGCTTTTCATTTTTTTTTCCTATCTCTTGGTCTGTGATGCCTACCTTTTATTGTGTGGTTTGGTTTACAACTATGGGAGCCTGGAGATCAATCCACAAATATGAATGAATCTAATGTCAACATTCCACCATTGATTCAAATATAGAAAGGTCTATTAAAAATGAGGGGCAATAAACTCTATACAGTAAGAAAACACAATATTCCAACTAATGGTGATGGCTAACACCAATATAGAGCAACAAAGATTTTGTATTCTTTTTTATCTTAGGAATATACCTGAAATCTTTTTTATTTTTGGATAAGTAATGTTAATTTTCCTTGACAGAATGCACCCGTGTACAAACAGAGATCTACACTATAATCTTATTGTACACAGAATGAAACAAAACTATCTATAGACAAGGCCGAGCCCTATGTCATCTAACAATATAAGGTTCTCAGTAATACTACCCTATGAAGCACGGACACTCTATTTTGGCTCACTGTGTCCGTATCGGACACGTATCGGACACCAACACTCTCGGACACTTCCCGAACATGTGTTCGGACACTTGAATCATGGATGTTGATGATAAAATGAAGAAGTTCTTTAATTTTTATTTAATGGCTTTGTTATTTTAATATATCTTAATAATATTTTTTAAAATTGTGTGTTTTATGCTAATTTTAATTAAAATAACATTAAGTTTTTATTATATTTTCCTATAAAAAATATAAAAATATTATATATATTCAACGTGTCCCTAACGTGTCTGTATCCTATTTTTTTAAGAAATAACGTGTCCGCGTGTCCGTATCATGTCGTATTCATGTCCCGTGTCCGTATCCGTGCTTCTTAGATACTACTTTTATATTCCATAAAGGGGTCTCCACAACCTTCAAAAACTTTGTGATTCTTTTCCTTCCATACAGATACTTTCCAGATATAGAGTGCAAGGAAATCAGCTGCAAAGTACTCAGCTTTTGTGCAATATGCAATATCAAAGGGATAGGAAAGTGACGTGGGGTCGAGTCCTCAAATTCAAGGCTTTTATGCTTCAAACCCTAGCTCAAACCTAAAATGTTTCTCCAACAAAAAAAAAAAAAATCCGCTCTCATGAACCCCCCCCCCCCCCCCCCCCAAAAAAAAAAAAATAAAAAAGAAAAGAATAAAAACTCCCTTTTTTGTAATAACACCAAAGCCTCCAGGAAATTCTAGTACAAGATTTTGCACGAAAAACCCCCTAAATGGAAAGATAATTCTCCCTAACGCTTGGGCCTTGTTAAGAAACCAATTACTCCAAAAGCTTAAGTTGTTAGAGGGAGGCTTTGAAAGAAGTCTCAACGCCACGTTCATAGCTCTCATCCCTAAGAAGGAGGGGGCTAGTAGTATCAAGGATTTCCGCCCTTATCAGTCTTGTGAGCAGTGTCTACAAGCTAATTGCAAAGGTCCTTTCCTTTCGGCTTAAAAAGGTTATGGGCTCCATTATCTCTCTTAGCCAAAACGCTTTTGTGGAGGGTCGTCAAATCCTGGATGCGGCTCTTATAGCTAACGAATGCATTGATTCTAGGTTGAAGCAAAAGGCGAAAGGGTTGGTGTGCAAGCTGGACATTGAAAAAGCCTTTGACCACGTTAACTGAGGTTTCTTGATGGGCATGTTAGCAAAGATGGGGTTTGGGGTCAAATGGAGGAGGTGGATTCAATTCTGTATTTCCATAGTCTCTTTTTCTGTTCTTGTGAATGGCTCCCCCGCAGGTTTTTTTCGTTCATCCCGAGGTCTAAGACAAGGGGATCCCTTATCTCCTTTCCTCTTCGTGATTGCTATGGAGGCGCTGAGTCGCTTCATGTTTCGAGCTGAAGAAGTTGGCCTCATTAGCGGTTTTCAGGTGGGAATCAGAGGGAGAGGCCCTGCTATTTCCCATCTTCTGTTTGCGGATGATACTATCATTTTTTGTGGCCCCTCTGTTCGTCAACTTCGTTTTGTTCGTTGTATTTTAGTGTGCTTTGAAGCGATTTCTGGTTTGCGGATCAATCTGGCCAAGAGCAATATTACTCCGATTGGGCCGGTCCAAGGTATGGATATGTTAGCTAGTGCTTTGGGCTGTAAGGTGGACTTCCTCCCCCTGGTTTACTTGGGTCTTCCGTTGGGAGCCTCAGCGAGATCTACTGGGGTCTGGGATCCTGTGGTTAATAGGTTTCAAAGCAAGCTTGCAGGCTGGAAAGGCCAGCTTCTCTCTAAGGGAGGTCGGCTCACTCTTCTGAAGAGCTCTTTGGGGAACCTCCCAACTTATTTCATGTCCCTTTTCCTTATCCCAAAGACAGTTAGCAGAAGATTAGAGAAACTGCAACGTGACTTCTTATGGGGCCACGATGGTGACCGTAGGAAGCTTCATCTTGTTGCTTGGGAGAAAATCAAGAAGCCATTATCTCAGGGCGGGTTTAGGGGTGAAGGATTTGAGAATCTTCAATAAAGCCCTTCTTGGTAAATGGCTTTGGAATTTTGGGGATAATGATAGGTTGCTTTGGAGGGAGATCATTGTTTCCAAGTACGGGAGTGATTATGGGGGCTGGTGTTCGGGAGAGGTGGAGGGCCCGAAGGGTTGCGGTCTATGGGGTTACATTAGGGCGGACTGGAGGAGCCTTAACGACAGATGTTGTTTTGTTATTGGGACCGGCTCCAGGGTGAAGTTTTGGGACGATGTATGGAATGGGAATGAAGCGCTGAAGGTGAAATTTCCCATGGTATACAATCTAGCTTGCAACAAGGCGGCTTGGGCTAGTGATTACATGGAGAGTATAGGGGATCAGTTTATTTGGACCCCTCGCTTCAGGAGGGATTTCCATGACTGGGAGCTTGTTGAGGTGAGTTCTTTCCTTTGTAGTATCAACATGTTCCGGGTTAGGGGTGGTATGGAGGATAAGAGGGTTTGGACGCCGAATAAGAAGTCTTTCTCTGTTAGCTCCTTCTACAAAAGCTTGTGCGGCTCTGATATCTCAGTTTTTCCCTGGAAGCTTATATGGCATTCAAAAGCCCCCCCCCCAAAGCTTCCTTTTTTGTTTGGGAGGCGTCTTGGAAAGCCATCTCTACTGCAGATAACTTGAAGAAAAGAGGTTTTACGTTGGCTAGCAGATGCTATTTTTGTAAGAATGATGAGGAAAGGATGAATCACGTCCTCATCCATTGCCATCTCTCTTGGAGCTGCTGGAATCTGATCTTTGACTTGTTCGGCATCTCTTGGGTTATGCCAGGCTCTGTCAAAGATCTCATGTTGGCCTGGGCAGGGTGTAAGCTTCCTACAGAGTCTAGGCGTATTTGGAGACTTGCTCCAATCTGTCTATTGTGGTGCATTTGGAGAGAACGAAATAGTCGTGTTTTTGAAGATCGAGAGCTTTCATTGCCTTATTTTAAAGATGTCTTTTTACGTTTGTTATTTTTTTGGGTTAAAGAGGCCTTTCCTGTAAATGTCCTTACTTTTGTAGATTTTTTGGGTTCTCTTAGACAGTCTTAGTCAGATGTATTCTTTTGGGGGTTTTTGCCCTTGGTGCCCTTCTTGGGCATCCTTTATATATACAATCTTACTTATCAAAAAATATCAAGTTCTCAACAATCCCCCTCATGTGTAACCTTGGACTCGCACGTGGAGGAACAAACAAACTAAACAAATACGAAGGAGAATATGGTGCAACTTTGCACAAACAAGCTAAACGGGGAATAAATGCAAATGGAGAGACTTGAACCCCAAGACCACGGTTGTCGAAACGTGCATCGGAGAGCGTATCGTTTTTAAAAAAATGTGTATCGTATAACTTATTGTATCATGTATCATAAGATACGCACAATTTTTTAAAATATATTTATCAATATATATACATATAAATATATAAATACACATTGTTAAAAATGATATAAATAATATTTCAACTCTCTTATAAAAACGAAGATTCAACTTAAATTCCACAATCCATGCTCTATAGTCCATACAATACAAGAAATAAGAAATTATAAATATTATATACTACAAGTTCCAATTAGACAACAATAAAATTTCATTTTTTTAGAATATAAATTCTTTTTTGGTAAGGCAGATTTTATAAATTATAACCAAACAATATATACCATGTACAAATAGAATGCAACTCACAAAAAAATTTGTAAGGGTTACATAATGCAAACACTACTAGAATAGGGACTTCGAGTTTGATGGATCAATGACAGAGTTGGAGAGTGTGATTGATAAGTGCAAGTGAGGAACTATAATAGCTTTTGTACTAAGGTAACATAACATCGTTTTTCCCTTAGCCAAAACCTAAAAGAAAAAAAATTGTCATTTTTGGTTTCTTTACGTATCGTTGGATATGGTTTATTGTATCGTATCGGAACTGTATCATATGATACAGTGCAAAATGATACAAAATACCGCAATGTATTATTTTTCTACTGTATCGAAACGTATCATGCGATATGTATTGCGTATCGTACGATACTAACAAGTATGCCTAAGGCCTCCATAAGCAAGACTCTAATATCATATTAAGCAATCAATTATTGCAAAAGCTTAAGCTATTAGAGAATGGACCAACTATGTATATCAAGCCCAATGATCAAAATTTCGTTTTGTAGTGTTGTTTCGGTCACCTAGAAAATGAAAACATTTCGGAAACGTTTTGGAAACATAGTGGAAATGATGAAAAAAATTAAAATGTATAGAAACACTTAGCAACATGAAGTAAAATATATGAATATGTGAAGATAAATATTATAATTAATTGAAAATGTTTTAGGGTACATGTCCATCCACACAAGAAGGTACTAGGGTGAAATTAAAAAAAAAAAATATATAAATTTTAATTAGTCATTAATACCAAATAACTCTTTACTTATTAAAAACTTGTATAAAAGATTTAAAGCTCGTTTCTTTATGAGATATGAATTTATTATATATTTTCTATAAACTATGCAAAATTATTATAAACCATAAAATAATAAATATATAGTGTAATATTTACAGATTAGACAATTTGGCACAAGTTACATATAATATGATAAGTAAAAATAAAGTAATTTAAGCCTATTATAATTAGTAACTAAGTATTAAAATAAATTATTTATCTACATTTTATTTCCACTATTTTTACTTTTCATTGTCTACTGTTTTTGAGGAAAAATAGAAATATCTTCTTATAATTTCAGGTTTTAATCTTTCAATCTTCTCCATTTAAAAAACAAATGGATATTATTTTTTACCAACTTCTAGAAGTATTGCTGATACCAAAGAAATGTTTCCATTGTTTCGGTATTTTTCTACTAGTTTCGGGTATGTTTTTATGGAAACGTGCGAATTTCGGTATTCCACTAGTGTTTCGTTTCTATTCATTAGGAAACAGAAACGTTTCAGCTGTTTCGGTGGAAACGAAACGAAATTTTGATCCCTGATCAAGCTCTCAACAGGCCTAAAAGAGTCTAAAACCAACATTGTAGGCTCGACCAAACCAATATAGTACCCAACCCCTGAAATGACAAAAAAAACTCCTAAGCCAAACTCAAACTAAAAACGCTCCCAACAAAAATACTTATATATTATTATGCATATCTACGTATATTTTTCATCATCCGTATTTGTCTCCTTGTATCTACCTATCAATAGGTGTGAAAATGTTTTTCTATTTACATATTTCTTATTTTGAACTGCTGTCTGGTGCAGATGCTAAAATCAGAAGCTCTTTTCTTTACGTCTATACGTCAATTAGGTTCTTTTTCTTCGGCTATTGAAGATCAGCCTTGTATCCTGAAAAACATGATTAGTTCCAGTTCAACCAGTGATTTTTGTACGGGATTCCAGCTTCAAGATCTTTATGATTACTTCGAGGGCAAAGTAAATGATTTTGAGGTTGGGTTCTTATCCTTTTCATTTAATATCCCCCCCCCCCCCCCCCAAAAAAAAAATATATATATATATATATAAAATAAAAATAAATAAATAAAATGTGACTGCTTGAGCAAAGAAGTTGACATCTTGCAGATGAAGATAATAATACCTCATTGTCCCCAAGCTATCTCCGTTTTGGAGAAATTCTGTGCAGAAACTACCTTGGCATCCTGCATTATACCAGATGACTCAATACAGAAGCAATTGGAGGTAAGTGAACCATTAAAACATCAATCACCATGCTAATGCTTATTAGATAATCCAAGTGTAGTGATCTACACTTGTATCTTACACAGATATAGAAACAAATCTCTTTAATATTGCTTTCATGAAACTCAGAAACTTGATATTGGTGCCTTTAAGCTTGCCATCATTGTATCTGCACCTTGTTGCATATTTTGGATTTTTTTGAAACACGAAAGTCGACGCTGTTTTTTTATAGGCCTTTAAGCTTGCCATCATTGTATCTACACCTTGTTGCATATTTTGGATTTTTTTGAAACATGAAAGTCGAAGCTGTTTTTCTTCATTTATATTTTTTAAGAAAATGTAATTTTAAATTCACAACCTGTTTCAATAAATAGTGTTGTAAAACTGATATCTTTCAAGATAAAAAAATAAGTATTATTGTTGGACAAATTTTTTTACGTGCAACGCATGTGTTTCTAAACTAGTTTTCAAAGATTCAAACACTTCTTATATTCTAAGGAATATTTGTTATTTTATGAATTTGTATTTCTCTCTGACAAATTTGCTTTGGGAAGTGATCTAAACACCCTGAATCGAGCAAGAGTGAAGGAGGCAAACATTTTTTCCTTTTTATGGTTGGAAAAAGAGGATGAAGATGAAAGCTTATTTCTTAAAGTTTTGGGGAAGTGGACTTAAAATTTTAAAAAGAAAAGGGAGGTTGTATATGATTGTGCTATAGTTTTCTTTTTTTTTCCCAGTTGTTTTGGGTTAGAAGATGGGAGGTGATTGGAATCATGGAAGAAGATAACGTTGTTGGTTTGTTTATTGTTGCAAGTGTCCAGGGTCTGGACTTGGCACCTACTACCAAAAAACAATTGGCGTTCAAAGATTATAGGGCAGATAAGAGAGTGAGAATGGCAAAGTAGAGAAACGAAAATAAAGGACTAGTGTGGTTGGTTGACGTCAAGGGTCTATAGCCTTTCCCTTTAGGTCATGGTGTCTTTTTAAAGGTCGTTTGACACACGTAGACCTTTTAGGGTCTCTCAAAATGGCACTTGTCGCTGGACTTGACATGTGTCCTTTACCCATTAGTCAGGATACGACTGAAAGATTCCTCTTTCCATTTAAACAGGGGGTCATTCAAATACCTGTTGGATGAGAGGAGAAATCTACCAGCATTGAAAACATTTTGGAGACACCTTTCCTCATTGAACCAGAGCCCTCGATAGAATCTACGAGTTGGATTACTACGAGTTAGTTCAGCATCTTCAAATTGAACGAGGTGACTTCCTCTATTCTTTCATGGAATTTGAGTGGTGTGATTACATTCCGGACAATTTGAATTATCGAGAAACCCTCAACAACACAAGGATCTTTGTGTCTATTCCTATTTTTGTGGACTAATTATTCGACGTGATCCTCAAATATCACGACCATTTTATCTCGTTAGAGCTTGGATACTCATACATTTGTCACATCTTGGGGCCTACACTAGAGGATGTCTTGGTTCTACTAAGGCTTGAGATTTTTGGAGAAGAATTGCCAGATGATGATGCTCTCATAGTTGCCTGCCTTCAAGAATCCTCCCAAAACCTCACCCTAATCCCTCCTCCCACCTCAAATCGAGAATACTTTAGAAAGACATCCAATCCCCTTCTAATAGATATGCACAAACCACAACAAGAAGGCTTCACCAACTCCCTAAAAAACCAACCCTGCTACTCAAACCCATTTTTGAGGGCTATCACCTTCCTCCATTGAGCATTCCCCTCAACTACAAACCTCCACAACCACTTGCCCAAGAGAGCCATGTTGAAGGACGTCATGGTCGTAATTACCAAACCTCCCTCATCCATTGAAACTCTTAACTTTATCTCAAACAATTAAATAAATCTCCTGCTCCTCCTTTGTACCACCCTTCCCCTCCAAATAGAAAACCCGTTGGAGCTTGTTTGACCTCCTCTCCACTAAAGATGGTATGGGAAAGACAAACATTTAATATGTCGGAATGCTAGCAACAGTACTTTCTGTTAAAATACTTGTACCATCCTTGGAGAGTTTTTTTTTTTTTTTATGAGCACCACCCTTGGAGAGATATTGCCTCTTCAATCATGCTAAACGCCTCTGGAATCTTTCAAATACTACATCGGAAACCACCTTTGCCTTTCTCTAAGTTCCCAAAGGCAAGCCCAAATACAGTGCTGGAAAAGAACTAACTCGACAACCCAGATTTCATGCCAAGTGCTCAAGCTCCCTTACTGGAATGATTTCACTTTTGGACAAATTCACCTTCAATGATTCAATCCAGACATAGCCTCAAAACAAAGCAAAACTGCACGGCAAAAATATAAGTTGATATTCCTCTGCCACACAAAAAACTATTGTATCATCAATAAAAAGTAAATGAGAGATTAGAAGGTGGCTTCTTGAACTGTCGTCAATGCTAAAACTTTCCAACCAGTCAACCACCATCCTACCCTTATAGCTTTGGTCAACATCCAGCTCAAAGCTTACATCACGATTACAAACAAAAAAACAGACAATAAATCCCCATATCTCAACCCCCTTGAGGACTTAAAAAAGAGAAAACCATTCACTAACACTGATTAGGGAACTAAAAAAATATCCCATTCACATGACTTTAGAGCTGCAACTATCTCATCCTTCAAAAAAATGATTTTCCAGCTCTCCTCTATCCTCTCCACCAAAAACACTAAAAGGCATATTCTCTAAAGATGGTCTCCACTCCCTGGCCTCTTTGTACAACTGTAACCCCTAAGCTAGTATCCCAACTTGAAGAAAGAGCCACAACATTATGGCTCACAAGCTTAAGTTCAAGTTGTTAGTAGCAAGTTGTGGTGTTCTTTATATGCCAATCAAACTTCCCACACCTAACTAATGTGGAATGGGGAATTACAATCTCCCTCCCTTAATTATGTGAGTCGCATGGGCTGGCCTAGAAGGCCAATAACTTTCCCTTGGCTAGCGATGCAGGATGAAGCTTTGCTACCCTTATGGTCCAAATCTCCCTACAAGATCCATCACATGCTGCACCATGTGTCACTTCGTAGGTAACCATTGGTAGAGTACCACGCCGCCCGTCATAGGATCTGGGTCACTCTAATGCCATTTGTAATGGCCCAAGTCTGTTGACTCAACAACAACTTAAAAAAAAGAACTCACAACATTATGGCTCAAATGCTCAAACCTACTGATAATTCCACTGACTTAGAGAACGTCATAATTTTCAACGATGATTTGAGTAATGAGCATGGGTTGGGAGTGATGGAAGCCATTGATCAAATAGAATCACATTCCAAGGGCGCATTGGTTCATGATGCTCATTGTTCTGTCCAGAACATTGCTTATGAAGTGGTGGATGTCCCCCTTCTTTCCCGAATTAGAAAAACCGAGACTACGCCTGTAACCATTCCTACAGAAAACTCAGAAGATATCTCCCGGAACCACGTACCCTCTCTACTTTACTTGGGATAGAATATAGGTTTTATCGTAAAAATAGGAGTTGTACAATTAATGATCTTGAGGATATGGATTCGGATGACTTTGATAACCAATTGCTTTATGAGAGAATGAATATTGAGGTTACAGACAATCACGGCGTAGAAACAACAGAGACTGTCAATGTTATTGAAACCATGGAGTAACCATCTTTAGAAGATAGTCAAACACCCAGGGTTGAAACCTCATTGAGAGAGAATCTGCTTGAAGGAGACCTTTGGTTCCTTTGTTTGAACAAACACAGCCTATTTTAGGGGGTGCTATAGTCGAAAAGATATTGTCTTGAAAATATCTATTCTTCATCTTCCATCCAGTGTTGGATGAAATATTCTCCTCTTTATCAATCCACTTTCTTAGTGGGCACATCAACCAACACAGGAAGTTTGCAGAGTCTCTAACCATGAACATTCCAACTAATCTTCGTTGATATAGAGGATGATTGCCCAGATTGGAGACAAATCGTTTGAGGTATTGAAGGAGGGGGATGGGTCGGCTGAGCTCCTTCAGCTCATAGAAAGGGGTCCAAGTGTAATCAGAAAGTTATGGGTGCTCCGTTGGGAGTTGGAGTGGGTTTGCAATACCCTGGAGGCTCATGCAATGGACAACAGAAGAATTGTGTTTCCTATGGGGCTGCATGGAAAACATAGAAGTTTAATACTGTGGAAGGGTTCAAATCATCGAGGAAACTTCATTCGATTGGAAGGAAGATCGTCGAAAGGAATACGGTCTCTAATTCTGCCAGAAGACACTGAGAAAGGAGGATGGTCATTTCATGCTCAGGCTTTCAGGAAATTAGGGCTATCCATGCCAAGAAGTCCCAAGAAGAATCAGGGGTCTTATTTGGAAGTAAGCAGAATAGGTGAATCGCCTTCGGAGCCCATTCTAGTGGAACTAAAGCTTGATGATGAGTCGGAAGACGTTGAGGTGCACCTGGTCTCTTGTGGTAGCCGTCTGAATTATCTCCGACGATGCCTCATTGGCAGAATCAGCGATCTTGATACTCCAGTCCCTGACAAGACGAAGCTACTGAGGTGGGCTCTCAAACACTGGGGGATACAAGCCGGGCTGAATGTGCTTGATATGAATGGTGCCTGGTTTCTCTTCGAGCTTCCATCGGAAGAAGAGGCTAGAAGGATTCTGCACAGTTGCTCATGGACCTTTGAGGGGCTGGCAGTGACTCTCAAGCCGTGGTCCCCGTCAAGGGTGTTGCTCGGAGATGTCGGACACTGGGTTAAGGTGGATTCGGATAATCGGTCTTCCCGCTTTTCTGTGGAGCATGGAGCTGTTTCAGGCGTTGGGGGACCGGTGCGGTCAATTTGTTACAGCGGACCGGGATACGTCTGAGCGCCGACATTTGAGGTGGGCCAAGATTCAGGTCCGAGGACGCTCGGAGAATATCCTTGCGTCTTTCACCATTAAGTGCGGGCGATGGAATTTCTCTCTCCCGGTCTGGTCGGAAAGTGGTCCGATCTGTGCCGATGATGTCTCGCGGCTGTCGAAGGATGCAGTGGCACACAGGGGCGATAGGGAAAGAGTGAGGGGAGGCTACGCGCCGGGGGCGCGACTGAGGTCCCAAAGTCAGGCTGACAGGTCAGGGATGGCAGAGAGGACGGAGCAGTGCCTTGCAACACGCAACCGTTTTTCATATTTCAAATCCTTTTCGAAGGATGATCGGACGGCTGGTATAGGTAGGAACATTCCAGATCTTGTGAGACCATGGGGTTATAACGGTGGGTTCTCTACCGAGCAGGCGCTCCGTGTTGGGCCGCATGGAATGGGCCTATTTCAACAAAACGGTGGATCTCAAAGTGGTTAGTCAACCCGTGTTGGTTCACATGGCTTGGGCCTGCCTCATAAAAACGGAGGAAATTCAGGGAGACCGGGCCACTTGCTCAGGTATGGGAGGAATCCAAAGAAAGATCGTTTTAAGGAAAAGAAACATTGGGCCCAATTTAGAGGAGTTCATATGGGATGGGGAGGGGCGGCCCAATCTGATAAGTCTAAGCCCACTTCGGGTAGTCTTGCTCTAGAGCCCAGGCCGGGGCGCTACCCACGTCCTGATTTAATAAAGTCTTCATTTTACAAAGCCAAGTCAATGGCTGTTCGTGAGAGAAGCAGTAACGGGGTCTGTAAGATTGTCTCTGAAGCAGCAACCGACGACGACAGAGCAGGGGTGAAAGGAAAATCCAAGGAGAACGATAATCCGGCAGGGTACTCAGGTATTTCTACAGAGGGGCAAGACTCAGATTACAGCAGTTTGGTGGATGAAGGGGAATTTCTGCAGTATTTGGAGAACAGTATTTACAAGGAGATCCCTCACTCTGATACCATCGCAGAGAGTTCCTTTGTGGCAGAAGTTGAGTTGGCCACCACTCAAGACATGTTTAATAGCCCAATTGATCAGGCGGGAGATTTAGTGTTGCGGCAGCAGGAAATTGTTCAGGGGGGGGACCTGGTCTTGAGGCAGTAGGAAAGTGATCAGGGGGGGGGGCATGGTGTTGCGTCAGCAGGACTTTGATGGTCAGTTGGAAATCTGCAACCCATTGGCAGTTGTTATGCCGGCAGAATACACAAACCGTCTGTCTCAGAATGGAGTGGAGTACACAACGGATATTCTCTGCCATCAGCAGAGATTATCGGATGGTTGGGTGCTAAGGAAATTGGGGAAGGTTAGTAAGTTGCTAGGGGTTCCTTGTGTAGGTTTTGAAGATCAACTGATGGCATTATTCAGAGATATTGTAATGAGCAATGCTAGACCCTGCTCAAGTAATGTATCGGAAAAAGATCGGGCGGAGAAATCAGTGAAAAGGCTGCAGCGAGTCATGAAAGAGTTGTCTTGTACGGTTAACTATGGGGGAAATAAATTGGCGGGGGCCTTGGTAGAAGGCAATGATAGAATCTAACATTCTTTTTTATGAATCTAAAACTATTGTCTTGGAATGTGAGGGGATTAAATGACCCGGATAAACGTACAGTTATCAAAGGCTTAGTGAGGGAATGGAAGCCATTGGTAATCAGCCTTCAGGAAACCAAAGTGGAAAGCATATCGAGGAGTCTTGTCCGATCCATTTGGGGCTCTAGGTGGGTCAAGTGGGTTGCTTTGAATGCTCGGGGAACTGTCGGAGGTATTTTGGTGGCATGGGATTCCAGAGTGGTTACTTGTATAGAACACAAAGTGGGTGATTTCTCTATTTCTTGTAAATTTAGTTCGGCCCCTAATTCTTTGGTTTGGGGATTTTGTGGAGTGTATGGGCCTGTTATTGATGGGGATAGAAGTAGATTCTGGGAGGAGTTGCAGGCTATGCTCCTCTCGTGGCCCATCCCATGGTGCCTAGGGGGGGATTTTAATGTTGTTAGAAGTCCGGATGAGAGGGTCGGTGATGGGAGGTTGACCTCGGCTATGCGGATCTTCAATGAGTTTATAAACTCACAGAGTCTTGTGGATTTGCCTTTGGAGGGAGGAAGATTTACCTGGTTTAGAGGAGATAATCAGTTAGCTAGGTCTCGTTTAGACAGATTTCTTGTGTCGCCTCAGTGGGAGGATCACTTCCTCGGTCTCTCCCATTAGTGTCTCCCGCGGCCTTGTTCTGACCATCATCCGATCATGCTGTCTTGTGGGGACTTTCGCGTGGGCAAAAGCCCTTTTAGATTTGAGAACATGTGGCTTGAAAGTGATGGGTTTGTGGAGCTGGTGAGAAATTGGTGGGAGTCTTATGATGTGTCTGGGTCCCCGTGTTACTGCATTGCCCGAAAGCTAAAGCTTTTCAAGGAAGACCTCAAAAAATGGAATAGAGAGGTCTTTGGTCTTATCCAAGTAAGAAAGCAGAATATTCTAAATAATCTGCTGGATTTGGACAAGGAGGAGCAGATGGGTTCCATTTCAGCTGCCCAAAGGGTGGAGAGAGAAGGCCTAAAGGGGCAAATTGGTCAGATCCTCAAGATGGAGGAAATCTCTTGGAGGCAGAAATCTCGGGCTGTCTGGCTTAAAGATGGTGACCGCAACACAAAGTTCTTTCATAGGGTGGCCTCCTCTCATTATAGGAAGAACAGAATTTCCTCTATTGTTATTGACGATTGTGTTCTGACAGAGGAGGAGCCAATCAGAAGGGGTATAGTTGATTTCTTCTCTACTCTTTACTCAAAGCCACGAGGTTGGAGACCAGGAGTGGAGGGTATCATTTTGAATAGACTGAACAGGGAAGAAGCCACTAGTTTGGAGTCCCCTTTCTTGGCAGAGGAAGTGGAGAGAGCCTTGGAGGCGTGTAACGGGAATAAAGCTCCAGGCCCGGACGGGTTTACTATGGCCTTTGTTAAAAAATGTTGGCCTGTGCTGAAGGTTGACGTGATGGCAGTGTTTGAGAGTTTCCATAGAGAGGGGGGCTTTGAAAGAAGCCTCAATGCTTCCTTCATTGCCCTCATCCCTAAGAAGGAGGGCGCGACTTGCATTAAGGACTTTCGTCCCATTAGCTTGGTAAGCTGTGTTTATAAGCTCATTGCTAAGGTTCTTTCCTTAAGATTGAAAAAGGTTATGGGCAGTATTATCTCGCCTAGCCAAAACGCTTTTGTGGAGGGGAGACAAATTTTGGATGCAGCTCTCATTGCTAATGAATGTATTGACACTAGACTTAAGCAAAAAAGGAAAGGGCTGGTCTGCAAGCTGGATATTGAGAAGGCTTTCGATCATGTTAACTGGAGATTCTTGTTGGGTATGTTGGCCAAGATGGGTTTTGGGGACATGTGGAGGACGGTGGATCCTGACGTGTATTTCCACTGTTTCCTTTTCGGTCCTCGTCAACGGATCCCCCGCAGGCTTTTTTCGTTCATCTAGAGGGTTGAGACAAGGGGATCCCATATCCCCCCTTCTTTTTGTGATCGCTATGGAGGCTTTGAGCCGCTTCATGTGCAGGGCTGAGGAGGTTGGCCTTATCAAAGGTTTTCAGGGGGGGCCATGCAGGAGAGATGGCATTGTGGTCTCTCATCTTTTGTTTGCCGATGATACCATTATCTTTTGCGATCCCACAGTTCGCCAGCTCCGCTTTATCCGATGCATTCTTGTGTGTTTTGAAGCAGTTTCAGGGCTTAAGATCAACTTGGCTAAGAGCTGCATTTATCCGGTTGGGGCTTTACAGGGGTTGGATCTTCTGGCCAGCACCTTAGGCTGCAAAGTGGGATGCTTTCCCTCTTCTTACCTAGGTCTTCCTTTGGGAGCTAGTGTGAGATCAGTTGGGATTTGGGATCCGGTGGTGGAGAGGTTTCATAGTAAACTCTCAGGATGGAAAGGTCAGCTTCTCTCTAAAGGAGGCAGGACTTACTCTTTTGAAAAGCTCTTTGGCCAATCTTCCCACTTATTTCATGTCTCTTTTCCCGATCCCGAAGACAGTGAGCAGTAGATTGGAGAAAATTCAAAGAGACTTTCTTTGGGGCCATGAGGGTGATTGCAAGAAAATTCACTTAGTGGCGTGGGATAAAATTAAGAAACCTCAGTCTCTAGGGGGCTTAGGGGTGAAAGACTTGAGAATCTTCAATACAGCTCTCCTAGGGAAATGGTTATGGAAGTTTGGTGATAGTGATAAGGATTTATGGAAGGAGATGATTGTGGCTAAGTATGGGAGAGAGTCTGGGGGCTGGTGTTCGGGCAGGGTTGAAGGGCCGATGGGTTGTGGGCTTTGGGGTTACATCAGAGGAGATTGGAATCCTTTTGAGGATCGATGTAGGTTGGTCATTGGGAAGGGAGACTAGGGTGAATTTTTGGGACGATATGTGGAATGGGGATACATCTTTGAAGATGAAATTCCCAAGGCTTTACAGTTTGACTACAAACAAGTCGGCTCGGGTTAGTGAGTATGTTGTTCGCACTGGGAATAGGCTTGTTTGGTCTCCTTCTTTTAGAAGAGATTTTTTTGATTGGGAGCTTGAGGAAGTGGGCTCTTTTCTTAGCCATATCAATAATTTCCGAGTAGTGGAAGGAAGAGAAGATAAATGGTTATGGAGGCCGGAAAAGCCATCTTTCTCGGCTGAGCTCCTTTTACAAGAGTTTGTTCCCTTCTGAAAACATTCTCTTTCCCTGGAAGCTCACTTGGCATTCAAAGGCCCCCCCCAAAGCCTCCTTCTTCGCCTGGGAAGCATCTTGGAAGGCCATTTTAACCGTGAAAAATATGATGAGGAGGGGATTCTTGATGGCTAGTAGATGTTACTTTTGCAAGAATGATGAAGAAAATGTGGATCACACCCTCATTCACTGTTATGTTCCTTGGAGCTGCTGGAACCTCGTTCTCACCATTTTTGGTGTCACGTGGGTTCATGCCAGCATTCTGTCAAAGATCTTCTTTTAGCTTGGGAAGGGTGCATCCTTCCGAAAGGAATTAAGAGAATTTGGAGATTAACCCCTATCTGTCTTTTGTGGTGTCTGTGGAAAGAAAGAAACAATCGCGTCTTTGAGGATCGGGAACTCTCTACTCCATTCCTTAAAGATGCTTTTTTGCGTTTACTCTTTTTTTGGGCCAAAGAGGCTTTTCCTGTAAATGTTACTTCTTTTGTTGACTTTTTAGGTTCTTTAAGGCCGATGTAATCCTTCTTGGGTTTCTGCCCTTTTGCCCTTTTAGGGCTTCTAATATATATACTCTTTACTTATCAAAAAAAAAAAAACACAGCCTATTTTAGTTTACATTCATTACAAAGTAAACCAAGCAACCGGTCACGACCATGAATATAAATCGCAGTCACAGGATATGACTTGGTCGCAATCACGGTTGCAGTGCAACGATATCAGGAGTATCAGATCATATGTAACAGGAATCAGAAACTGCAACCGTAAATTTTTTTCAAATACTAATAAATTTATTTAAAGTTACTGATACACAAAATACTAATAAATTTTTTTCTTCTTATAAATAACACTCGAGAAGATATTTTATGATTTTATATATATTTTTTAAAGTTAAACTAATAAGAAGATCATTTAATTTGAATAACATTACAACAATATAAATAATATTAATAAATAATTATAAGCGTGAAAATCAATTTATGGAATAAAAAAATTTTAAAAATTGAGGCCAAGAGCTCTTTTCAAGTTTGTATTGACTTGTATGTTTTGGTATTCCATTTTAATTTTTTTTTGGATTATTTTGTTAAGTATCTTTCTTGTATATAAATCTTATAAAAATAGAAATCATAAGAATATAATGCATAAAAACAATATGTGACCGGCGAGATATGCACAGTGGTTGGGGAAAACATTCGAAGTGGGATCCATTGACCAAAAAGAGGCGCAGGTTATCCAGATCACCGAAAGATGTAATGGAAGAGTGCGAGGGTTGCAAGTGGAAAAGGAAGGTTTCCGGTGGGTTTGCAGACAACTTGAAGCTCTAGGGGAAAAAAGGAAGGGAGAAACTCAGTATGTGTCTTCAAAGAGGGATGGAGAACATTGAAAGTTGTCCGTAAATCAAACCAGGGAGGGAGCTTCGTCAGAGTGGACGAATCGAAAGGTGCAGCGTGGTACAGTATCTATGTCCCTGACTTTGGTCTAAAAGGATGCTGGAAGTAAGCGGCTAGGGCTTTTAGGGCTTTCAGAGACCGAAGCCATATGTGGATGCTGCTAAGAATGATGAATGGCTGGAGAAACCATTGAAAGTTGGTAGTGGAACCGAGCAAACTTGGGGGGATGTGATAGTGGATGCAGAATCATGTGCGGAGAAGATACAGTTTTGCCGTAAGTATTTAGTTGGAAGAGTGGGTATGGCGGGGAATGCTAAACCAGGAAGTAAGTATCGTCCAGAAATGGGTGGATAGAAAGTGGGGGGTGCCATGGAAAGTTAAGAGTGGCGGAGATGCACGGTGATTGGTTTCTGTTTGAACTGCCATCGCCAGAGGAAGCAGCGTGAATAAGGGAGAGGAGATATTGGGTCTTTGAAGGGCAACCGGTGTTGTTTGACTGGTGGGCATTACAGGGATGTTACAACAGGAAGGGCATGGAGGCAACCGAATGTTGGATTCGAATGGTTGGTCTCCCTGTGTTTCTGTGTAATTGGGAAGTATTCAGGGCAGTGGGAGAATACTGTGGTGGTTTGCTAGCTGTTGATGATGAAACGAGCCAATGCCGACACTTCCAGTGGGCTCGTATTCTTGCTAAGTCATCGGGGAAGGAGTTACCAGCTACAGGGAAAGTCGAGGTGGGGGCATGGCAGTATGAAATTCCGATCTGGGTAGAAAAGGGAGCCCATTATCGTTTGGCTCAGGCGGAGATCGGCGGCAGAGCCAGAGCTGTTGGTAAGGAAGAAGGGGATGCTGGAAAATGTGGAGATCACGCCATTAAGGCGCGTTGGGAAAAGAGGGGGGGGAAAGGATAAGGGGAAATCTGATGGGCGAATGGTCTATGGACATGTGGAAGTGGTAGCAGACAGTTCAAATTTGAAATTGCATCGGAGCGAAGTGGACCATGATAAAGGCTATAGAAGTGTAAATTCTGGAATCAGAGTGAATGGGCTTGGTAACAAGTCTCAGGCCCAATCAGGGTATTGGAGTGGTAAGGCTGGAAATGGGGTTTTTGCGAGATTAGGCCCAAGAGATAAGATCTATGATGGGAGAGGAAGAGGTTGGGCTCAACCAGAAAGTAATCAGAGGGTAAAGCCCATTAAAAGGGCGGATCCCATTGCCAATGAGGGGTTATCTTTAAGTATAAGCAATACGGCCCAGCATGACGGGTTGGCCCAACTAAGAGAAGGTGAGGAGGGCCAAGGAAAGAGCACTGCTACAGGCAGGCCAGACCACGAAGCTAAAAGGCTGAGGAAAGCCCAAATCGGAGCGCAGGACGCCAAGCAGCCAAACGAGATTTATAGGGCAACTGTAGGAAGCTTGGAGAAATATCAGAGAGGAGAGGGACAACGGCAGTGGCTGGAGGACGAGAGATTTGCAGAGCAAGGGAGAAAAGGGATGTTGCAGAATGTAGTAAAAGCGTTGGCCTGAGGTGGGGGAAAGATGTTTGGAAGAGGAAGTCGACATTGATGATTTGGGAGACAATACCGACGGTTATTTGGATTGGGCAGATGATGGTTCACTCGTGGCCAACACAAATGCAAATTCAGACGGTGGAACAGATGTGAGTACAACAGTTCCAGAGACGGGGTAGGACAGAGATGCTGAGGACCTGGAATATATGACTCTTCGGAAGGATGTCCAGAGATCAATAGGGGGAGCTGTGCAAGCATATGCAGTTGGGAGAATCAGCTGTGTATCTGGGAGAGCAAGAGCAATCAAGGGCTGATGCAGTTCACTGTACGGAGTCTGCAGAACAAGGTGAGGAAGATGTCTTGTGCTGCGAACTGCTGGAAATGATTCCTTCAGATAACTGAGAGCTTGCAGTGGTGGAGAGGAAGGAATAGAGACAAACGATGCTTTCCAGATGGCTCTTGAAAAGAATTCAAGGGATGGGAAAGTACCTGGGGTTATCGTGTCATGGTTTTGAGGATCAATTTATTAATTTGATCAATGAAATTGTGCAAAGTAATGGCCAAGCGAAAATCATGATTCATGAAAGCCGACTTACAGATAAGGAGAAGTCGGCCAGAAAGCTGCGCAGGGTTATGAAAAATCTGGAGTCAACAGTGAACTATGATGGCAATCACAGGGAAGTGCCTTCACAGGGTCTGGGGAAAGAAATAGATGTGTCAGTTCCTTTATGATGTGGAAGTTGATTTCTTGGAACGTGCGGGGTCTTCATGACCCAAACAAAAGAGCAGTAATTAAAGGTATGTTGAAGGGATGGAAGCCAACTGTAGTATGTTTTCAGGAAACAAAAATGCTGACAATTTCAGACAGCTTGGTGAGAAGTTTGTGGGGAGCTAGATGGGTGGAGTGGAGGTTTAAGGCAGCTTCTGGGACAGCAGGGGGTTTATTGGTAATGTGGGATTCTAGAATTCTGAAGGGTTTAGATCATTGGGAGGGGAGATTTTTTCTTGCTTGCAGGATGCAATTCTTGACAGATGGTACTGAATGGGTCTTTACAGGGGTCTATGGGCCTAATCAGGAGGCAGAGAGGGAAACTTTTCTGGAGGAGTTGGGCCTGCATGCTCAAGGAGGCTCTGATATGTGGGTTATTGGGGGGCGGGGATTTCAATACTACCAGGTTCCCTCATGAGCACAAGGGAGGAGAGAGGTTGACTAGGAGTATGAGGTTAGTCTCGCATTTCATAGACAGAAGGCAGCTTGTGGATTTGCCAATGGAAGGGGTAAGATTCACCTGGGGAAGTGACAGAGAGGAGCCAGCAATGTCTAGGCTGGATAGATTTCTTGTTGGGAGGACAGGTTTCATGATCCAACTCAATCCTACCTTCCTAAACCCCTTGCTGATCACTGCCCTATTGTGCTAGACAGGGGTGGCTTGAGATGGGGCAAGGCTCCCTTTCATTTTGAAAATATGTGGTGGCAACCTCCAGAGTTCAGGAACAGGGTGGAGGTGTGGTGGAGGGGGTCTAATATCAGGGGAAGCCCTAGCTATGTGATAGCCTAGAAACTTATGTTACTAATGGAAGATTTGAAGACATGGAATAGGGAAGGTTTTGGCAACATCCAAGCAAGGAAGGAGAAGCTTTTGTTGAGTATTCAACAGTTGGACAATAAAGATTAGGAGGGCTCCTTGACTGGGGAGGAGAGATGTGTCCGGGAGGGATTAAAAGGGGAAATAGGAAGAATTTTGAAGTAGAGGAAATTTCTTGGAGACAAAAGTCTAGAGTTTTGTGGCTGAAAGAAGGGGATCGGAACACTAAGTTTTTCCACTGGATGTCTAACTATCATAAACGAAGGAATAATATCAGTAAAGTCATAGTGGGGGATAGGGAGTTGCGTGAAGGTAGAGGAAGTGAAGGATGGTGTCGTGGGTTTTTATTGAGATTTGTACTCAGAGAATAAGAACTGGAGGCCGGGCATAGAAGGGATTGAGTTTGATTCTATCTCAGATAAGGCTGCAAGAAGTTTGGAGAGACCTTTTGTAGAGGAAGAAATTTTTGAGGCTTTGAAGCCTTGTCATGGGGATCAAGCTCTAGGTCCAGATGGCTTCTCAATGGCATTCTATAGACATTGTTGGAGAATTGTGAGAGGGGACTTAATGGCTTTTTTCGCTCAGTTCCACAGGCAAGGTTCCTTTGAAAGGAGTATCAATGCATCATATATAACATTGATCCCTCAAAAGGAACAAGCAGATAATATAAAAGACTTAAGGCCAATAAGTCTGGTGGGTAGCTTATATAAGTTGTTGTCCAAGGTGCTTGCTTTGAGAATGAAGGCGGTTATGAGTAGTGTTATCTCGCTAAGCCAAAACGCCTTTGTGGGGGTTCGCCAAATTATGGATGCAATCTTGATAGCCAATGAATCCGTGGATTCTAGAAGGAAGAGGAGGGATAAGGGGATTATTTGCAAGCTGGACATTGAGAAAGCCTATGATCATGTGAATTGGAAATGTCTACTTTCGATTTTGGCTAAGATAGGGTTTGGAGATAGATGGAGAAGCTGGATTCAAATGTGCATATCCTTGGTATCTCTTTCGGTCTTGGTCAACGATTCCCTAGCAAGTTTTTTCAGCTCCTCTTTGTGATTGTTATGGAGGCTTTGAGCAGGATGTTTGATAGAGCGAGGGAGGGAGGCATGATGAGGGGGAGAATAGAAGAAGAGTGGAGATATCACACCTGTTTTTTGCAGATGACACCATTGTTTTTTGTGGTGCGAAAGAGGAGCAGTTGTGGAATTTGAGGGACATTCTCCTATGCTTTGAGGCTGCTTCGGGGCTAGGGAATAAAACGGAGCTCATTCCGGTGGGGGGAGGTTGAAGATTTATCGAAGATGGCGTGGGCTTTGGATTGTGAGGTGGGCAGTTTGCCTACGATATATTTGGGGCTTCCTTTGGGTGCGTCCTCAAAGTCTGTAGGAATCTAGGATTCTGTGATCAAACGTTTTCAGAAGAGACTAGCGGGTTGGAAGAGTAGATACTTGTCCCAAGGAAAAGGATCACTCTCATTCGGAGCACACTCGAAAACCTTCTAACTTATTTTATTTCACTCTTTCCAATGCCAACTTTAGTGAGGACGAAGATTGAGGAGATTCAACGAGATTTCTTATGAGGTGGAAGAGAGGAAGAAAAGAATATGCATCTAGTCAGATGGGACAAAGTTAAAGCTCCTATATCTGAGGGGAGTTTGGGTATTAAGAATTTGAAGCTCTTTAATCAAGCTCTTTTGGGCAAATTGTTGTGGAGATTTGCTAAAAAGGATTCGGCCTTGTGGAGGAATGTAATTGACACCAAGTTTGGATGGGAGAGAGGGAGATGGGGAGATGGTATTCGGGAGCTGCTTGTGGGCCTTATGGGTGTGGTGTTTGGAAAGCAATCAAGAAAGGTCAAAGAAACTTCGTCAACAGTGTCAAATTTGATATTAGGAATGGGGATAGAGTGAGGTTTTGGGATGATCAATGGCATGAGGCAGGGGTTCTCAAAGGAAAATTTCCGCAATTGTTTAACATTGCTGTGGATAGGGATTGTAGTGTGATGGACTGTATTGAGAGAGTAGGAAATCAAAGGGTGTGGAGCCCAAAATTTAGGAGGAACTTTTTTTATTGGGAAATTGGGGAGGTTGGAGAGTTTATGTCCACATCAAGCAAGGTGAAGTTGGTAGATGGCTGGATGGATAAGTTCTCTTGAAAGGGTTGCGGTGATGGAAACTTCACGGTTTGTTCTTATTATAGAAAGTTGGTGAATGGGAGATCCACTTAATTTCCTTGGAAGATGATTTGAAAATCTAGAGTGCCCACAAAAGCTGCGTTTTTTGCTTGGGAGGCGGCTTGGGGGGCTATTTTGACCATTGACAATCTAAAGAGAAGAGGTTTGCAAATCTCGAATAGATGCGCGCTTTGCAAGAAGGAAGAAGAAACGGTAGATCATCTTCTCCTACATTGTACTTATGCAAGGGATGCTTGGAACCTACTTTTGAGTATTTTTGGATTCTTTTGGGTGATGCCGGCAAGAGTCAAAGATCTCTTTTTGGGTTGGAAGTGCAAAAGGCTTCGGAAGGAATTAAGGATGGCTTGGAAAATGGCGCCTACTTGTCTTATATGGTGCTTATGGAGAGAGAAATAGTAGAGTTTTTGAACGGGAGGAAGCTCCCCCGTGGAGATTTAAGGAAATGTTTTTGAAAAAACATTTCTTTTGGATTAGTGAAGAATACCCTATGTATTTAGATAGACTCATAGATTTTTTGGAGAATCTTAAGCCTTAATTGTAGCCGATTCCTTTTTTTGTAATCGGGGTGCTTTTCTTGGGCCCTTTCGTTTTACAATTTACTTTTACTGATAAACAAAAAAAAAAAAAAATCATAAGAATTTTGTAAAAAAAGTTAAAAATTTGAAAAAAAAAAAAAAACTTAAAAAGTATTGTAACAGTCGTGTAATGGCCATAACAGTCCTCTTACGGTGGCTGATACGGCTATGAATTTTAGTCACATCGATATATCGGTCGATATCAATATCGGAGGGTAAAAAAACCAATTTAAAACCTTGGTCAAGATATGTTTGGTGATATTTATTAAGGAGTTTGATGTTTGTTGAGTAGACCAATCAGTCATTTTGTCAAAGGGATGGAAACTTCTCACCAAAGGAGGCAGGAAGCTGCCGCTTCTAGAATACATTGTTACGGATCGATGAAGTAATAAAAAAAAAGGTTTATGGATGAAGTAATCGGAATGACAAATGGTTACGGTTGCGGAAACCGGAGAAAGTCGGGAACCGTCGGTTACCTTTTGAATCAAAGTAGCGACGAGCCGAGTACTATGATTACAAGGGTGAGCAAAGTTTCATAGAGAGCTTTGCTTCCTCGTCGCTTCTTTCCGGCAACAAGCTTGGTAAGCAAGCTACCTTTAGCATCGGTAAAATCCCTATCAATAATAGGCCGGAATGGTGGGGGAAGGATGCTCCAGAAGACAATCAAACACCCAGGGTTTGAAACCTCATCGAGAGTGAATTTGCCTATAATTCCAGAGGATCCAGAAAAACGAACATCCACAGGATAACACCGAGGTTGTCGTCACCGAGGGGTTTAGCAATCATGAAGATTTGGATGAAGCTAACAGCAGTCTCCCCCTTACTGTCTTTGACCTTGTGTATGAGATTTCCGGGAAACTTTTTCTGTTCCTGATATCCCTTGGTCTTCTTCCAAGGTAGTAGCCACTCATGGGCTGAGGCCCTTGTCCATCCCAACAATGTTCCTATTCTTACTCAAATTTGGTCTTGGCATTCCACTACTTTCAACAATTTTCAAGGCAGGAGTGCGGTCGTGTGTGGGTCTTGTTTAAACATAAGCTGACTATGTCAGGACATTCTCTTCAAACAAGATTTCTTCCTTGGGCAACTCGGAAATGTCTTTTGCTGAGTCCTTTTTTGTGATTTAAAATTAGCTGGACTTTATGTCTCTTGGCTAGAGAATTGTTTCAACATTGTGGTTCAGATCCCACACCTTCAAGCACTATCTCATGGGACGGAGACAGCCCTGGTTTACCTATTGAATTTGCAAGCTGATGTCAAAGAGCAACAAAGTTGGAACACCTAGTTACATTATGGTTAATATGCCTTGTTACATTTTTGAACCCATCTAGATGCACACTGACATCAGATCAATGGACTCAAATAACCCGATGGTATCACAGGTTTTGCCCTCACAAGCCCTAATTCTTTGCTTACTCCCTCAGTGTTAGCCCTGACCCACACTGGCACATCATGACCCAATGAGTAACTCTCCATATTGCCTGGCACATACCATCCCCTTCCTCAGGAGCTAGCATATTTGTTGAGAGCTTGATATACATTGTTGGCCCATTCTCTAACAGCTTAAGCTTTTTGATGAACTGGTGGTTTAGCAATATTTAAAGGAAAATAATCTCTTGGACCTAGTTACTCTTGACTCTGAAAAACCAGCCCTTGAATTCAGTCTCCGAAACCCTGATCTGCCTGGCTCTCCTTTATTTGTATGTCCCCATTTTCTTCTTTTGATGAATACAGTCAGACCTTGCAATCAGCTACAACCCACAAAAAACCAATGGGATTTCCCATGCCCTGGTGACAGAAGTCCCCACCCCAGTACCCCAACCTCCCCTGAATCACACCTGAATTTATTTGCACCATCTCAGGTCTGGTTCTCTATTTTTGCCATTCTTTTCACTAGTAGGTGCTGGGTCACCAGATTCCTTCCTGCCAGTTTCTGGTTGCACTGCACAGCTCTCATCCCTTTTCTACTCCATGCTCAGCCTTCGGTTTCCCCTTCCTCTGTCTCATTCCTTCCTGAATCAGTCCTCAGCCCCTTCCTTTCTGTTTCAAAAGTTTTTAAAGTCCCATTTCTAATACACCTAGTCTTTTAAGTTTTCATCTGGGCTAACACTAGGCCCAACACTTTCCCCCACAACCATTTCCATTTTTCAGCTCACGTAGTTGCGAGTTGGGCCTTGTTCCTCTGGTGGCTGACCTGTTTTCATTAAGTGACCCGATTCCTCTTTTAGCTGGATTTCGATTGTTCCCTGTATCAGGCCAAAAAGCCTGGCCTGCTTGCATCTTTGGTTGACCCTTCAAATTCTGCCACTGTGAGATGTGTTGAATCCTCTTCTAAACTGGCCCATTCCTTCTCGCCCAATCTCCTTTCTTGTCTGGCCCATACGAAGTATTTGACAAATGATTTGATTATATTAGATCAAAGTGATAATATGCGATCTTTATTGGCTCAGCTTAACAGAGCTTGATTTCAACTACTTAGGATCTAGAATTATGTTGTCAATATATATATATATATATATATATTATAGTAATCTAATAATTTTTTACCATAATAATGAACTTCACTCTTTTACTAAATTTCCTCTCAATAAGACTTCAAAAAGAAGAAAAAAGGGAGCGACAAAATATGGATTTTTACTAAGACTACTATTACATTTCGAAAGTTCACAGGTCCTGAAATTTTGATATATTTTTTTTGTTCTTCCTATCTTATAAGTTTCTCATGTAATTTATTATTATTATTTTTAGAATTTTCTACGACATTTTTTTATCTAATTCTCTACTTAAAATTATCCTATTTATTTGAGCAAATTATTAAATAATATATGCACATGTTACGCATGTCTACCTTATCTAGTGAGTATGTGTGTGTGTGTATTCACACGTAATAATAAGAATGTGATGGTCAATTGTTTTACTGGACAATACTGATCGAGATGTTTGTTATAATTGGTTACTCTTAATAAATATCTAAATTTCATGGGTTAGTTGTCCTGAGCTGTTTTGTTGGTTTCAGGTTTATATTGTTGCGTCATCACTTCAAGCACACCTCTCTCCAGTAATATGTGGCACAATTCTCGGATTAATTGCAAATTTAAAAACGCTGCATTCGAAGTTAGACTTCAAGATCAGACCAACTCTAGATTCGCTTACTATCATGTCTACGGGACCAAGAACTACTAAAGTTTTTAGTTTCTCTGTTATTGCGAATTTGGAGTCAGTTAGTGTCCGTGTTGACCTTGACGATGATAAAGAAAATAGCTGCATTCTCTTGCTTGCTCTGGAGAAGTTACATATTCGGTATGTTATATTTGATTTTTTTTTTGTGCACACAAATTCATGTAAAAGTTCTGAGACACAGAAGCACTTGCTTGTGTCTGCTAATATGTTTCCACGCTCAGTTTATCACTTCTGAGTTTGCCTGATCTCATTGTAGTGATGACCTATTTAATACCAGTGTTAAAAAAAAAAAAAAAAAAAACTGTAGTTTACTCTGTTTGTACTTGCTACTGGCCCATCATACCAAGCAACAATTGTCACGTGTCTTAAGTATGAAGGAAGCTTATCCATATAGGATACAAATACTCCTTGGTTCATGTTTGTTGATTTTAGTATGTACTCATTGTTTCGAAATTAATTTTTTTTATTTCGAGCACATACCCAATACTACTACTTTACTCTAGAACATGCATAGGGCACACTTCACATAGTGAAATGTCTTTTCTAAGTATAAATTAGTGCATAATGTAACCAAAATTACAATAAGTATTTAATTACATGGACCATCTCAAAAGGAAGTAAATGAAATATAACAAGTATAAATTTCCATAGAATCTAGTCCCAGTTCGTGTCAATGCAACATATACCTTAATTTTTTCAAATGAATTTTAATATTATATGGTGGAGGCTTCAGATATTATGTAGTTCAAGAAATGACTCTTTATCATTATATTTGTCTCTTGCATGTTCATGATGTATCGATGCCCTGTTTCCAATTTTATGCTTCTTCATCTTTGATGCTGCTGCTTGTTTTGTTCGTTTTAATTTCTTCTTCTTGTTCCTTTTTCTTTTTCTTAATAAATGCTAATACTGTTAAATTGCCCTACATTGGTTCCCACCAATTCAGGCACTGAGAGCAGTAGACCGAGTACTTAACAAACCTTCAGCCTTTTTGCACAAAGTGGCTGGCCTCAGCTTTGAAGCTGCATTTCAACCCTGATAGCTAAACCTTTTTTTCCATTCCACCAAGCATTGCCATAAATTCTAACACTAAATAGAGCCTAATAAATTGACTATATCCTTGCCCTCCCATGGTAATGTGAGACTATTAATGTGGTTAGCTGTCCCACCGCTACAAAGTGCTGGAAGCCGAAATAAGAATTAATCAACTAGGCACTACCATTCCCATGAAATTAAATTAAAATAAAATAAAATAAAATAAAATAAATTAAAAAGAAAAACAAGAATAGCGATGCAACCTGGCATCATAGTGTTGGGGCAAAACATTGGTATTATTAAATTTTTTTTTTTGTCAATACAAATCATTGGTATTATTGATGCCTAATTTCTTTGTAGCACATTTAAGCAACCTAAAATTTCTCGAAAGGCTCCAAAAGATTTATTGTAGATCTTCATTCATTCACTTTTGTCCTCCATTACACATTATCTGTCTTCTTTTTGGCTTATTATGCAATCCCGATGCTTTAATGACTCATCAAGGACACTGCATCTTATCAGCAGAGTAAAGGTTTACTAAACAGACATATGAGACCTTATAAAGTGTGCTCTTCCTAGTGAATTTTTCTGTAGAGGCGCCTCTTGTATGCAAGGTGGGGAATTATAGTCATAAAAAATAAACAAATAAAACCGTCCTAATAAAATCCATTTGGCCAGATATTTATTTATTTATTATCAATAAGATAATAGTATTATTTACAAAGGAGCCCGAGGGGAGCTAACCCATGTACAAAAAGGAGAGGGGCTTACAAAAAATAATGCTTGAGCTCCCCCAAAAAAGTTACAAAAGAATCTAAATTCTTTGGAAATTCTTCTTTGCACCAAAAAAATCATAATTTTAAAAAAGAATCCCTCAGATCCCACAAAGCAAGCTCCTTACCCTCAAAAATCCACCGATTCTGTTCCTTCCATTTTCTCCAAGCCAAACATAATTGCGCTATCCTCCATATGCTCCTTATCTCCTTCCACATTCAACTAGCATGTCAACTCAAAAACACATTCCTCAAAGAGGCCGGCATAACCCACCTATGCCCAAAATGCACAAAAACCATGTTCCGTAAGTCTTGGAATACTCTACAATGCACAAAAATATTATCTCGATTCTCCTCCTCCATTTTGCACATACTACACTGACTAGGAAGATGGAAGCCTCTCCTCTTTAAGTTGTCCATAGTAGGAACCACCCCCCATGCCACCGACCAACAAAAGAAGGCTACCTTTTGTAGGGCTTTAGATTTCCATATCAACTTCCAAGGGAACTCCTCATCTTTCTTCCCAACCAAGGAGTGGAAAAAAGACTTCACCGTGAACCTCCCCTTTTTATCCACTCTTCAAACCATGGAATCAGGGATCGGCCAAAACGTTTCTGTTTCCTAGTGAACCGAAACGAAACACTAGTGGAAATGGAATCCACCCTTTCTCCCATTTGGCCAGATATGAACCCGTACCAAAAAAAAAAAGGACTCTTTTAGTTTGAGGCTCAGCATCACTTGACCTCTTTCTTTGGCAGCCATCTTCTAAATTTTGTTTCAAATATGTAACGAATTCATTGTAAACTCCTTGTAATATAGTTCCATGAAATTGTTAATCTACATCAGTTGAAGTTAAATTTGATTACAAAAATCAGTTAGTAGGATTTGAGTGTATACATTCTGAGCTGAAAGTGGAGTTCATGTTCTGCTGTCCAAATTTCAGGTATGCTCTAAGAGAATTCCAGGAGTGTTGGATCTCTATGAAGGCATTAAGCATCATGACGCATTCCTTGAAAGGTGATAGAGACAGACATATGCTGTTCTCATCTGGAAATTTATTTGCTGCCCATACTGCACATCAGCACAACATGGATGTTAGCAATCAAAGTGAAAACAGTGGTGACAAAAGTACATCTTTCAATGGATGCTTTCTTTTACATTATGAAGCTCACAGAAATGCGGACGTAATTTGTCACAAGTATACAATATGCTTGAATAATGTTGATCTTCACTGCTACCCCTATATACTTGGATTGCTGCTTGGATTTTCTGATAAAATATCTGAGTATGGAATGTCTCATGTTACTGAGAATTCATTTAGCCCCTTTGTGGATGGTAAAAATCCCATACCAGTGGCTGGTTTTGGCTTTGAAAGATTTGGTTTCTCAAACTTCTTTGAAACTGGGTCCTCTGAATTGGCAAGTATTCCATTGGATTTTTTCCCATTTGTTACAATTCACAATTTTGGTTCTCTGGGTAGCCTTGAGACTTCACTTATTCATGCCATTCCTGATTGGAGGAAAATTTTCAACTTGAGAGAGAAAAAAATCAGAAGCCCAAAATTCAGTGTAAAGAAGGGATCTAAAATATTATATACCCCACCACTGAAATCCACATTTGGTACAGATGCATTGCCTGTGTCACAGAATTCTGGTGATACTGATCTATTTGTTGATTTAAATCTCAGTGGAATCAGAGTACATTTTCATGATTCCTCGTGCATTGTCGGAACCATTACACTGCCTACCTCTAGATCCTCACTCTCCATCAATAAGGACTCTTTTGATATATTATGTTCTACTGAGGGATTGATGCTTTCTTCATCCTGGTGGACTCAAAATATCCATGACTTCCTATGGGGCCCCTCCTTACCAAATCTTTCCAATATTTTAAATATACGTGTGAGGAAAGTAAATGTCGGATCATTAAAGTCTCAATTTGAAATAAGTTTCAGTGTTCAGCATGTGTCCTGCATTTTACCACCTGAACTTTTGGCCATTATAATTGGTTATTTTTCATCGCCTGATTGGAGCTCCAATGGAAATGAGCAGTCTGTTACTGAAAATTCTGGGAATATGGATTCAGAAAATGCCAGTGCTGTTATTTATAAGTTTGAGATACTGGACTCCATTTTGTTTACTCCTGTGGCGAGCAATGACAGTCAGTTTCTAAAGCTTGAGATTCCACAGTTATACTGTAGTTTCCTCCATAACAGTGACTTAAATGTACTGAAAGACATTCCTCCCGAGTGTTTGGTCCCTGCACATAAAATTTCAGATAGAAATCAATGTTTAAATTTATTTGGAAGGGATTTATCTCTATCACTCATGTTGTTAAAAGATGATGCATTTGACTCCTTAATGGCTAATCAAAGTACTGGACAGGGAAATATCACTTTCATTGCACATCTCAGTGCTGATATATGGGTCAGAATACCGCATGAAAGTGTGTCTTCTTGTGTAAGCTCTCTTTCTCCAACATGTATCATGGTGAGGGTTGGCAATTGTCAACTTATTGCTGAAGGTAGAATGCTGTTATCTTTGAATGTCACTTGGAACCTAAAGTAATTTCTTTTCATGTTTTCTATTTCTGTATGTAATTACCCCCCCCCCCCCCCCCCTCCTCCTCTTTTTGTTTACAGATGGTTACATTTTTGTTGGATTTGAAGCATTACTGGATGTCGTAAATCAGTTTTCCTCAGTTCACCAAAGATCTAAAGGTTTCACATCTGATGTCCTACAGTTTCTTCAGTTAAAGAAGAGTGTAAAGGAAAATAGTGCACTTTTGACTGAAGCCTCAACTGCAACCTTCACAGAAATGAGATGTTGTGTCAATCTACTATCAATAAATTTTTATCGTGGAAGAAGAGATTCATTCACTTTGGAACCGGTTGCTAAGGCTGATGTGCAATTTATATCCTCTGTATCATTGAGAAATGAGATACCCCTATACTTGGATATTTCTTTCTCTTCTCTTACGTTATTTTCATCAGTTTGTTCTGTTATGTTAGCCCAATGTACCTCTTCATGCTCATTCTCATCAGTTCTTGACATGCATCTTTCAATGTCAGATAAAGGTGCAAGTGAGCTTCATGTTGCGCTTCCTTCTCTAAATATTTGGTTACATTTATCTGAGTGGACTGAGGTCATTGTCCTGTTCAATTCTTACACTGGAGATTTGTTCAAAACCTCAATTGTGGAAGCATCATCAAAGAATTCAGTTTTGGGTCCAGTGGATCAAACTGAAGATATGATGCAGGATGTTTTACAGAACATCAATTCAGATGCTATTTCTCTTATTGTGAAGTCAGAAAATATCGGCATAACGATTTATATCCCAGCCTGGGTCAATGTAGAGGCATTTATTGAGTCTGGAGAGCCTCAAGTTCAAGAGGTGAGGCCTCCGACTGATTTATGTAACATGGTTGAAGGAGAAAGTTATAACTTTATTGCAGTTACATTCCAAAGTAGATGTAGCGAACTGGTTCTTAATGACAGAACTGCAAGATTAAAGTCCAGTTTGGAAAAAACAAATGGAACAGTGGGGGTATGTAAGGACAAGAGTGCCCAATCAAGACCTCTTTTCCAGTTATCTCAAGTTAATGTTGAGGCTGAGATTTGCAATAATCAGATGGAGCTTGTGCATGTCAAAGCGGAGGTTCAATGTGACAGTCTAGATGTATGGCTTTCATATCATGTATTCTACTTCTGGCAACATATCTGGTTCAAATTTCCTGAAGAAGGGTCTTCTCAATTTACATTCGACGGCATAGATTTTAAAATCCAACTGAGGAAGATTTCTCTTCTGTTGACTGATGCAAGGGTATGTTGTTCTTTCTATAACTTCAGTAATAAATTCTTGATGGTATCTTGGTATCTTTCATAGCATTTTATGCTATATACTGTGTGTTTCCCTAATTGTTAC